>JAZKJV010010864.1:0-363379 GCA_037367405.1 Ottelia alismoides
TTAAACATCCAGAACTACCGGGAATATATTGCAAATAACCCAAACATACACGTGACGAAGCACGTGGCTCCACACAGACAGGGGTATAAGTGCAAATATCTCTAAAGTATGAGGTCCAATATGCAAAATACCCTAAAACTAAATAACTGATGAAAGTAATTACAGGACTAAAACGAAATGAAAGATAAGGAAGGGCCTAAGGGTAAATTACCCTTTATTAAGTCGCCCGATGGATGCGTGCCACGTGTGTAGATGGACGGCTGGAAATGGCTGGCGCTCCAACGCTGAGGCTCTCGCAGCGATCGGACGGCTGAGGGTACGCCACGTGGAAGATCGAACGAGTGCGGTGCTCGGTGGCTACCCCTCGTGCACGGACAGTCCTGATCGCCTCTCCAAGATCTGACGGTGTCTGGCTCTCCTCAAGTGAACGGTCTGGATACGAACTGGAGGTCGAGGACGATCGAACGGTCGGGGAAGATGCTGGAAGAACAGTTGGCCGGCGAGCTTCGCCGGCCTCGTGCGAGCGCTGGTCTCCTCCCCTGTGCCTCTGAAGATCGGAAAAGGTCCGCGATGATGCTCCGCAGCTGATGGTCGGCTCCGATGGCCCAGCCGAGCCCTGGAGGGCTCCGGCGAGGTCGGCGGAGGAGAAGCTCCTGTCTGAATGTCGGGAGGCCTCAGATAGCCTCCTCTAGTCCTGCAAAAAGGCTCAGAAGCTTCGCGGGTCGAGGGCAAAATGCCTCGACCCGGTTAGGCGTCGTGGAGGTGGTCTGTGCGTCGGTGCGGACGAACCCCGGCGAAGCGACGGCGAGGGGATTCGAATCCCAGCTCCTGTGCGAGCTGGGTTGAACGGAGGGGCGGAGAAGGTGCGTGGAAAGAAGGCGGAGGTGAATATGGGTTCCGATGATCGAATGGATGCGTGAGGTGGTCGGAATCAACGGAACATGGCGGCGGAGCGATTTGGGGCAAATGGAAATTAGACTAACTAGGGAAGCTAAGGGACTACCTGGGCGGCGAAGTAGACTGGGCTGGAGCTGGGGAAGCTCTCGGTCTTAGCCTCGAGGGTCGTATGGGCCCGAGGCTCGAGCTCCTGCTCTGGGCGGAGCACGGCGGTGCTAACTCGCCGGATCAGTGGTATCCGGCCCCTCTCTTCGCTGCGACGGCACCTGGAGCGAGCTGTCACTCACGCTCGGGCACTGGAGCTCACGGGATGAAGAATGGAGAGCCAAGATAGTAGAATCAGGTGGCGGAGCTCGGTATTTAAGTGGTTGCGGGTCCGGCTAGGGTTGGTCGGGTAGGGCTGTGAGAAGCGCGGATCCCAATGTGGATACCCCGGCGAGGGTCTCGGATGTATGAAGAAGCGATAGGACCCGGGGTTTGCGGAGATGGCGAGCGGATCGAGCGTGGAAAAAGAGGAGAAAACGGGTCGGGCACGAGATCCGCTGGAGAAGACGGTCCGCGGAGGGAGTTGACCGGAGGTCAACATCTCCGTGGGCCAATGAGGTGCTGCCACGTATTTTATTTTTGTTTATTTATTTTAGGCTAGATAACGACGGAATTAGCAAAAACTTAAAACACAAAATATTTTTATTTTATTTTTTCTATTTTTTGGTGATTTTTAATTAATTTTTGGAAATAAAAATGAGGTATTTACATTATGTAGCTATATATAGGTATGTGTACATTATGTAGGTTTTTGATTTTGATTTTTAATTATTATTTTTGTACAATTTATTCCTATTTTATATTTTATTTATTTATAGAATAAAATTAGGGATAAAAGGGTATTTTTATTTTGTTTTTATTATTTATATACATAGGTGAAATAAATAGATATATACATCTATGCACATGGTATATATACAATGTATTTTTGTGTTTTGAATTTGTAATTTTTATTTGATTTTTGTTTTGAGTCTTTTCATTTTATATATTTACAATATATAACCTAGAATATTTACAAAAAGTTTAGAAAATGATTTTATTTATTTACAAGGTTGAATAAATATAGGAGTATGGTCTATGTACATGGTGAAAGGGCATTTTTGATCTTTTTTATTTTCAAATTTTTATTTTGTTTTTAATATTTTATAAATATATACAAATATAGTACAAGCCATATTTTTGGGTGAGGAAAATATAGTTTTATTTATTTACAAATATTTACACATGAGCCCCTATCTCCCTCTACTTTGGTTTTTATGCGGTCAGGCCCATGCTGAGCCCTCCCTTGGGTTAGGTTGCTCAATATTTATTCTAAATATTTCCCTCTTTTTCTTTTTAATCTTTATTCTTTTATTTTTGCACAAAAACATGCTAATTATAGGTTTTTTACAAAATGCATGCTTTTGCTAATTATTCCTATTTACACATATCTACATGCATTTGCATAAGGTTTTTGTAGATAAAATATAAGAATAAAGAGTGATGAATGGGTATTCATCACCCCCCTATACTATACTTTGCTAGTCCCTTAGCAAACACTTATTTGAAAAAGAAGTGAAAAAGAAAGAAAGAAAAAGAAAAAGAGGATGTACATGGATCAAGGTTGATTATTAAACTTGTCTTCATTAAATTGAGGTATGGAGCTCAACAAGATCTTTGGATTATTAATGTGTCAGAACCTTAGTTAGACTTAAGCTTAAAACCTAACAGCCTCTAAGTTCCACTACTCTATAATCAAGACTCCTCAATGCTCCAGATCAGAACAAGTCATCAATCACAAACCCTGAAGACCATGAATCTTTTCTTGTCCTGTGAATTGTGAAGTCTAAGCTCTCCACCTCAAAAATGGCAACTTGACAACCCATCCTCAACAAGGTAACTCTATGACCTCAATCTGGCCACTCTTTCCTCGAGGAGCGGGGTATTCCCTTCTAAGTTCAAGTACAACCGGCTCAAGAAGAGGGGGAAGAAGAGAATGGGTCAAGGCCAGTGTAGCCCAAGTACCCTTGAGAGCTTGACCAGTGTAGCCAAGTCTCCCTGCTGCAAGCTACAACAGGTGGATCATGAAACCAAGCTTTGCTTATTGCATTTATATACATACTCCGGTGGGATTATCATTTTCTCTCAGACCCACCACTTTTTTTGGAGTTCTTTTTCTTTTTGCACATTTTTTTCTAGTGCATCTATACAACATATACATGTGCAGCATATATACAAGGAGTTTTTCCTCTTGAGCCAGTAGACTATCCCTCTTTTGAAGCTTTATTGCAACCCACAACTCCCGTCGTTAGACCTCATGGCAACCAGACCAAGTTGAGACGCACTTCCTTCACTATAAGAAGAAGAGAGGTTCCGCCTAGAAGTACTACCCTCATATGCTACCCCAAGTCAAGGAAGACTGCCTCCTCACCACCTCATCCGTAGAGAGCTCGGTGCATAGTGCGGTTGTCAAGTAAAGCCATAATCTATATGAGTCATGTGTTTGTTGTTAAGTGCTCTACTTAGGCTCATTGAGATGACATGTGATCATAGCCTAGTGGACTCAAAGAATTAAGTCACCATGGACCTGAAAAGCCTTAAACCAAGCCCTATAAGGTTCCTCTTAGAATTAGGTGGGTTAAGATCTTAATCAAGCTCCATTTCTCAATTTGATTCCAGGTTAGTTTAAATGTCAACTATCATCCAGAAAAACTATATACATATGTACAAAAAGATGCTTATTTACAAAATATTTTACAATCATGCAAAATTTTTGAAAATGTTTTGAAATCATGAATGATGATGCATGAAGTGCAAGTTTTGCAAAAAGATATTTACACACATTTACACAAGATTTTTGCAAACTTTTTGATTTTCAAAACATTTTGGAAAAATTTTGTACTATATACATAATTTTGATACAAAAATATTTACACAAGCTTTACACAAAAGATTTTTGAAATCATTTTTACAAAAATAATTTGTACACTAGCTATGTATGTGCAAATAAAAGAAGATTATGTACATGAAAAATTTTTTAATTTTTGTGATTTTTAGCCATTTTATTTATTAACAAACTCACACAAAGTACGAGTTATGGCCTAAGATATATGAAATATATACACACCCCCTATACTTAGCTCGAACGATGTCCTCAGAGTCAAGAGCGATGAAGAAGACATAACTCGTGCTATGTATGGGGAAGTGAAAAGGAAGGCTATACAAAAGGGAATGAAAAGTCAAAAGGGACTCAGGTCTTCCCCCTATACTTAGGATCAAGTAATCCTTAAGTATAGCAGGCTGTACACGAAGGAAAACCGAGTGGAGAATGTACAGGGTCTACCCCCCCTATACTTAGGTGAAATATCCCTAAGTATAGGCATCAACACAGGGGTAGACAGAAACAAAAGAAATACCCAAAAGGTCTCACATCCCCCCTATACTTAGGGTAAAGTGCACCCTAAGTATAGCATAATCACAAGATGGGGAAGGGGATGTGGACTAAGGAATGTGGTGATATGGACATCTGGATCTATATACAGGGGAAGATCAGTGAAACTCAGGCGTGAGATGCATTAGATGTGGAGTCAAAGACCACATCTCACGCAAAATGAATAGGGCAATATCAACGACCCGCGGCTCATGATCTAGAAATGGCTTGAGCCGCTGGCCGTTCACTCGAAAGGTACTCTCAGAAGACAACTCGGATATGTTGATACTACCATTGTCGTGTACCTTTCGAACCAGATAAGGTCCTCTCCATTTGCTCTGTAGCTTCCCTGGAAATATCTAAGCCTCGCATCAAACAGCCATACTCTCTGTCCAATCTCAAAATGTTTGTGGCTGATATGAGAATCATGCCACTCCTTGACTTTCTCCTTATAATGTAGGCTGCTTGAGAACGCTGCATCTCTAAGCTCCTCCAGGGCAGCTAGCTCTGCCCTTCTCTGGTCTCCCATACCATCTGGATCCATGATAATATCTGTGACTGCCCAAAGTGACTTGTGCCTCAGCTCAACATGTAAATGGCATGGCTTGCCATATACGAGGCGAAAGGGAGATGTGCCCAAAGGTGTCTTGAAAGACGTCCTATATGCCCACAAGACCGAGTCCAAAAGCTGTGACCAATCCTTTCGGTCAGGGCGGACGACTTTCTGCAGAATAGTCTTGATCTCCCTATTCGACACCTCGGCTAGACCATTCGTCTGTGGATGGTAAGGTGTAGCAACACGATGGTCTATGCCGAACTCGCTAGCAAGTGCCTTTACCTGGTCGTTGATGAAGTGAGATCCCCCATCAGAAATCAGAACTCGTGGAACCCCGAACCGCGTGATGATGTGCTTCCTCAAAAATCTGCAAACTGTCCTCGCATCAACGGCTCGGGCGGGGATAGCCTCCACCCAACGACTCACATAGTCTACGGCCAACAGAATGTACTCAAATCCCTGACTCTTAGGGAATGGACCCATGAAATCGATGCCCCATGCATCAAAAACCTCACAGAAGTGAATGGGCTGCATCGGCATCATATCACGCTGTCCACAAGTGCCCATCCTCTGACAGTCAGTACACCTCTTCACGAACTCATCTGAGTCCTTGAAGAGGGTAGGCCACCACAAGCCGGATTGGAGCACTTTCTGTGCCGTTCTCCTCCCAGAATGATGTCCCCCTGCCTCAAGCTTGTGGCAGTAAGTGAGGACGCTATGGTGTTCCTCCTGAGGAATACACCGACGCCAGACGCTATCCCTTCCTTCGTGGTAAAGGATGGGATCCTCCCAATGGTAAGACTTGGCCTTCGCTAGGAAGGTCTCAAGCCTCTGCCTGGGCCAATCTTGTGGGACTTTCCCAGCAACGAGAAAGTTCACAATATCGGCGTACCATGGGAGTGAGGCGATAGCAAGGATCGCCTCATCTGGGAAGGTATCTCTAATAGGATCAATCTGCTCGGAATCCTCAGGCTGCTCTAGTCGGGAGAGATGATCCGCCACCACATTCTTGACTCCAGGCTTATCCTTAATCTCAATGTCGAACTCCTGGAGTAGAAGGATCCATCTAGTCAGTCTGGCCTTGGCATCCTTCTTTGCCATGAGGTACCTGATGGCGGTGTGATCTGTAAACAAAGTCACTCTAGATCCGATGATATATGATCTGAACTTATCCAGGGCAAACACTACGGCTAGCATCTCCTTCTCTGTGACCGTGTAATTCCGCTGGGCGGAATCCAATGTGCGGCTAGCGTAGTGTATAGCAAATGGCACTCCATCCCTCCTCTGTCCCAGCACTGCCCCTACGGCAAAATCGGAGGCATCCGTCATGATCTCAAATGGGAGAGACCAATCAGGCGGCTGGAGGACAGGAGCCTCAATAACGCACTGCTGGAGAGTAGCAAACGACGAAAGACACTTGTCATTGACAAGGAACTCGGTGTCTTTCGTCAAGAGGTCGGTCAACGGTCGGGCAATCCTGCTGAAGTCCTGAATGAATCTCCTATAAAATCCAACGTGCCCCAGAAATGACCGTAACTGCCTCAGATTGGATGGCGGTGCGAGTTTGCTAATGACATCAACCTTGGCCGGATCAACCTCCATGCCCCTGTTGGAGATGATGTGGCCAAGCACCGTCCCTTGAGTCACCATGAAGTGACTCTTCTCCCAAGATAGCACCAAATGATACTCAATACATCGCTGGAGTACTCGGTCTAGGCAGTCAAGACAGGAGTTGAATCCGTCACCGTAGACCGAGAAATCATCCATGAAGACCTCCAAACACTCCCCCACCATGTCCGAGAAGATCGACAGCATGCACCTCTGAAAAGTCGCAGGGGCGTTGCATAGCCCAAATGGCATGCGTCGAAAAGCATATGTGCTGAAGGGACAGGTAAAGGTGGTCTTCTCCTGATCCTCAGGAGCGATGGCCACTTGGTTGTAGCCCGAGTACCCATCCAGGAAGCAATAATGGCTCTTCCCTGCCAGTCTCTCAATGATCTGGTCAATAAAAGGCAGGGGGAAATGGTCCTTCTTGGTGGCTTGGTTGAGTCTCCTGTAGTCAACACAAACCCTCCAAGAGGTGGGTACTCGTGTAGCGATCTCCTCTCCCGACTCACTGATCACAGTCGTGATGCCCGTCTTCTTAGGCACCACATGCAAGGGGCTGACCCACTTGGAGTCGGAAATGGGATAAATAAAATCTGCACTCCACTATTTCGATATTTCCTTCATCACGACCTCTCGTAGGTTGGGGTTCAGTCGCCGCTGGAACTCACGCGACGGCTTCGCCCCTTCCTCGAGATAGATATGGTGGGAGCACACTGATGGACTAATCCCGTGGAGATCTGCTACGCTCCATCCGATCTCCTTGCGGTTCTTTTCAAGAACCCCCATCAAATGGGATTCCTGCTCTCCAGTCAACTCGGCGGAGATGATGACTGGGTACATCTCTGGCTCGCCCGCAAGGAATCGATACTTCAGCGAAGTAGGGAGCGGCTTCAGCTCTGGAATGCTGGGTGCTGGCAAATCTGGCTGCGGAAGAAACTGAGTGAAAGCTGCAAGGACGGCCAAATCTGCCTGGGAAAGTGAAAGCGTACTCTCGCAAACTGGATCGGGAGAAGGGGGCTCAACTGTACTGTCTCTGCTCGGCTCTGCATCTACCTCCTCCTCATCTATAGGCTCGGATGGACTCAGGTCTGGCATCTGATCATAGCAATCGGCCCAATCAAACTCTGAATCCGAGGGATCTGTATCAGAAGTGGTGGCATCAGTACCACCGGGAAATAGGGTGGCCTCAGCACCACCATCACTAATCATCGTGCTGCGATCAAGGACCGGCTCTGCTGCCTCAATGGTATCCTGAACCAGGTATGTGCTCTCCAGACTCTCCTCTGCTGTCGTCTCTGCATCAGCTGTATCTGAAAGTGAAAGGGTGGTCTGTGTCTCAAGATCTGCCCAAGCTGCCTCATCATCTGTGATCACAAAATCACAGTCCTGGTGGATGTCTGGCTCTGCGTCTGTCAGCTGCTCTGAATCTGTACTCGCATCTGAGCGGGCTCTGCATCTAGCTCTGTAGTCCTCGACCGTCTCTATTTGTATACTCTCGCCCTCGACGCGAAAGTACACCTTCCCGCTATCATGATCAGTCACCGCCTTGGTTGTGGCCAAGAACGGACGACCAAGGATGATGGGGGTATCGGCCACCGACTCAGGGATCTCCATGTCCAACACGACGAAGTCCACGGGGAATTTCAGGCCCTGAATCGTGACGATAACGTCTCGTAATAACCCCTTCGGCCTCTTGACAGATCGATCAGCGAACTGAAGGACTGTCCTGCTCTGTCGAAGAGTGACCAACTCGAAGCGGTCGAGAAGGGCTGCCGGAAGAAGGTTGATCGACGATCCGCTATCTAGAAGAGTACGGTCGAACCTCTGCTCACTGATCTGGCATCTGACATACGGGGCCCCTGAATCTGGCCTCTTGACCGGCAGGCAGTTCTGGATCGCGAAACACGTGGCTTTCGTCAGCACATGGATCTCTGAAGTGTGGTTCCTCCTCCTCCTGACTGTAGTCTTCTCTCTCAAAGATCGCTGGAGAAGGGGGATGTGCTGCAAAGCCTCCTGGAGGGTCAGCTGGATGTGGAATCGATCGATCATGCTCTGGCTGAACTCCTCAAGCTCTCTCTTTTTTGGATTTTCTTTTTTCTTCCCCTTCCCCATCTGAAGGGATCTAGGGAAGGGGATCACTAGGTCCTTCTCAGATGAAGGACTAGGAAATGGTCTAAGCGGTTCAAGGACCGGATCCACACATACATCATGCACCACAGTGGGACCAGAAGAAAGTAAACCTTTTCCTTTATTCACAACAGAGTTCTGAGATACAGGAATACGAGGAAAGACAACATCTCTATCTGTACAAACACCGGTGGCCTCAGTACCACCACGGGCTGGCTCTGCTGCTGCTGCTGGTAGACGTCGTACGGCATCAGTACCGCGGGCTGGCTCGGCTGAACGGGTGGCATCAGTACCACCTCCTAGATCTGGTGAAGTGGCGGCCTCAGTACCGCCGGTGGGATCAGCATCCTTGGTGGCCTCAGTGCCACCGTCATCGTCTGGAGCGGCCTCAGTACCGCTCTCCTCCTCCTCATGTGGCGCCTCTGAAGTGTCCTCGTGGTGAAGCTCAGATGAGGCGCCGCCGCCTGCTGGGGTCCTACCGCTCCTAAGTGTGACAAAATCAGCATCAAATAGATCCGAAGATGTATCATCAAAGGGGTCATTAGGAGTGGCAAACTCAGTATGTACTACCTGCTCAGATTTCCTCTTGAGGTTGTTCGGGTTCGGCTCAACCTGGGCTGGAATGGCGGCCTTCCCTCTCACCAGGTCCCGCATCTCCTGGCGGAACTCGTCCATCTCCCGTCGGAATGTGGCCTCCTGGTCCGTGAAGAGGCGGGCGATGTCATCCAAAGCGGGGCTCTCGTGGGAGCCCGACGGGTGGCCTCTCTGTGGGTGAGGCTGCTGGAACTGCTGTGGTGGGTAAGAGGGGTAAGATGGAGGGTGCTGCTGCTGATATCCCGGGTGAGCCTGCTGCTCACGTCTCCATGACTGTCCCTGCTGCTGATAGGGACGAGGACCGAAGGATGATGGCTGGTGCTGCTGATATGCTGGGGGCTGCTGCTGCGGCTGGTGCTGGTCTCTCTGCTGGGAGTACTGCCCTCCCTGTCCTGACGGCTGCTGCTGGGGCTGGGCACCACCACTCCCCCACCTGAATCCAGGATGGTCTCGTCGGATCCCAGGCCGGGGGCGGTCATACCAAATCCCGTTGACATCCATCAACGGCTCTGCATCGTAGGGGGCTGGCGGGAGTACTGCCAGAGGCTGGTCCGGCTGGTAGACCACCATCTGCATCTCTGGAGATGGTGGGGACTGGTAGGTGGGCTGCGGCTGCTGGTACGGCTCCGCCTGTACAAGATGGACCTGTCTAGGCTGCACGTGGGTGCTGGAGCGCTGGGACGAGCTGCTGCTGCTGCCGGCGTCGCCTCGCGACTGAAGACGGGGCTGAGAAGCCGTCTGTGCCTCCTGGAGACACATGAGCTGTGTCTTCATGTCGCTCAGAACTTGTGCCATCTGCTCCATCTGCGTGATACTCTGGCACTGCTTCTTCTCGATCAGCTCCATGCGGTCCAGCTTCTCGCTGATAATGCCATGTCCGCAGCTGACGACTCTGCCTGTGCTGCTGCGGCTGCGGACGAACTGGATGGACCTGCATCTACTCGTGCTATCCTCTGGTACTGCACGAGTCCTGGCTGATGTGGCTGGGTCTTTTGAGTATACAACCTGGTCTGAGACATCACCATATAGTTCTCAGCCATCTCCTCGAAGATGGCCCAGACCTGGTCGTGGTCCTTGGCGAAGTAGGACCCGCCGCAAGAAGCATTCACCAGGCCCTGTAGCTCTGGTGTCAACCCGCTGAAGAAGCTCTGCACAAGGTTCGGCTTCGTGATGTCGTGGTGCGGGCATCTGTCCAAAAGCTCTCGGAACCTCTCCCATGCCTCGTGAAACTGCTCGTTGGGGAACATGGAGAAGTTGCTAATCAGGGCCCTCGCTGCATTCGTCCGCCTGAGTGGATAGTACTTGTTCAAGTACTCGGTGCGGAGCTGCTCCCAGGTATAGACAAACCTCCCCAGATGCTTCAGCCAGGTGGCTGCTCTATCTGCCAGTGAAAATGGGAAGGCTATCATCCGGATCGTGTCCTGGTCCACATGCCGGTCGTGGACAGTACTGCAGATCATCAGAAACTCCTGGAGGTGGAGGTGGGGCTCCTCAGTGGCAAGTCCGTGGAAGCGGGGTAGCATCTGCAAGGTGTTCGGGGGGAACTTGAAGTCCCCCACGATCGCCGGCACCACTACCCAGTGATGCATCAGAGTAGATCCGGGATTGTGTAAATCCCGCATCGGTCGTGGTGGTCCTCCTGCCGCGGCGGCAGCCGCTGCGGCGGCCGCGACCGCTGCTGCTGCTGCTGCTGCTGCTGCGGCTCGTGCCTCTGCATCATCGGGCTCCTCGGGCTCGCTCTGATGGTCTCGCTCTGCTCTGAGCCTCTCCAACTCTCTCCTCATCTCAATCATAAATGCTCCCTGATCGCGGAGCTGCTGCTGGACTGTCTCGAGTGATGCGATCAGGGTGGATGATCGCTCCCTGGTCTAAAACAAAGTGCTCTGGCTGACGGGAGTGATCGTCTGAACTGCCGGCTCCGGCCATGTCGACGTCTGCAAAATCAAACGAGCCCAACTCAGGTGCTGTCAAATGTATCAATCTCTCCTCGGGCTCGTGTCTCTCAGGAAGGTCAGAAAGGGGGTCGAGGGGGAACAGGGTGGAGTCGTATTCGGGCTCGGAGAGCGGGTCTGAGCTCTCGCGAGCCAACCTAGATGAGGAGGTAGACGCGCCCGAAAGCAGTGCAACCAGAGGCTGCCTAAGAGACCGTCTACCCATCATCTTGATCTGGCGAGTAGGGCGGATGAGATCTGGAAAAATTATGCTCTGAAAACAAACCCCCGGTTCACCAACGCAACGCGAGCTGAAGACCGTGAAAGTTTGGTCAAATTATCTTGTCGATTTTATTTTGGTGAACATACAGAATATCAGAGCGCTTACGTGACCTGTTGGGATATCCGATGCTAACCCAACCGACTGGCCCGCACGGAAGAGTCGGTAATCAGTCGGGACTAGCAACGGGGGGCTCTACCTAGGGTGCGGGTCACTCTCTCGCGCATCCAAACCAAACAATGAGGGGGTTGCTCTCCCCAAGACAAGGTTTTTAGGGTGAGCAGATTTTAAGATCAATAAGATTAGCAGTCCCAATTTTATGGTTTCACTTTTTTAATATTTTTCAAAACAAACAAAAGGCCTAACAAATTTTTCGGTTCTCCTGATTATTAAGTCCAAAACAGGGGGGAGAAGACGAAAAAGCCGATGCACGATAAATCAATGATGCATGCAAAGTCAGAAATGCGTACCTGCCTCCAGCACTCTACATGCAAGATGATCCGCGCATAAAAGTAAAGACAGAAATAAAACTAACCTAAATGATGCAGCGGTAAAACCGAGTCCTAGGTGAGCAAGTCTAGCGAAGAGCCGTCTAACCGGTCACCGACCTCCAAGCCAAAGAGTCCGGTCTTGGCCCGTCCCTCCTCTGTCCGACAAATCGGGGGTAGGAGTAAGCGCCATTCTGATAAGCGCTTTACAGGACGGGCTGCGGCACGTAGGCTACGGAGGCAAATGAATCGGTTATTTTTATTATTGATTTTAAGTAGGTCCAATTATCGATCTATAGGAACAGATAATCAATTAGGTGTGTGGATCCTACTAATTACGGCACAATCACCAGAAAATCCTAAATCTAGGGGCTCGAGCAAAAACCGCGAAAAACCGGAAAAGACAGAAATAAAAGAAAAAGAAAACCGCGAAAAAGCCGCAAAAAACCGCGAAGGTCCTAAAGGGTCCCCCGAGCACGCCGGTGCTCGGTGAAACAGACCCGCTACGGTCACAAGTCCAAGAGTGTCCAAGCAGTCCAAGTCCCTGTATTATTACAATAATAATAACAAAAATAAAATAAAATCCTAATCTAACCTCACCCACTCAACTCTCTCCCTCTCGCTCTCTCCTGCGGCTTCGTAAAGAAGAAAGCCGCCTCCAAGTTCCTCGGCTGCACCGGCTCCTCGAAAGTCGCATCCGCGGTCCTTGGGCCCTCGCAAGAAAAAGAGATGAGTGGTCAGATCAGCAAAAATAATCAAATAATAAGGAAAAAGAAATGAAAATTAAAAGTGAGGGTATATATGCAAAAATGTAAAATAAAATAAACACACAAAATAAAACAAAAACAAAAACAAAAGAAAAAGAAAATAAACTCAAACAAAATAAAAAGAAACTATAAACAAAAACCGCGAAAAGCCGCGAGCTCTGAAGAGCCGCGAAAAGCCGCGAAAACAAAGACGAAAAATGAAGATAAAAAGAACTACTAAGCCGTGCTCCCCGGCAACGGCGCCATTCTGATAAGCGCAAAATCCCGAGCGAACGAGGTAAAGGTATCTAGATAGGTCGTTGCGACCTCGATCACTTAGATGCACTTGATCAAGAAAAATCGAACCACTAATAGAAATAAAATCGATCACAACAAAAGATAGAAGCGGCCCAGCTATGAGTTTAACCTGGTATAGCTCCCAGGGTCGAACTCGAGGAGCACGGGTTGGCCAAAGGCCTACGAAGTAGTAAAAATGAAATAAAATAATAACAAAATGTTTTTAGTGGTTTTTAATGATTTTTATATTTTTTTGGATTTTTAATATGTGGAGAAGATAAAAGAAACAAAGACAAACACACTTTAGCAATTTATTTAATGCATCAAAAATCAAGCAAAAATTTAAACAAAAATGTTTTTATGTTTTTTAGGTTTTTTAGTGTTTTTGGTTAATTTTTGATAATTTTCTGATGTATATTTTATTTTCTAAAAATCAAACAGTAACGAAAATGTAAGGTACTGTCCAGCCAGGCCCAAAAGCCCTAGATAAAATATCTAAGGACCTCAAAAGGGCCTGGATGTATTTTTCCTGTATACTAGATAAAACAAGGAAAATTTGAGTACCAAAATTATTATTTTTGGATTTTTTAGAGTATTTACTATAATTTTTATGGGTTTTTAGGTGTTTTTAAGTTTTTATGGTTTTTAATCAGTGAAAAATAGCCAAAATTGGCTAGAAAATCAAGAAACACAAAATAAACAGTACCTAATTTTTATAGAATTTTTGAGGGGGTTTTTATATTTTTTTTAGATTTTTAACTCTAGACAGTAACTGAAATAAAGGTTTTTGAATTTTTAAAAATAACAAATAAACTCAAAAATGTCCTCAAAAATTCTCAAAAATCCTACAACATGGCAGGAGCCATATTTCAAATTTTCATTGAATTTGGAGGTGATTTGATATTTTATTCAAAAATCAAAAGAGGGCACTGTGCACAGGGACTGAAGTGCAAATACCCTAAGTTCTGGGGGTCCAGGTGCAAAATACCCAGCAACGCATGCGCGCGACACGTGCCTGGGGTACTCAGGGACCTCTTTGTAATAAAAGTAAGGTCCGGGGACTATTTGGTAACACGTACCAAAAGTCCGGGGACCTCAGATGCAAATTACCCTAAAATAAGCGCACATGCGCAATTAAAACATTCACAGGGGCATAGATGCAAATACTCAAAAGTTTTCATTCATTTCTAAACATCCAGAACTACCGGGAATATATTGCAAATAACCCAAACATACACGTGACGAAGCACGTGGCTCCACACAGACAGGGGTATAAGTGCAAATATCTAAAGTATGAGGTCCAATATGCAAAATACCCTAAAACTAAATAACTGACGAAAGTAATTACAGGACTAAAACGAAATGAAAGATAAGGACGGGCCTAAGGGTAAATTACCCTTTATTAAGTCGCCCGATGGATGCGCGCCACGTGTGTAGATGGACGGCTGGAAATGGCTGGCGCTCCAACGCTGAGGCTCTCGCAGCGATCGGACGACTGAGGGTACGCCACGTGGAAGATCGAACGGGTGCGGTGCTCGGTGGCTACCCCTCGTGCACGGACGGTCCTGATCGCCTCTCCAAGATCTGACGGTGTCTGGCTCTCCTCAAGTGAACGGTCTGGATACGAACTGGAGGTCGAGGACGATCGAACGATCGGGGAAGATGCTGGAAGAACAGTCACCCGGCGAGCTTCGCCGGCCTCGTGCGAGCGCTGGTCTCCTCCCCTGCTGCCTCTGAAGATCGGAAAAGGTCTGCGATGATGCTCCGCAACTGATGGTCGGCTCCGATGGCCCAGCCGAGCCCTGGAGGGCTCCGGCGAGGTCGGCGGAGGAGAAGCTCCTGTCTGAATGTCGGGAGGCCTCAGATAGCCTCCTCTGGTCCTGCAAAAAGGCTCAGAAGCTTCGCGGGTCGAGGGCAAAATGCCTCGACCCGGTTAGGCGTCGTGGAGGTGGTCTGTGCGTCGGTGCGGACGAACCCCGGCGAAGCGACGGCGAGGGGATTCGAATCCCAGCTCCTGTGCGAGCTGGGTTGAACGGAGGGGCGGAGAAGGTGCGTGGAAAGAAGGCGGAGGTGAATATGGGTTCCGATGATCGAATGTATGCGTGAGGTGGTCGGAATCAACGGAACACGGCGGCGGAGCGATTTGGGGCAAAATGGAAATTAGACTAACTAGGGAAGCTAAGGGACTACCTGGGCGGCGAAGTAGACTGGGCTGGAGCTGGGGAAGCTCCCGGTCTTAGCCTCGAGGGTCGTATGGGCCCGAGGCTCGAGCTCCTGCTCTGGGCGGAGCACGGCGGTGCTAACTCGTCGGATCAGTGGTATCCGGCCCCTCTCTTCGCTGCGACGGCACCTGGAGCGAGCTGTCACTCACGCTCGGGCACTGGAGCTCACGGGATGAAGAATGGAGAGCCAAAGATAGCAGAATCAGGTGGCGGAGCTCGGTATTTAAGTGGTTGCGGGTCCGGCTAGGGTTGGTCGGGTAGGGCTGTGAGAAGCGCGGATCCCAATGTGGATACCCCGGCGAGGGTCTCGGATGTATGAAGAAGCGATAGGACCTGGGGTTTGCGGAGATGGCGAGCGGATCGAGCGCGGAAAAAGAGGAGAAAACGGGTCGGGCGCGAGATCCGCTGGAGAAGACGGTCCGCGGAGGGAGTTGACCGGAGGTCAACATCTCCGTGGGCCAATGAGGTGATGCCACGTATTTTATTTTTGTTTATTTATTTTAGGCTAGATAACGGCGGAATTAGCAAAAACTTAAAACACAAAATATTTTTATTTTATTTTTTTTCTATTTTTTTGGTGATTTTTAATTAATTTTTGGAAATAAAAAATAGGTATTTACATTATGTAGCTATATATAGGTATATGTACATTATGTAGGTTTTTGATTTTTGATTTTTAATTATTATTTTTGTACAATTTTATTCCTATTTTATATTTTATTTATTTATAGAATAAAATTAGGGATAAAATGGTATTTTTATTTTGTTTTTATTATTTATATACATAGGTGAAATAAATAGATATATACATCTATGCACATGGTATATATACAATGTATTTTTGTGTTTTGAATTTTGTAATTTTTATTTGATTTTTGTTTTGAGTCTTTTCATTTTATTTATTTACAATATATAACCTAGAATATTTACAAAAAGTTTAGAAAATGATTTTATTTATTTACAAGGTTGAATAAATATAGGAGTATGGTCTATGTACATGGTGAAAGGGCATTTTTGATCTTTTTGATTTTCAAATTTTTATTTTGTTTTTAATATTTTCTAAATATATACAAATATGTACAAGCATATTTTTGGGTGAGGAAAATATAGTTTTATTTATTTACAAATATTTACACATGAGCCCCTATCTCCCTCTACTTTGGTTTTTATGCGGTCAGGCCCATGCTGAGCCCTCCCTTGGGTTAGGTTGCTCAATATTTATTCTAAATATTTCCCTCTTTTTCTTTTTAATCTTTATTCTTTTATTTTTGCACAAAAACATGCTAATTATAGGTTTTTACAAAATGCATGTTTTTGCTAATTATTCCTATTTACACATATCTACATGCATTTGCATAAGGTTTTTGTAGCTAAAATATAAGAATAAAGAGTGATGAATGGGTATTCATCAATGATAAGTGTCTTAAGTCCTTATAGACTCTCAAGAATTTAGTTGTCGAGGCTCCTGTCCTTCAGCCACCCGATTGGTCTCTTCCATTTGAGATCATGACGGATGCTTCAGATTATGCCATTGGGGTTGTGCTTGGACAGAGGAGGGATGGATTCCCCTATGCCATACACTACGCTAGCCGGACTTTGGATGCAGCTCAGAGGAACTATACAGTGACTGAGAAAGAAATGCTAGCGGTAGTCTTTGCTTTGGATAAGTACAGATCTTACATTCTTAGATCTAGAGTGACAATTTTTACTGACCACACAGCCATTCGGTACTTGATGTCGAAGAAGGATGCCAAAGCCAGATTGACCAGATGGATCCTTCTCCTCCAGGAATTTGATATTGAAATTAAGGATAAGCCTGGAGTTAAGAATGTTGTGGCAGATCACCTCTCCCGCCTAGAAAACCTTGAGGAATCTGAGCCCATATCACCTATCACTGAAACTTTTCCAGATGAGGCGATCCTTGCTATCACCTCTCTTCCATGGTATGCCGACATTGTGAATTACCTTGTTGCCAAATCCATTCCACAAGGTTGGCCCAGACAGCGTCTTGAGACCTTCCTTACGAAGGCCAAGTCGTACCATTGGGAGGATCCCATCCTTTATCATGAGGGAGGGGATAGTATCTGGAGACGGTGCATTCCTCAAGATGAGCAACATAGCGTCCTCACCTACTGTCACAAGCTTGAGGCAGGAGGACATCATTCTGGGAGACGGACAGCACAGAAGGTGCTCCAATCCGGCCTTTGGTGGCCTACCCTTTTCAAGGATTCTGATGAGTTCGTGAGAAGGTGTACTGACTGTCAGAAGATGGGTACTTGCGGACAGAGAGACATGATGCCCATGCAGTCCATTCACTTTTGTGAGGTTTTTGATGCATGGGGAATTGATTTCATGGTCCCATTTCCTAAAAGTCAGGGGTTTGAGTATATTCTTCTTGCTGTGGATTATGTTAGTCGTTGGGTTGAGGCCATCCTCGCCCGAGCCGCAGATGCTAAAACCGTATGTCGTTTCTTGAGGAAAAACATTATTTCACGGTTCGGGGTGCCTAGAGTCTTGATTTCAGATGGGGGGTCTCACTTTATTAACGACAAGGTCAGGGCCCTTACAGACGAGTTCAGTATTGACCATCGTATTGCCACACCGTATCACCCTCAGACTAATGGTCTTGCTGAAGTATCGAATAGGGAGATCAAGACAATTTTGCAGAAGGTAGTCCGCCCAGACCGAAAAGATTGGTCACAACTTTTGGACTCGGTCTTGTGGGCTTATCGGATTTCCTTCAAGACACCATTAGGGACATCTCCCTTTCGTCTCATCTATGGCAAGCCGTGCCATTTACCAGTGGAGAGAAAGCATAAGTCACTTTGGGCAGTTACAGAGCTATTGTTGGATCCCAAGAGTGTAGGAGATCAGAGGAAAGCAGAGTTGGCAACCCTGGAAGAATTAAGAGATACAGCCTTCGCAAGTGGCCTACAGTATAAGGAAAAAGTGAAAGTATGGCACGATTCCCGAATCAGCCATAAACAATTTGAGCCAGAACAACAAGTATGGTTATTTGATGATAGGCTAAAATTATTCCCAGGGAAATTACAAAGCAAATGGAAAGGACCATATGTGGTCCGGAAGGTGCATGATAATGGCAGCATTGATATATCCGAACCTTCATCATCTTCCACATTTAAAGTCAATGGTCAACGCTTGAAACCATATCTAGATCATGATCCGCCGACCGTTGCTGTTGCCCCGATTCATTTGGTATGAGATGATTCTTTGACTCACACCTTCGGCATCTCGTACATGATTATCACTGAGATCTGACATTGTATATATTCATCTGTACATCGATCATTCATTCTTTATGGCTCACACCCCATCGTCATCATTTGATTTTGCTATACTTAGGACGTACTTTGTCCTAAGTATGGTGGGGGGGTGCACCCTGAGTTTTTCTATTCATTAGATCATCTCCATTGTCTCCTCTTCTTGTCTATACTTAGGGATATCTCACCCTAAGTATAGGGGGAGACAGTCTGAGTACGATCTGTTCATTCCCACCCTTGACCCTCCCTTCAGTGTAGAGTCTGCTATACTTAGGATTATTTGATCCTAAGTATAGGGGGGACGGTCAACTTCACATTCGTTTATTCATTTTATTTATTCTTTAGACCTTTTCTATACTCAGTACGAGTTATGACCTCTTTTCTCTCCGATGTACGAGGACATAGCTCAAGCTAAGTATAGGGGGGTCGTATATACTTCGTATATACTTTATCCATAACTCGTACTTTTGTATTTTCCTAATAAATATGGCTAATAATTCTTTAAAATTCATTAAAAATCTTTAATAAAAGATGTGGTTATTCCTCAAATTCTTTTTGTATTTACTGATTAATAAATCAGGTGAAAATGTTTTTTTTGCAAAATGTTTGAAAAATAGTTTGAAAATCCTTGTGAACATTTATTGAAAACTATTTTGACAATGTTTTGTTACATGTTTTCAACCTTTGTAAAAATGTGTGGTTTGTAAAATTTTTTTCTTTGTGTGAAATAAAAATGTTTGAAAAATGATTTGTAAATGGTTTGAAAAATGGTTGCAAAAATGTTTTGAAAAACCTATATATACTGTTTTGAAAACCTTTGCAAAATGATTTTCAAATGTATGTACATGTTTGTAAAATGTTTGTAAAAATTATTTTGGACTATAGTTTTCAAAAAAAAATGTTTGGAAAAGCTTGTGTCAAATAAGTTTGAGGAATACATACATCACACCTAAAATTCTTTATGCATATATATGTATAAAATAGATCACTTACCCTGTAAATTCTTAAAACCCACTTCTTGTAAATATAAGAAGCACACCCGTGTAAATATTTTTCACCTAGCTTTTAGCCAAAATCTTTTTTGTTTTCAAAAATCCCAAAAATATTTGCAAAATTAAAATCCAAAAACATTTGAAAAATCTCTTTGAAAAATACAAAAAATGCATATGCATCTTCATCATGTTTTCAAAAATCCATAAAAAGTTCAAGATCAGCTTGTTATCCAAGATCAGCTTGACACCACCTGGGTTAGTGGGGCATTTTGCAATCACGTCCCCGCATTTTTGGCATATTTTGGAAAGTTTTCGAGTACATTTTTGTACTGCAGTTTCGTATTTACTTTTTCATCTGTACCCCTGTGTTGTAATAGCTATAACTCATTCGTTTGAACTCGGTTTCGTGTGAGATTTTTTTGTTAGAAAGTTGTTTAAGAGTTCTACATCATATCCAAATTTCAGATTTTTCTGGTATAAGAACTATTTATGGTGAATTTATGAAGTCAGAGTAGTGATTGGGCTTGTTTTGTTGGTAACACTTGAAATACTCAATATCACTTGCTCATTTTTGGATATGTTGTAGTAATTAGCAGGACCGAATTTGATTTCAAATTTCAACAAAAAATATTGCGATTTTTGTCCTGTAGAATTTCTACAATATTTTTAGTGATTAATTTATTTCTAGAGCATCTTTCATCTATTTGAAAATCTAAAAATATGTCCATGTGCCCCTAACTTTGTTCTATAATCAGATATTTTTGTTGTATTTTTATCTTTTTGTTTGAGTAGTCAAAAAATCAAAAACATCATTTCTACCTTCTTGCAGTCTTTTATTTTTAATATATTCATTACCTTTTAAAAAATTCCAAAAAAATTATATTTTGTTTGTTTCTGTATGTTTTAACTTCAGACCAAAAATTATTAAAAATTTCAAAAAGAAAACCCCTAAAAATAGCAAAACACCAAAAACCTTCCAAAAAATCCTAAAAATTCTAAAAAAATCCTAAAAATACAATTCTAGTTTCTGAATTTTCCTTATTTTGTTATCTTTATTAAAAATTAAGTTGAGGAAGTTTTGATTCTGTTTGATATTTTTCATCCTCATTTTAATTTCGGCCAACAACCTATCTCACTATTTACTAGTATTTTTGCCCTTAAAAATACCAAAAAAATTAGGGAAAATCTAGAAAAATCACAAAAATATTAGAAAAATATAAAAATCACAAAGACATTCCATTTCTTATATTTTGAGTATTTTTCCCTATTTTTTATCCCTCTCTTATCTCTATTGTACATATATATTCCTTATATATATTATATCTTTATTAAAAGAAAAAGAAAATATAAAAGTACAAAATATAAAAAGAAAACACAAAATCAGTAAATTAAAAACCCAAATATAAAAATATAAAATCAAAAATTAAATAAAAAAATATAAAATTCGAAACCCACAAAAAAATAGCACTTGTAGGCACTTGATCACAATCACATTTTGCACCTAGCTTGATCTATCCTGCCTTGCTCCCTGTGTTCGAACTCTTTACATACTTGCACTTATACATCTTTTATGTAGAGTTAAAAATAAATTTGACTCCACATTTGCTTGTCATTGTTTGATATTTGATTGTGGATTCATTGTTGATTAATTACGGGATTTTGTAGTGGTCAAGACATCGACTGTTGATTCGCCTTGTGAATCAATACGACCGCTCTCAATTTCGTGGTTATCATTATCTCTATTATATTTTTTTGTTTTTACACATCGAGAGGGTGAGCATATGTTTTATACTGATTAAGGTTGAGATTGGAGACTATTGATGTAAAAATATATTAAAAAAATCAAATATTCCCATTTTTAGAAAAATAAGTTGAGATTTTAAAGATCCAAGCAAGGAGACATTTCCATTTATAAATCATCAAAAGGAGAGATTCTGAACATTTTCTTTTGATTGATAAAAGATACTTACGATAACATATGCGCAAGGCAACCTCAAAATGGGCATACATATGTCAATAGTTTTGAAAATAACACGACATTAGAGTAATCGAACTCATGACCTCGACCTCACTCACTCTCAACGTAGCACACTAAGGCGTGCATATTTTAGAGCAATGGTATAATTTAGATCAGCTAAGTCTGCGTACAAATTCTCTTCCTCATCATAATAATCTGTAGGCGGTGACTTCTCGCTCTGTGATGAGTCGACCATAGCTGGGGGCATGGATTGCGGTGAGTAAGGGGTGAATTGTGAGTCTGACTGGATCGTTTGAGGATGTGATTGTATCTCCACTGAACCTGGTGGTGATGTGGCTGAAGGTAGTTACGATGACCGTGGTGGAGGGTGTGGTACACGACTTAAGGCACGACTAGGTGGTGCACGCACTGATAGGAAATGATTGTGGGGCCGACGCATCGACTTGCGAGCTGTGAAAGAGTTTTTGCTATGACCTGTATGAATGTATGGACATTACCCAAAGCATAATAAAAATTCATATTAGTGTCAACAATATTCATAAACGAGAGTAAGTTAAAAATATTGTGTAAATATAAGATTCTTTATTTTCAACAATGGGGGATAACATGTGTGGTGTACAATATGTGAAAGTGGCCCATTCAATGAAGACACATTTCCTTTCTCCACCTTTCCCATCTCTTTTGCCCCTGACCCTGCCTCTCCCTTCCTGTTCCTCCACGACTAGATGATCCCCTCCCTGCATCGCATCGGCCCCTATCATGCCTTCCACAAGTTCTCCTCGCAGGTTCAGTCACGTTCGAACGATCCCTTCCAGTCGTGGACCTACCACCTCCTCTTTGACTTGTTGCATTTGAGGTGCGAGGTGGATCTAGGACTGTCATTGGTAGGGATTCACCCGATCTCCTAGGATGATCCATCAATGATGATTGCATGCCCCCGGTGACCGGTCCAATGCCATAACTTGGGATACCCATCAAAGATGGCTGACTTTGACTTTACCCCATCTGCCAATAAAATGGTTGAACTTGAGATGGATGCGCTGCCAATAAAATTATTAATCAGAATTTATAATTTTAATTATTATTACTATAATCTATTATTAATTGTATTTTAGTAAGTATTAAATATTGTATACTATAATTATTGATAGTAATTAGTAATTATTAATAAAATAAATTTATAATTATTATTATTAGTAATTACTAATAAACTATAATTATTTATATTAATTAATAGTAATTATTATTGTTAATGCTTACCATTAATAATTAAATATTATTTATTAGTCTCTACTAATTACTCTCTCGTATTAAGTATTAATAATTATTAATAGTAATATTTATTTTCATTTACTCATAATTACTAGTACTTTCTTTAATTATTACTATAATTAAGAACTATTCCTAATTAATAAGGATTATCAATACTAATAGTAATTTATTACAAGTTGATAGTAATTTATTATTAATTTTTATTTATATTAGTTATTAAATATTAGATATTATAATTAATATGAATAATCAATAATTATTAATACAATAAATTTTATAATTATTATTAGTACTTAATAATAAACTATAATTATTTATATTATTAAATAATAATAAGAATTATTGTTAATACTTACCATTGCTAATTAAATATTAATTATTAGTCTCCACTAATTATTCTCTACTATGGAGTATCAATACTTATTAATATTTATTTTAAATTAATTACAATCAATAGTAGTTTCTTTAATTATTACCACAATAAAGAATTATTCCTAATTAATGAGAATTATTAATTATGATAATTATTGTTTTTTATTAATTAAAATTATTAATTTTAGTTATTATTATTATTATTTATTATTGATTGTATTTTAGCAAGTATTAAATATTATATATTATAATTATTAATAGTAATTAATAATTATTAATAAAATAAATTTTATAATTATTATTACTAACTACTAATAAAAGATAATTATTTATAATAATTAATGATAATAAGAATTATTGTTAATGCTTACCATTAAAAATTAAATATTAATTATTAGTCTCTAGTAATTATTCTCTACTGTTAAGTATTATTAATTATTAATAGTAATATTTATTTTCAATTAGTTTTAATTATTATTAATTTCTTTAATTATTACCACAATTAAGAATTATTCCTAATTAATAAAAAATTATTATTATAATTATTACATATTATTACAAGTTATTAGTAATTTATTAGTAATTATTATTCACATTAATTATTAAATATTAGATATTATAATTAATATCAGTAATTAATAATTATTAAGAAAATGTGTTTAGACCTTTCAACATTGACTAATGAATAATGGGAGAATTGAAAAACATGTGACAAATGGGAGAATTGGAAAACATGTGACCAATGGAAAATTTGTATATACAACCCTAACTAGAATATCATGTGTGTAGTCCTTAAACTAAACTCTTCATATTTGTATATACAACAATGACCAATGGGAAATTGAAAAACAACCATTATCATTTCAATTAAGTGGGCAAATTTACATTTGTTTATGGACAAAAGTTATGAATAAATTAACAAATGTACTAACAAAATGACAAAATTTGCAAATAAATTAAATATTACCTAAAGGAGGAGATGACCTTGGATGGAGAATGAGAGAGGAGAGGATGAGTATGGAGAATGAGAGAGGATAGTGTGAGAGGTGTGGAGAAGAGGGGAGGGGCGAGGCATTTATATAGGGGCGTCCCGTGGCAAACGGTTTTCCACGGTAAATCGTTTGTCGTGTCGGACGGGTCGCCGACCAAGCTTGATTGTGCTTGTCCCATCCATCCCATGCCTCCTCCTCAAAGACCGATCGCCTCGTTGACTGAATCACTGGTCACGGCGAACGGTTTGCCGCTAGGTCCACATAGGTGCGGCGAACCGTTTGCCGTGCCACGTTGGCGAGCGGCAAACCGTTCGTCGATACGTTCCCAACCTGGGAGAATTTTCCAATTCATACCCAAACTGAGAAATAATTCCCTGCCCAATCCCAAAATGGGAAATCTCTCTAAGAACGACGGAGAGTTGTTCTCCAATGAAGATTGATGGCTATTCTTAGATGTCTCCATGATCACATCTCCTGACATTGGAGATGCACCTCTTCATTTAGGCACCAAAGGCCTAAGTGCCTTTTCACGTTAACGTCAAGTCCTTGGTGCCTTTTTTTTCACCACAATGGTGTTTCACCATTCCAAACGTTGGCCCATTCCACGACGGGCTCCGATCGTCTGTTGTAAAGGGTTTTTACAGCCTCTGGTGCAATGAATGAGAACCGTCGGATGCGGATCCGACGACGCTCAGAGGGGCAGGAGATAGTGGGTGCGGATGTTGAGGCTGGGGGTGCGCATCTCGAGGCTGGGGAGAGAAGTCGGACGTGGATCGGACGGCTTGCTCCTATAGCAGAATCTGCTGCAGCAGAGGCTACAACAGGCGATCCAAATTGTTCCACGACCACCATGTTTAGCCATTTATTGGCTATTTATTTATTTATTCTAATGTATGGTGCAATTTATTTTAACACGTGGTGCAATATTTTCATATTGGACGTGTATGCCCAAATTTTGCACAAATTCACACACCTGCATTAATGGAGGTAACAAAGGTGATGGCATTATCCATTAATTCAAATTGGGGGGGGGGGATTGCATGCTTTAACTTACAAACTCGATTAAGTTTGGCATGATGATGTAATGATAGCAGCAGGATCATCCTTAAGGGTAGTTTTTGAGTGCAATGGTCCAGAACTCATCAACATTAGGAGCAATTTTTACATATCTTCGGCCTTTACTTTATAAAAAATAGTACTCTCCTAATGTGACCTTATAGAATCAAAATTTTAGTGAAACAACTCATAGAAAAATGGATCTTTATAGAGTCGAATTTTTCGATGAAACAAATCGCTAAAAAATAGACCTTTATAGAGTCGAATTTTTTGATGAAATAACTCAATGAGAAATGGGCATTTATATAATCGATTTTTTGATGAAATGGACTCTTATGGAATCGAATTTTTTGATGAAACAACTCAACGAAAAATGAGCCATTATATAATCGAATTTTCACTAGACAACTTAATATTAAAGCCCGGAATTTAGTGAAATTATATAAGGGTACATTGTTGATCGTATTTTTTTATAAGGATCATTTTTTTCTTTTGCCTAGGGTCCACCAAATGTCAAGAACAACACTGATCAGGGCCATCTCCCTCCTGCTCGCGTCGATTTAGTGTTGCATCTCTTCCACTAGTACCTTGGTTTTGGACCTTTGATTATGTTATGGACCTTGTTTATTTTTCTCGTAATGTTCCAATTTCTGTTGACGTAAACGATCATAGTTTCATAGATATGTAATTTTCTTAACCAATCCTTATAAAGAAATACATTCTTACGTATTCAATATATTAGTGTTCACATGACTAATTAACCTCATATGTGTACAAACATTATTTTGTCCTTAATAATTAATATTAATATTATCAGCATGGTCGTTATTTCCCAAGTCATGAATGCTATAGGTTTAGTTGTGTTCCGGATAATGTTAGTTGATTAGGTCCCTTCTGTTTTTTTTGTGAATGTTATCTAACGACTACATTCCTTCTACTATTGTTGATGTTCTCTTAAGTATTAATCTCAATTAGTTCATATATATCGCAGACCAATAACTGAAATTGTGATTTGATTTATGTTGTTATAAGAAATATCTGATATGTCCAACAATTGAAATGGCGGTTTGATTATGAGTAGAGCATTTCTTATCGTATAGGTTTATGTTGTGAGTTCTTTTTTTGACAGTGTGCGAGTATTAAAAATCCGATCCAATTCAATCTATAAAAATATAGTGAATTAGATTTATATATTTAATGGATTGGATTGGAAAAAGCAAAAATCTGTTCAGTGGATTGGACACAAATTGAGATAAAATCCGATCCAATCTGCGCTATATGCTCCCTTGGTGGATTCTAAGACAATGAAATGAGTCTTTTAGTCCTGTAAGAATAAATATTGAAATACCATTAAAAGGATTTATCCTTGCTCCACAATGTTATCGTGATGTTTTGTATAGATCACGCTTTCTCCTTCCGGAGCCCTACTTAAGCTCCGTCGAATCAAAACCTCGTATTATTTTGTTTATTTGTTTGGTCTTTTATTTTTAGATTTGTGAATCAAAACTTCTTTTGATAGACCTCGTCGAGAGCATTCCAAATTCCAACGAGTCTAAGAATGTCGAAAAATATAAAGAAATATTACTATATGATGCCGAGACATATTTTATGATTTTGAATGTTAACTCCCTTGGATTAAATATAAAGGAAAGGGTTCATTTCCTCATGAAAATAAATAACACCAATATTAGTAATATTTTTGATGTATCTCTTGTGGACATGGAACTATATTTTTTATATAAATAATGGAGATAAATGATTTTTTTTCATTTTTTTTGTGTGTAGATTGACAATCTCATGTTGTTGATTATAACTTGAATGATAA
The DNA here is from genome assembly GCA_037367405.1 of Ottelia alismoides. Lineage (NCBI taxonomy): Eukaryota > Viridiplantae > Streptophyta > Magnoliopsida > Alismatales > Hydrocharitaceae > Ottelia > Ottelia alismoides. The sequence goes on from JAZKJV010010864.1 coordinate 26,969, forward strand.
TTATATATATATGAGATGCATTTGTCGAGCATTGGAGAACTTGGGAAGGTCGGTCCATAGCGTGCCGATGTCCTCGTCTTGTTGATCCAAGTGCTCAAAGGTGAAGAGTATCACGTGTATGTATGTACGTATGTATTTATATATATATATGCATACATACATGCTAATGTATACATAGAAGGATTTATGCATGCGTACATGTATATACACATACATTTACACCACTACAAAAGTGATCTTAATCGACGAATAATCCTATAAGATTCTATATCACAGCCACTAATACGAATTATTATAGGCAGTTCGAACATAACCACTGATTATAGTTACATATATCATCAACGGTTTATACTAGGGATGCAAACGGTTACGGATATATCCGTATCCGATCCTTGATCGTTTCCGTTTTATACAGATTTTGACATCCGTATCCGTATCCGTTTTAAAATGGATAAGAATATGGATATCATTTTGATATCCGCAAATATCCGTATCTGTATCTGTATATCCATTTGTATATAAATATAGTCATAGATTTATTTTTAACCATATATAACATAATTATATACATTCTTTACCATATTTGTATAATTTTTATGATACAAACACATTTAGTAAATTTATATCATGTGTTTTCCATCCAATTTGTATATATTTAAGTCGATTCTATAAAGTATTTCTAACATTACTCGCATGCGATTAATATCCGCTTTACATTCGTATCCGTTTTTTAAGGATATGGTAAGATAGTTTTAATATCCGTCAATATTCGTATCTGCATCCGTATTCGTATTCAAAAATAGATAAGAATACGGTAATACCTATATCCACATCCGTATCCGTCCGTTTGCATCCCTAGTTTATACACTGTCACCGAATCCGTTTCACTGCCCGAGAATGTACGGCGTTCGTTAAGACTATTGTTCTAGACGTTAGTTGGAGGTCCCTGCTGTAATGCAAGGGATGCATTGGATGATGAATGGTCAATCCAGATGAAGGGCCGAGGATAGTCGACCCCTCATTTGGATCGTCCATTCCTAATCCAACACATCCCCTGCATTGCAGCACTCGCGTGTGAGCATCCTCGACTGTGTATAACTGCCGAGCACAGTGATATTTAGGGCCTGTTTGGTTGCAGGGTTGGGCAGGGTTGGCCCAACCCTGGTTACTATTCACAGGGGTACTTCCTCCTCACAGATTACTATTCACCCACCCCAACCCAGCCCAACCAACCCAGTCCAATTAGTCCGTCAAAGTTTTATTTTTTGAATATCCTCGACCATTAGCGACAGCTACTGGACCGCCGTTGGCGGTCAGAAACCATTTGCAATCTATGGTTATATTAGTTGTTTTTGTAAACCCATTTACAACGACGCTTTGTAAACGAGGAAGGCCTTTAAACATAAACCACACAGACTCCTTTTGCTACATTCGCTCCCGACCACAGCCTAACCCCTCTGACGTGTAGGAAAAAAATTAAGCGCAACATTAAAGAATCAATAAAAATAATGATTCACGAGTTACCTCCTTCCATCGCAATCAAATAGAAACTTGTAACGGAGATGATGAAGAAATTGACGGTGATCTTTTCTTCCTCCTTTTATCCTTCCCTTGACCCCAATCGTTAACTCTCTCAGATGGTGGAGAGTTTTGATGGTGGCTCTCTGAATCTCTTGATTCGGTATTTTGCATAATGAGCCATCACGTATCTTTTATAGGGGTAGAGTTGGAGGGTTCAAAAGGATAACAAATCCTATCATAACCGACTCCTGATGATCCACTAACCAACAATGTGGATCAAGATAATGCGGTTACGTTTTATCCATTGACTTGGTAAAACTCAATATTTATCATCTCATAAATATTTTATATGGACCACATACGGGATAAATTCCAACATTCTCCCACTTGGTCTATATAATCTTTAATTATGAGATAATAACCTTAAGCATGTCTTTTCATGGGTTATATGTAATGTCAATGAACCATATAACTTAATTGAATTAAATTAATATGATCATGGCGGTCACGCATCATATAACTTGACACGATCTCTTCCATGTATCAATATCAATTCAATCCATTCAACTGTAATTTAGAAGAATAACATCTCCTTCTTTAATTTCATTTCGACCATTATGTTATCTTTTTGCAAACATACATGCAAAATATAACAATGAAATGATTCAAAAATATAAAACAAATGAGATTGTAATGAGCACCAAACTAAATATGCTAATTAACATTTCACAACAAGGACTTCTTTAGGACACCCATTCTTACAACATGCTCAGAAAAATTTTTAGGTGCTAACTCTTTAGTTAACGGATCCACAATCATAAAATTAGTATTGATGTGCTCTATTGACACTCTTTGTTTCTGAACTTCTTCCTTTACTGATAAATACTTCAATTCCATGCACTTTACACCCTTAGAGTACTTATCATTCTTTGAGAAGAAGACTGATGCGGCATTATCACAATAAAGTTTCAGTGGCTTGGCAATGCGGTCGACTATTCCAAGTCCTAAAGCAAAATTCCGTAGCCACAATCTTTGAACTGTAGCCTCAAAGCATGCTACAAATTTAGCCTACACAATGGAAGCAGCAATGACAGACTGCTTCACATTTTTCCATGACACAGCTCCTCCAGCGAGTAGAAATACGTAATCAATTTCTTGTATCGATGCATCCCGTAAAATCTGAATCTGAATATCCGATAATCTCAAATTATCAGATCGTCTGTACGCAAGCATATGATCTTTGGTGTCTTCTAAATACCTGAGAACTGTCTTCGCAGCTTTCCAGTGGTCCATATCAGGATTACTTTGATACCAATCCAATATGTCAGTGGCAAAACTAATATCAGATCGAGTACATGTCTGAGTATACATGATACTTCCAACCACTGATGCATAAGGAATTCCTTTCATTTCATTACGTTCCAATTCATTCTTTGGACATTGATCCAAGCTGAATCTGTCCCCTTTCTTAATAGGAACAACCCCTGCAGAGGACTTGTCCATCCAGAATCTTTTCAAGACCTTCTCAATATATGCCTCCTGAGATAATCCTAACAGTCCTTGTGATCTATCACGGAATATTTCTATTCCGATCACATAGGATGTGTCACCCCTATCTTTCATTTCAAAGGTCTTGGAGAGATACTTCTTTGTTTCATGTAACAAACCTAAATCATTCGCAGCTAATAATGTATCATCGACATATAAGACTAATATAATAAACTTGCTCCCACTAACTTTCATGTAGATACACATATCAACAGTGTTTTCTACAAAATCATATGATGCAATGGTATTGTTAAACTTAATATACCATTGACAAGAAACTTGTTTTAGTCCATATATTGACTTATTTAATTTACATACAAGATTTTCCTTTTCTGTGATGCCAAGACCTTCGGGTTGATCCATATAGACATCTTCCTCTAACTCACCATTCAGAAAGTCGATCTTTACATCCATTTGGTGAAGCCCCAAATCATGATGAGCCACCAAAGTCAAAATAATTCATAATGAGTCCTTCTTTGATACTGGAGGAAAGGTCTCCTTATAATCGATGCCATCTTTTTGAGTAAAGCCCTTTGCAACAAGTCTAGCTTTATATCATTCAATGTTACGTATAGAGCCACGTTTGGTCTTGAATACCCATTTACACCCAACTCTTTTAGAACCTTCAAGCAAATCAACGAGATCCTAGCCATTGTTATCGGTCATTGACCCGAGTTCTTCTTTCATAGCATTCAACCACTTTTCAGAATCATTACATTATATGGTTTGATGGAATGAGCTTGGATCTTTATCAACGCTTAAGTTACATTCATGCGCAAGTGCATATATTATATAATCATCAAAATTTGCAAGTCTCCTTTGCCTTTCAGAGCATCTTAATGCAACTTCTTGTGATTGTGGTGGACTTGGCTCATTTACAACCTGTTCATTAATAATGACATCATCACTTAATGTGGATGCCAACTCTTGATGTTCCACGTCATTATGTGGAGATGAATCCATAGGTGGAATGATTACTCTAGAAGATTCGGGCAGATATTGCCGTGACACTTTATCCCTATCTTCTTTTATTTCCACATTTTGTGAAATTTAGCTCCCACTAATGTTGTCATTCTCAATGAAAGGAGCATTGTCACTCTCAACAATTCTTGTACTATGGTTAGGATAATAAAATCTATACCCCTTTGACTTTTTAGGATAATCAATGAAAAATCCACTGACTATCCTTGGATCTAATTTTTTTTCATGTGGATTGTATATTCTGACTTCTGCTTGACATCTCCAAATATGTAGATGTCTCAAAATGGGTTTCCTACCTGTCTATAATTCAAAAGGTGTCTTTTCAATTGCTTTACTAGGAACCCTATTGAGTAAATATGCTGAAGTCCTTCATGCATATGTCGATAATGAAAGAGGTTAAGTACTATTATTTATCATGCTCCTAAATATTTCCATTAATGTATGATTTCACCTTTCTGCGACACCATTTTGTTGCGATGTTCCGGACATTGTGTATTGTGCACAAATACCCTTACTTTCAAGGAATTTTGCAAATGGACCAGAATGTTGACCCATCTCATCATGCCTTCTGAAGTATTCACCACCTCGAGCAGATCTCACAGTTTTTATTTTCCTATCTAATTGTCTTTCCACCTTATTAATAAATATCTCAAGAACATTTACTACTTGAGTCCTTTTATGCAATAGATAAAGATATCCATACCGTGAGAAACCATCTATAAATGTAATAAAATATCTTTCCCATCCCCATGATGAGACATCAAAAGGACCACAAATATTAGTATATATCAATTCTAGGAGCTGGGTAGCCCTTGTAGACGGCTTCTTTGATGCGTGTTTGGATTGTTTTCCTTTAATGCAATCTATACACAACCCTAGATCAGTAAAGTCTAATAGAGGTAATATGTCATTTTAATAAGTCTCAGCATTCTTTCCTTAGATATATGACCTAGTCTTTGATGTCATAAAAGAGTAGAGCATTCATCAGATGCATTCCTTTTCATACCCACATTGTATTCAACATAAAAGAGGGAATTCATATTTATCAAGATTAAAATGATAAAGATAATTATCCAAAGTATCAAAACCATAAAAGTACTTATTTCTAAACATAGAGAATGATCCATCAGAAATCTTGAAAGAAAGTCCTAAACTATCCAATCTACAAACGAAAACAAGATTTCTAGCACATTCAGGAACGTAGAGACATCCTTCCAGATCAACTTGACATCCAGTGTCCATGATCAATCTGTAAGTCCCAATTCCATCTATTCGTGCCTTCATCCTATTTCCCATGAGCAAATACTGCTCACTTTCCTTTATGTTCTGGATTGTAAGGAATCCCTGTAATATGTGATATACGTGAGTAGTTGCACCCTAATCTAACCACCAAGTATTATTAGGAATATCTATAATATTTGCTTCGAAGCAAATGGAAATATAATGCATACCTTTATTTTCGAACCATGCTTTCTGTTTAAGGCAATCTTTCTTCAATGCCCGATCGTCTTGCAAAAGTAACATTTGATTTCTTTGGAATTCTTCCATTAGATTTCATGGGAAATTTTCCTTTGTTCCTTTTGCTTATGTGGCTTTTATTGCTACTAGCCCCTACCGTAGTCTTTTCAGTAGCCATGAAATTCACCGGGTGTTCTTTTATCATCTTTAATGCTCGTTCTTCTTGAATGAGCATAGCCTTTAATTCCATGAAACTCCACTTATCCTTTAATGTATTGTGGTTTACCTGCAATGTCCAAATTCAATAGGAAGAGAGTTTATAATAAACTGTACTAAGAATATCTCATTGACATCCATCCCCATGGTTTTCAGTTTTGCTGCGAGATTAGACATTTCAGTTACATGATCCATCATCGAGTTGGATCGGTTGAATTTCGTGGTCAACTCACTCATTAAAGTCCCAACAATGGACTTATCAGCTATATCGGACTGGGAGTACTCCTTAATTTTCTTCATAAATTCCTTAACATTGTTTGTCCTAAGCATTGACGGTTTGACGTTTTCCGCCATTGAGATTTTTATCAAGCTCAAGCAGAGTATATTCGATCTTTCCCAAGCCTCATAATACAACCTTTCATCATCAGTGTTGTTTTCTGTAATGGCTTGTGATTTTTGATCTTCAACTAACGCATGGTCAAATTCAACACTCCCAAATGGAAAAGGATTTGTTCTGACCAATCTGCATAGTTAAGTCCATTGAACCTAACCATAGAGTTGCCTAATGCAAACAAGTTCATAGCTGCTGAAAATGTAAACAATAATACATATGCTCATAATAATGCTTTGAGAAATAAATTAATAATCTATATACGAGAAATACATATTGAAATTCCTTTCACAATATGTTAATAATCACATTTGGGCAGAATATTAACATATCAATAAATGCATAAGTGATGCAATTAGATATACTTTAATAGGTAATTGAATAAATCATGTCTAATTCATGTTTTCCATCTTTGGATGTAAAACTCACGATTCATTAATTAACCTCTTAATATGCATAATCATGGACAATGATCTACCTTTGGGTGATCTCCTAGTCCATGATTATACTATTCTGATTATCGAAATAAATTTCATGTCATTTAATTTTTAATTTGCATCAACACTACAATAATCAAAATATAGCTTCAATTCCGCACATGGTTAGATCACTTTGGTGACTAACCACAAATTAAACACTATAACTTCATTCATAAATAATAATACGCATGTGATGCTTTTACAAAAATAGAGCAATCACTTCTCTAGCGGATATGCACCAAGTACCGCTTGATTTATTTTTTTTTATTTTTTAGATCTGCAATTGCTTTGTAATAATTACTTATTACAAGTTTGTAAACACATGTACACTAATTATGTGAAATTAGGAAAAAAGTTATTAATTTTCGATAACTAACATAATATTAAAAATAATAATACGTGAATGTTATATTTAGCAAAGATTTTGAGAATGAGATAAAAAGCAATTAACAGCTTTTAAAACTTCCATTGTCCCATTATTCAAATCCGATCATAAGGATCAAAATCAAAATTATATTATACTATAAATTCTCAAGCCATTTAATCTTTAAGGAACATAATACCAAGTTTTATTGTAAAACTTAAGCTCAAATATTCCCTAGATTCATGGAATATAAAATAAGAGACAAAAATAATCTTACAAAATCAAATGATCCAAAGATTTGAGGACATAAAATAATCAATTTTATCGATTCCATCAAAGTCAAGTACAAGAACCTGGCTATGATACCATATTATAGGAAAAAAATTTAGGCGCAGCATTAAAAAATCAATAAAAACAATAATTCGTGAGTTACCTCCTTACATCGCATATCAAATAGAAATTTGTAACGGAGATGATGAAGAAACTGACGGTGATCTTTTCTCCCTCTTTTTATCCTTCCCTTGACCTAAATTAAAAACTCTCTCAGATGGTGGAGAGTTTTGATGGTGGCTCTCTGAATCTCTTGATTCGGTGTTTTACATAATGAGCCATCATGTCTCTTTTATAGGGGTAGAGTTTGAGGGTTCAAAAGGATAACAAACCCTATCGTATCTGACTCCTGATGATCCAGTAGCCATCAACGTAGATCAAGATAATGTGGTTACATTTTATCCAATAACTTGGTAAAATCCAATATTTATCATCTCATAAATATTTTATATGGACCACATACGGGAGTAATTCTAACATGACGATCCGACGACAGCCATCTCTTCTTCTCCGCCTGCATGCAACCTCTGGCATCCTATCATCCGCTTGCTTACTTCATACGATCTGACCTCTGCTCTTGGTTTTGGTTAAAAGTTATAAATATTGTACATTTACCTTTATTTCTTGATGTGGGTTTTTGTGTGCCGTGGTGTGCGATCATGCTGGTTGTGTTGAGGGGGGTTTTATTCGTATTACATGCTTAAAATTATCTCATTTTATGGTTGTACCGTTTTCGTATTATATGTTGTGACGCGGTGGTGGCTGTGATATTGGGGTGCTTGTGGTTTTGCTGGCGGAGTGTTCTGTAGGTCTGTGGTGTGGGGGTTTAACTGTTTTGTGAAACCCCTTGTGGTGGGGTCATAGTGTTCTGGTGGTTCTGGTGTATGTGGTTTGTGTGTGGTGTATGTATTTTGGTGGTCATTATTTATTGGGTGATTGTGGTGGGGGCGGATCGTCTGCTGTAGATGACCCATGCAGTAGCGCAGGGGATCATCGGATCGGGAATGGACGCCCCCTGATAGGGGGGCGGGGATAGTGGGCCCCCTATCAGAGGTGTCCATTCTGGATCTGACGGATCCCATGCGCTACAGTATGGGCCGTCTGCTGCAGATGATCCACTCTGGATTGTGGTTTTGGTGTAGGGGCTTTTGGACCATGAAGGATAGAGAGGATCGTCTGCTGTAGCCCTTGCTGCAACATGCTCTGTTGTAGGGGCTACAGCCGTCTGATCACATATACCCCACCTCGAGATGTGATCCCACTATCCCTGGCCCTCTAGGAGGATCGTCGGATCCTTATCCGACATTCCTCGTGCATTACAACCCCTGTTGTAAATGCCATTTACTATAGACGATAGGTTCCCTATGAGGATTAGGGTTGCATTATGATGCCTATGCTGTGGGGGCTACGGCAGAAGTAAATAAAAACTTGTATGAACTTTGAATCATGATAACACGGAAAAAAACCCAGCTTTTTACATTAAAAACTGGTTGTTCATCACATGAACAAGTAATTTCATCACAATGATTTTGTAATTTGTGAAACTATTAATTTAGAGAAATATTTTTCCTAATATGATTTCTCATATTCTGATGAATATTAATAAAATATCAAGGTTACTTCTTGAAGATATTAATTATTCTTGAACTCTTTCAAGAATAATGTACTTTCTCCGTGGATACTTGGAGATAAGGACATGACGATTGTACATTCCATGTATAATGACTTGGATTGAAATCATATCTCAAATCCAGCTCTTGGGGACCTCTCAAAAATGTTTGATTAAATCAAATGATAAATCTAATCTTCTCATTACATCCGAATCACATTTAGATCAATGTACAATATTTGGACTAAGATTGGATTACTAATCTGCTAATAGGAGTAATTAAAATCCAAATCTGTTTCATCACTCCCTCGGAATGGAAGTGTCATGGTTATATAATCATTTACGATCACATCACCCCTGAGTATTCCTAATACATGTACATCCTGTATACTGGAAGACTTAGAATAAACCTAAGGTTTTAGATCATATTTAGATTATTTTCTTCATGGTTTTATCATTAACTTTCTCATTCGGTTATTGGGAGTATGTACCGATCATATGCTTTCTAAAAGCATACACCATATCTGCAAATTCTTGACATGCTTTCAAAGCAAGTGATCGGTCCCAATACCTCATGAATGAGCTCATGTCTTCTGATTTAGTAGTGAACATGTATGATCTTTTTGAGAGATCGTATTACTCATATGTTCTCGTATGCACACCAGATCGTCGGTGTATAGACCTTGATTAGGTCATCAACCTAATGGTCTGCCTAATGTACATACTTAGATATATAATAATACATTAGACTCTTGTCAGAGGATGCATGCTTATATCGTGGCAGTATACAACAAAGGTCTTGGTTATCTTGATCTCATTAAGTCAACTCTTTGATCTAACTTATCTAGTACCTCCAAATCTCTATTCCTATGCAGAGGACCTTCATCAAGCGGTCGGTTAGATATTAACCTTTAGAGAAGGATTGCCATCTCCTTCTGACGCTGAAGATGATCTATTAATAATCATTTGACGGTGCTCGATGAGTCCTTGATCTAACTCTTTAGATTTCATCCAAGCACTGACCTTTATGATTCTACCATTGAATAAATAGATGTATGATTATTAAGATGGACATGTACATAATCCTAATTGTACTAAGAGACCTCATAAGTGCATTCATTCATTTAATCTCAGAATTGAGTGAAATAAACCAATAACCTTTATTGATATATCAAAGAATTACAATAGCATTTATTGTCAGAATGGTTTACCTCGGGCTCACGTGGCTAACAAATTATTCACACTCTAAGTGAGCCCAATGAAACATATCACACTCTATGTGTGTTGGAGAAAGTATCGGTGAGCTGATCCCAGTTTCCTCTTCCATTTATAATATAAGTCCAAACCATCTAAAATTTAGAAATGAGCTGTAGGACTGTTTTTATTTCTATTTCCATAACCATTTCACTTTCTAACATTTGGACGCTGAAATTAGAATTGGGCATTGGATTCAAATGATATGAGACTTAATCCAATTAAGTCTCAAATCATTAAGCTAAGAAGTGGAGCACACTAAAATCTATCTGATTTCATCATTCTCTCAGAATGGAAGTGCCATGGTATATGATCTACTAAGATAGATTTAATCATGAGTATTCCCGATACTCATTCATCCTTCATATTGGAAGACTTCGATTATCTAAGCTTCAAACCCTTATTTGTCATCTTCGGAACATATCAATAGATTTCTCATTCGATAAATGGGCAATAATATAAATCATATACTTTTCAAAAGCATATATTAACATCTTGAATTCGTGTCTTATTTCATGAATAAAATAATCATGCATGAAATTCATTTTTATCTCAAAAATATCTCATGAGTGAGCTATGTCTCTCGGTTCATCAACTATGAACCCATGATGAATTGCTAATCAACTGATCTAATTAAGTTTCGTTATAATACGAGCCAATTAACATGTCATCAGAACCAAGCTAAAAATCTCTATGAAGAGTAGTTTGGCTTGAATTTGTACTGGAATAAGTCAAGGATCAAACATAAAGACACGAGCTCTCACTAGATTAAATTAAGCTAAATACCTAGGTTTAGTAAATTAGGGTTCGATGCAACACAAGATGAGTGCATGAATTTTTAAGGTTTTTATGCAACACAAAATAGTTATATGATGCTATAGAATGGAGATGCAAAAAAATACAAACAATAAATCTCCTGAAATCAATTGCTAACACAAGTGAACGAGTACAATCTTGAATAGATAGCAAATCCAATTTAAGAAGCTCTTAGGTTAGTTAAAGATCAAGTTAACTAAATAAGATAATAGAATTTGATCTTATAAACCATACATGATATTCAATCACAAAGAAATCCAATGATGTATATATACACTAAAATCATTCAATCATGAAGTAATGTTATGAGTTTTCATTTACCTAAGAATCCTAATCAATTTTTAAGGCCAATCAACAACTAAAGTACATTATAACACATGTAATAAGCAAATATTTTATTCCATTATTAGTTTAATAAACAACGTATCAAATCATAACAAAACATGCGTCATATCAAAGAGGATTTAATTGGCTTCAAAATGACACCAATTTCACTTAATTTGGATTTGTATAACTTATGATATTAAAGGAAAATTATAGGGGCTTAATTGCAATAAATATTAATTAATAATACATTTAAACATCACATATAAGTCTAAACTGGACTAGAATGCAATAATGAAAATCTGCTAGGCATGAGGGTATATTTGCTAATAGAAGACCCGTCGGGGTGCTGTGGTTGATGATGCTTTGAGGACGACCAATTCCTCTGATCGATGTGAGCACATCAGCAGAAGAAGTCTTGACCAGAGCTCATCCGAATTTTTGACCAATCACATGCTTCCTTAGTGCTTTCAAGTTATATCGAAATAGCCGAAGCAAAAGGGGCTCTTTTGTAGATGAACTGGAGTAATGGAGTGTTGTATTAGATGGTTAGATTGAAACCCTAAGTGGGTTCCCTCCTGTGCAAAGTAGGTGAATGGATTGGAGGAGGGACGAGTCTGGAGAACAAGAAGATGTCATTGAATGGGTGTGTAAAGAGAGGTGATGTGAGGTGAAGATGTACGAGTGAACAGAGAAATGTGAACATGAGTATATATGTGTGATTAATTAGGAGAAAACAAGAAGAGGGACACATTGAGTTTACCTGGAAAGTGAAGAAGGTCGAAGGATGAATGATGCACATATGTTGGAGCTCGAAGAAAGCTCTCGGTCCTCGCTTCACGAATTTGGCATTGGTTCAAAGTTCTAGCAGCTGTCAAATGGTGCTGCAACTTGGCTGATGAAGCCAAGGATCTCGCCATGCTTCATCTTCACCTCTCAACTCTCTCTCTCTCCCTCTCTCCCTCCCTCTATATGTCACAAGGAATAAGGAGAGGCTCAGACAATCTCTCTATGTCACAGTTAAGATTCAGCAACCTCGTGTGAACGGAGGTTGGAAGGGGTTTGATCACCGGAGAAGCGAGTAAAGAGGGTAGTTTCAATTACTATGGGCTGTCGGAACTAAGATGAACGAAGGAGATGAAGAGGTTGCTGAAGATGAGGAATGAATGAGCTTTCATTTGGCACCGAAATCGTGCCAAGACGACACGAGGACCGACGTAGAGAATGGGGGAAATGACCATTGTCGAAGCATCGCAATGTTTCGAGGCTCAATTGCCGACGGTTGACGATGAGGGAGATCTGTTGGATCCTACAGTATCGGAAGAGGCACAGGTGTATAACTGGGATTAGCTTGATCATACGATCACGCGACCCAGAATGAGGCATGCTAGGGATGTTGTGGGTTGTATGATCAAGAGATCATACAGTCTACATTATAGGCGGAGCTGAATGAAGAGCCGACTAGGTGGCCATCTCTGATGGGGCACGTGGCCAAATTCGAAAAATAAGAAATGAATAAAATAGAATAAATAATAAAAGGTATCAAATTAAAAGGTGTTCAACATGAAAGTCGTGTATCTTTTCAAAATCGACAACCTTCATGTAGAACTCAAAGTCAAAATACATCATATTTACGTACTTATTATTTTTGCAAGTATTTTTAATAAATAAAAGCACTTCTTTATTTTGTTATTTTTGTGGTATTTTTATATAAAGAATGAGGAAAGGGATCCTACTTCATGAAGTAGGTAACCTTACCTACTTTATGCTCATTTTTGGTCAATTTTTTATTTTTTTGGAAAATACCACCATAGATTTTCATCAATATACCCCCTAATATGTCATTCCAATTTCATCGGAAACAACACTCTATCTAGAACATGTAACTTTAATGGTCTTGGTTGTTGTAATCGACTATTCTGGATGGAGGGCATAAGAGTCTCTGTTTCTGACGAAATTTGACTGACATATTAGAGGGATATAGTTATGAAAATCCATGGTGGTATTTTCTAAAAAAATAACCAAAAATGAGCATAAAGTAGGTAAGGTTGCTTACTTCATGAGGCTCCCTTTCCTCAGAAAGAATAATACACAATGTAGTATATACAATTTATAATAATTTATGGGATTTTTAATAAAATAAAGTACATAAAATATAAGGAACCATAAAACTTATATTAAATACTTATTTATATACAATAATTAACCTTATTTATTTGCAAAAGGGTTAGATGTTAAATATAATTAATTATTAAATTAATTGATTAGTTTAAGGTAGAGGGATATATAATAGAAATAAAGATGATAAATCAGGGATTCGTCAACATGTATTATTCCTCTGAGAGATTATATATACTTCTCATATGTCTCCATAAACATACCAACTCGCCGGCATATGGACCGTGGTTAGGTCACCAACCTATTGGTCTATCAAATGTGCATACTCTGGCATATAGAGGTATATCTGTCTTCGGTCAATAGATGTGTGCTTGGTCATGATAGTTAAGATTCAGGTCTTAGTTTATCTCGACCTTATTAAGTCAATTATTTGGCTTGACATCATAATTCTTATGCAGAGGACCTACATCTAGAAGTCGTCCAGAAATCAGTCTTTAGAGAAAGATTGCCATATCTTTCTCATACTGGACATCGTTAATGAATATCGCATGTTAATTTCAGTTTTGTCCTATGAACTGCATGGTATTCAATAGGGTCATGGTGCATAACCTTAATTGTAGAAAGGGGCCTTGGTATTAAGTGCATTCATAAAAATTATTTTCAGATAGACATGATAAAACAATAACTTTAACTACATTAATGGGTCGCCAAGGGCTTACAAGTCCAACTTCTCCCACTAGCCCTTAGATCCATTCATGTACAACTCTTTACCTCATATATATTACATGATGGTGAAAGACTTTTTGAGTCAACTACTTGGTTAGTGGATCGACAATGTTGTCGGAAGAGGCAACCTTGGTGATCGTGATATCACCACACTTCCAGATCTCGCATATGATATGATATTTTTTCTCCACATGTTTGCTTCTTTGATGCCACAAATGTTCATTCACTTGTGCTATGACATCCATTTTATCATAGAGAAATGGAATGGGAGATTCTGATGAAGAAACTACGCCAAGTTCCAAGATGAACTTGTGCAAACACACAACCTCTTTAGCAACATCCGATGAGGCTATGTATTCTGCTTCAGTTGTTGAGTCAGTTACGGTGTCCTGCTTCTTACTTCTTCAGCTCACAACACCACCGTTCAATATGAATAAGAACCATGAAGTTGACTTCCTATCATCCACATCTAATAGGAAGTCTGAATTAGTGTATTATACGATTTTGAGGTCATTATCTCCATAAACTAAGATGTAGTCTTGAGTTCTTCTAAGGTACTTGAAGATGTTCTTCTCTACGATCCAATGATTCTCTCCATAGCAGGATTGATAATGGGCTTACCACTCCCACTGCATGGCAGATGTTTGATTTTGTATATATCACGGCATACATCAAGCTTCATATAGGCGATGCATAAGGGTATCCAGCCATGGCTTTCTTTCCCTCAACTATTTGAGGGGTCATTCCTTTAGATAGGTGAATACGATGTCTTAAAGGAAGGAAGCCTTTCTTGGAATTATCCATACCAAATCTTTCCAAGATCTTCTTGATATATCCTTGTTGTGATAGTCCCAATACCCTCCTTTCAATATTTATGAACAACTTCATACCCAAGATATAAGAGGCTTCTTTGAGATATTTCATCTCAAAAGTATGGGATAACCAGATCTTAACACAATTCACCATCCCCTTATCGTTCCCAATGATAATGATGCCATCTACATAAAGCATAGTTAACACTATGGCACTCCCACTAAGCTTCTTGTATACACATAGTTCATCTCGATTCTACATGAAAGCATACGTTTTTATGGTTTCATCAGATGTTCCAACTATGAGAAGCCTGTTTGAGCTCATAAATGGATTTCTTTAGCTTGCACACTTTACATTCCTCATCTATGAAGCCTTATGTCTACTCCATATGCATATCCTCTTCGAGTTATCCATTGAGGAATATTTTATTGACATCCATCTGCCAAATGTCATAGCCAAGATGTGCAACTATAACAAGCAATGCCCTGATGTGTTGAAGCACGACCATAGGAGAGAATGCCTCATCATAATCGATGTCATCATAGGAGAGAATGTCTCATCATAATCTCAACTATAGCAAGTGATGAATACACATTCATCACTCTTTATTCTTTTATTTTAGCTACAAAACCTATGCAAAACACATGTAGATATGTGTAAATAGAATAAATTACCATCTTGCATGCATTGTGTAAATTACAATAATTAGCATGTTTTTGTGTATAAATAAAAGAATAAAGAAATAAAAGAAAAAGAGGGAAATATTTAGAATAAATATTGAGTGACCTAACCCCAAGGGAGGGCTCAGCATGGGCCTGACTGCAAAAAGAATCCCAGTAGAGGGAGATAGGGTCAATCTCATGTGTACATATACCTATGTATATAAATAAAATTATTTACCTCTAAATAAAAATAAAAATGTGTTCTTATTGTTTTGTACATATTTGTAAATATAAAACTAAAATAAAAATGGGAAAAACAAAAGAAAAATAAAAAGAAATAAAATTCTCTCACTAGTGTACATAGACCATGTATATAGACTAATATAACTATTTATTTTCTCCTTGTAAATAAATAATTAAAATCCAAGAAAAATATGTCTATATTTCATATTTCATGGTGTAAATAAATAAAATAAAAATTAGAAAAATAAAAATAAAATAAAAAGAAATAAAATAAAAATCAAAATCTACCTTGTATATATACCATGTAAATATGTGTATATACCTATTTATCTACCCTATGTAAATAAATAATAAAATAAAATCAAAATACCCTTATATTCCAAATTTTATGTAATAAATAAATAAAATATAAAATTGGAATACTTGTATAAAAATAAATCATTAAAAATAAAAATAAAAAATAAATACATGTATATACTTGTATATAATAATAATATAATGTAAATACATAAATTATTTTTCAAAAAAATAAATAAAAATCACTAAAAAATAATTTGAAAATAAATTAACATTTTTCATGTTTTAAGTTTTTCGAAATTAAATCATTTATTATTTTTAAATGAATTTCCAAATAATTACTGAATGGTGGTCTGTGATTGGTCCACGAAGGATTGTTGACCTCCGGTCAATTCTCCCCCCAGGACCAGTCAACTCGGATCTGTGCGCCCGACCCATTTTTCTTCAAATTTTTCGCTTGATCCGAGCCCCAAATACCCAAACCCCGGGTCCTAATCACACTAGATCCGTTCTTAATCCACGTCCGGTCGTTTTTCCTAGGGATCCGAGCCCCGACAACCATGCTTGACCCCTTCTTCTCGGACCCCTAGCTGTATATAGCCTCGCCTCCAGCCAACTTTTCACGCCATCTTTGGCACTGCTCCTTCATCCCAGGATCTCCATCTCCTTCCCTAGAGTGACAGCTTCGCGAGGGAGGTGTCGAAGAGAGGAGAGGAAGGCTTCAACCACTAATCTGGCGACTCTTGCCGCCGTGCGCCGCCGCGAGGAGCGCCAGAGCCTCGGGACCCGACGATCCTTCGAGGCTACAATCCAGAGCTCCGCGAGCTCGTCCCCAGTCGACTCCGTCCATCAGGTAACCTTGATTCTTCTTAGGATAGGCTAATTTGAGTTTTCGCCCAAATCCATTCTCCGCCGTCGCCAAACGATTACCGCCGCTACATCCACCTATTCGATCATCGGTCTATCCCAACACACTCGTGAGACTCCTACCCACATTCTACACCCACTCGCTCCCCTTGGTTCGCCCCGGAACCAAGGCCCGACCTCCACCGTCGTCGCCTCGCCGGAGGTCATCCATCCGACGCACCCGACTCTCCATTTCGCCCACTGACGGGTCGAGGCAATTTGCCCTCGATCCAGGAGCTTGTCTGTGCCACTTTGCAGGTTAGAGGACCCCATCTGAGGGTCCAGTCGTTCGATGCACAGGCGCTTCACTCCTCCCTCGTCGCCGGGCCGCTCCGGCGATCCTTGGCTTCATCGGAGGAGCCCATCAGCTGCGGAAGAGCTCGGCGATCAGTTTCCACATCCCAACAGCTGAGGAGGAGGTCCCGGGCGTCCACGGTGAGCCGGCGAAGTTCCCCGGAGCTTTGTTCTTCCAAGGCCCTCCTCCGCCGTCCGTTCAGCCTCGGTGCTCTAGATTCGATCCTCGCCATCTATTTATGGAGCGCCAGCCACCGTCCGATCCTTCTGAGGCCTGATCTAACCGTCCATCTAGACGAAGGGGAGCCCTCACTTCTCAGTCGTCCGATTCACACGTGGCGTCCCCTCCACCGTCGGATCCAAGCCATCGGTCTTCGAAGAGAAGCCAGCTGCACCTCCACCGTCCGATCAGACACGTGGTGCTTCTTCGACCGTCCGCTTTTAATAAGGGGTAAATATCCCTTAGGCCCTTCTGTTTATTGCATTTAATAGTTAGCCCTATAAATATTTTCGTTAGTTCTTTTTATTTTGTAAAAATTGCACATAGAACCTGGATGTTTCTTATATTTGCATTATAGTCCCTGTGTGTGTGGACCGCGTGCTTCGACACGTGAGGACCTGGAACTTTTGCATGATTTATCCTATGTTTATTGTGTGTTCCTATTTGCATGTTTTAAAATAGGAATTACAAGTAGGTCCCTCCGTGCCTGAGTCACGTGTGTTGCGCGTGTTTTGTGGGATATTTGCAAATCGGGCCCTGGGTTTAATTTACTTGTTATTGTTGAGCCCCTAGAAATACTTTTTCTTGTATTTAGGTCCCTATGCACTGTGAGCCTTTGTTTTAATTAAATAAAATAGCAATTTAAATCCAAATTGCGTGAAATTTGGACACGTGGCTCCTGCCACCGTGTAAAAATTTCCCTAAATTTTGGGTACATTTTTTAGGCTTTTTGATATTTTTAAAAATTCAAAAACTGTTGTTTTTTTGCTTCTGTCTGAGTTTGAAAATCATAAAAAAATATAAAAACTATTTTAAAAATTCTGAGAAAATTAGGATTTGTTAGTTTTTGTTTGTTTCATTTTCTATGCAATTTTGGTAATTTTTGGATATATAAAAACCCTAAAAATTGAAAAATCTAAAAATATCATAAAAATTCTAAAAAATGTAGAAAACTCAAAAAAATTATAAACTCTTTTTCTGAATTTTCCTTGTTGTTTTTATTTGTCATAAAAATTACCTCCAGGCTTTTACAGATCAATTTGCTATTTTAAATTAATCTTTCAAGCTTACTGTTTTTGCCCTTTTTAATTTTTAGAAAATTGTATAAAAATTAGAAAAATCTCAAAAATTCATCAAAAAAACTAAAAAACATAAAAATATTTTTGTTTGAATTTTTGGAGCCTTTTTAAGTGTTTAAATAATTTGTTGAGTGTGCTTGTTTTTTTTATCTTCTCTTATTTTTCACCTTAATTAAAAATCCAAAAAATATAAAAATAAATAAAAACCACCAAAAATATTTGTTTTTGTTTTATTTTATTTTTGGACTACTTTGTAGGCCGCGAGGCCATTTCGTGCTCCTTGAGACCGACCCCGGTCGCTATACCAGGTTAATAAAAATAGCCAGGACCACTATTTATGTTTTGATTGTTTTATCTCTTTGTTTGGTGATCTAATTTACATTTTCTTGATTGAGCTCTGAGTCCCGAGAGGTTGAGGTCGCAACGACCATTGACACCTGATTTACCTTAGTCTATCGGGCAACTCATCAGAATGGCGTCGTTGCCGGGGAGCACGGCTTGGTAGTTGTTTTTATTTCTCTTTTTGTTTTCTTTTGTTTTTCACGGTTTTCCATGGCTTTTTCTTCGTCCGTAGCTTTTCGCGGCTTTTTGTTTTTCTTTTATTTTCATTTTCTTTTATTTTCTTTTATTTTATTTTTGGTTGTTTTGAGTGTTTATTTTTATTCGCATCTTTGTGCATATACCCTGTTCTAGTTTATTTGCTTTGTTTATCTGGTCTGATCACATCTGTTTGTTTACTTGCGAGGGCCCGAGGACCGAGGCAGCTCTTCTCGAAGAGCCGACGCAACTGCGGGAATCAGAGGGGGCTCCCTTCTGCACGGAGCCGCAGGAGAGCGCGAGGAGACTAGCAGGAGTGCGGGAGTAGCTAGCTTAGTGTAGATTTATTTTCAGCATTATATTATTGTAATAATACAGGGACAAGACTCAGAGACTTAGACTTCGGGGTATGTTTCGCCGAGCACCGGTGTGCTCGGGGGACCCCACCAGATTTTTGCAGTTTTTACACGGTTTTTCTACCGTTTATTTACTGCTTTATTGATTCTCGCAGATTTCAGCCCTAGCTTAGGATTTTTGCTTGACTGCGCCGTAATAAGTAGGGTCCACACACCTAATAATTTGCATGTACCTATAGACCGTAATTGGACCAAAATAAAAATTAATAAAAAAGACTACTTGGTCACTTGAGGGGTCTCGCACCGCTAGAGGTCGTATACATCGCTGGCAGGACCCGTTGTGGCGGGCACCGATCAGCATGTGAGACCGGACACTGACCCCTCCTGTTGACCATTTAGCCATTGTTCTTTCGAGTAGAACTGCTTCGTTTAGGGCCGGTTTTTCGCTTGCATCATATAGGTAGTTTACTTTCTGTCTTTACTTTATGCGCGGATCATATTGCATGTAGACTGCTAGAGTCAGGTACGTCTTCTATCTCGTGCATGCATCATTGATTCTCGCGCATCAGCTTTTTCGTCTTCTCCCCCCTGTTTTTGGACTTAAAATAACCAGGAGAACCGAAAAATTTGTTAGGCGATTGTTTGATTTGAAAAATACCTAAAAATAAAAACTATAAAATTAGGACTGCTAAACATACTTGACCCTAAAAGACACTCACCATAAAAATTTATCTTGGGGAGAGCAACCCCCTCATTGTCTGGTTTGCATGTGCGAGAGAGTGACCCGCACCCTAGGATAGAGCCATATCTGAACCCCTTTCAGACTACTACTTCTGGGCTAGTCGTTCTCCAGTGAGGATCGCTCCGGTCTCCGGTAAAGCGGGCTGCGATATCCTTAACAGAGTGAGCCGATCGGGTAGTCGGTAAACGATCCACGGCTTGTACTGGCTGGGAAAGATCTAGTTCAAGATCGGGATAGTCTCCTAGGGGAATCGGATTCCCAACAGGTCACGTAACCGCTCTGCTATCTTGACTTGATCACCTAATAAAAACTAACAAGATAATTGACCGAACTCTTACGGTCTTCAGCTCGCGTTGAGTAGGTGAATCCGGGGTTTGTTGCTCATCATAGTTGTTTCCAGATTCCATCCGCCCGACTCGCCAAATCAAGATGATGGACAGGAGGTCACTTAGGCAGCCTCTTGCTGCACCGCTTTTCAACACTCCAGCCCGTTCATCTAGGTTGGTTTGTGAGAACTGAGACCTGCTCTCCGAACCCGAGTTCGATTCCGCCATGTTCCCCCTTGACCACCCTTCTACCAGTCCATAGATACCAGTGCCAGATGCTAGACAACAGACAGATGATTTATCGACACCCGAGTTTGGGTCTTTTGCCTTTGCAGAGACCATGGCCGGCAGTAGCGACGACCACACCGGAGGTCCCTGGGCAGAGCAGACATTTATCATGGACCAGGGTGCGATTAACACCACCCTGATCGCCTCTCTAGAGACAGTGCAGTAGCAGCTTAGGGATCAGGGTGCGTTCATGATTGAGATGAGGAGAGAGATGGAGCATATGAGAGCCGACCGCGACCAGCGTGAGCCCGGAGACGGACCGAGGAGACCTGACGATGCAGCAGCAGCAGCCGCAGCACCAGATCAGCCGAGACCGATGCGGGAGTTGCACAACCCCGGATTGACACTGACACACTGTTGAGTGGTTCTACCATCTATCGTGGGGGACTTCAAGTTCCCCCCGAACACCCTTCAGCTTCTACCTCGTTTCCATGGGCTCGCCACTGAGGAGCCCCATCTCCATCTCCAGGAGTTCTTGATGATCTACAGCACCGTCTACGACCGTCAGGTGGACGAGGACACCATTCGCATGATTGCCTTCCCCTTTTCACTGGCAGATAGAGCAGCCACCTGGCTGAAGCATCTGGGCAAGTTCGTGTACACCTGGGAGCAGCTCCGCACCGAGTACTTGAACAAGTACTATCCACACGGGCGGACGAATGCAGCGAGGGCCCTGATCATCAACTTCTCCATGCTCCCCAACGAGCAGTTTCACGAGGCATGGGAGAGGTTTAGAGAGCTTACCGATAGATGCCCGCACCATGACATCACAAAGCCGAACCTAGTTCAGAGCTTCTTCTGCGGGTTGACACCAGAGCTGCAGGGCCTGGTGAACGCTTCTTGTAGCGGTTCCTACTTCGTCAAGGATGAGGACCAGGTCTGGGCCATCTATGAGGAGATGGCCGAGAACTATACAGTGATGTCCCAGACCCATCTTTACACCCAGGGACGCCCACAGCAGCAGCTACAGACCATGCAGTACCAGAGGATCGCACGGGTCGATGCTGGTCCTTCCACTTCGTCAGCGGCAGCCGTACAGGCCGAGTCCACAGCCGCCGACATGGGAATTATCAGCGAGAAGCTGGATCGGATGGAGCTAATCGAGAAGAAGTAGTGCCAGAGCATATCACAGATGGAGCAGATGGCACAGTTGTTGAGTGACCTGAAGACACATGTCATGTGTCTCCAGGAGGCACAGACGGCTTCCCAGACCCGTCTTCAGTCACGAGGAGATCCGAGCAGCAGCGGTAGTTCGTCCCAGCGCTCCACGCAGCCTAGACAGGTTCACCTTGTACAGGCGGAGCCGTACCAGCAGCCGCAGCCGTCCTACCAGACACCACCATCCCCAGGCACTCAGATGATGGTCTATCAGCCGGATCAGCCTCTGGCAGTACTCCCACCACCCCCTTACGAGCCGGAGCCGTTGATGGATGTCAACGGGATTTGGTATGACCGACCCCAGCCCGGTATCCGACGAGACCATCCCGGATTCCGTTGGTCGGCCGGAAGTGCCAGTTCTCAATAGCAGCCTCCAGTTCAGGGTGGCCAGTATGGCCATCAGCGAGATCACCAGCAGCAGCTGCCCCCAGTGTACCAGCAGCAGCAACAGTCATCCCAGTATGGTCCTTATCCCTATCAGCATGGACATTCTTGGAGGCGTGATCAGACTCAGCAACAGCATCAGCAGTACCCCTCTCACCCGCATCCGCCACATCAGCAGCCTCACTACCAGCGAGGCCACCCGTCAGGTTCTCATGGGCCAGCCTATGAGAACCCCACCTTAGACGATCTAGCCCGCCTCTTGACAGAGCAGCAGGCTACCTTCAGACGGGAGATGGATGAGTTCCGCCAGGAGATGCTGGTGAGAGGGAAGGTCGCCATCCCTGCCCAGATTGAGCCGAACCCGAACAACCTGAAGAGAAAGTCTAAGCAGATAGATTTCATAGAGTATGCCACTCCTAGTGATTCTTTTGGTGATATGTCGGCATATCTATTTGATACTAACTTTGTCACACTTAGGAGCGGTAGGATGCCAGCAGGCGGCGCCTCCTCTGAACGACGTTCCCAGGATACTTCCAGAGCACCAGGCGAGGAGGAGCGCGGTACTGATGTCGCGAGAGATGATGACGGTGGTGCTGATACCACCATGGATGCTAATCCCGCCGACGGTACTGAGGCCGTCACTTCACCAGATGGAAGAGGTGGTACTGATGCCACCATAGATGCCGAGCCAGAGCGCGGTACTGATGTCGCGTGTCGACCTGCCGAGGGTGGTGCTGAGGCCACCGTTTCTACTTCTGCTAGTCCTGTAGTCTTTCCATATGTACATGTATCTCAGGACACTTCTGGAAATAAAGGAAAGGGTTTATTTTATTCTAATCCACCTGTGGTGCATGATGATGTATGTGTGGATTCTACCGTGCTTGAGCAGTCTAGACCCTCTCCTAGTCCTTCATCTGAGAAGGACTCGGTAGTCCTCTTCCCTAGAACACTCCATTTGGGTAAGGGGCAGAAAAAAGTAAATGCCAGAAAGAACCATCAGGTAGAGTTCAGTCAGCAGATGATCGATCGATTCCATATCCAACTGACTCTCCAGGAGGCCTTGGAGCACATCCCTCTACTCCAGAGATCACTCAGAGACAGGACCGCAGTTAGGAGGAAGAGGAGGAACCACAAGTCTGAGATCCATGTGCTTACCCGGGCCACGTTTTTCGCGATTCAGAACCGTCTGCCGGCCAAGAGGCCAGATTCAGGAGCCCCGTATGTCAGATGCCACATCCATGAGCAGAGGTTCGACCACACTCTATTAGATAGCGGTTCATCGATCAACCTACTTCCGACATCCCTTCTCGACCGCTTCGAGTTGGGCATTCTTTGACAGAGCAGGACAATCCATCAGTTTGTTGATCGATCTGTCAAGAGGCCGAATGGGTTGCTGAGGGACGTTGTCGTCACGATTCAGGGCCTGCAATTCCCCGTGGACTTCGTTGTGTTGGACATGGAGATCCCTGAGTCTGTGATCGACACCCCGATTATTCTAGGTCGCCCGTTCTTGGCCACAACCAAGGTAGTGACCGACCATGATAGCGGGATGGTATACTTTTGCATCGAGGGCGAGAGTGTACAAATAGAGACGGTCGAGGATATCAGAGCTAGAGAGTCAGATTGCTCGGAGACGACCACAGATACAGAGCATATGACAGAGTCAGGGTGAGACATCCACCAGGACTGCAACTTTGTGATTACACATGATAAGACAGTTTGGGCAGATCCAGTCGCACAGGCCATCCTCTCACCTTCATAGTTCGTTGATGCAGAGACGTCAGCAGAGGAGAGCTTGGAGAGCGCATTCCTAGTCCATGATACATTTCAGGCAGCAGAGCCAGTTCTTGACCGTGAGACCAATTTTTGTGAGTTTGATGCAGATCCCTCGGAGTTAGACATTGATTGGGCAGAGTTCGATGATTTTCTACCATGTCTGACTTCCACTGAGCCTGCATCTAGGGAGGAGGTTGATGCCATGCAGAGCAGAGACAGTCCAGCAGAGCAGCCTTCTCCAGATATTGATTGTGAGCGAGAGTTTTCGTTCTCCCATGCAGATTTGGCAGCATTCACTCAGAGCTTTCAGAGGCCAGATCCGCCAACACCTACATGTCCAGAGCTGAAGATGCTTCCTGCGTCGCTGAAGTATAGGTTCCTTGCAGGTGAGCATGAGATGTACCCAGTCATTATCTCTGCCGATTTGACTGGAGAGCAGGAAACCCGTCTGATGGGGGTTCTTGAAAAGAGCCGCAAGGCGATAGGATGGAGTGTGGCCGATCTCCAGGGGATAAGTCCGGCCCTGTGCTCCCACCATATCTATCTCGAGGAGGAGGCGAAGCCGTCGCGTGAGTTCCAGCGACGGCTGAACCCGAATCTGAGAGAGGTTGTCATAAAGGAGATCTTGAAATGGTGGAGCGCCGATTTTATCTACCCCATCTCCGACTCCAAGTGGGTCAGTCCGTTGCATGTGGTGCCCAAGAAGACGGGCATCACTACAGTTGTCAGCGAGTCTGGAGAGGAGATCGCTACTCGGGTACTCACTTCTTTGCGGGTCTGCGTAGATTACAGAGGACTCAACCAGGCCACCAAGAAGGATCATTTCCCCCTGCCCTTTATTGATTAGATCATTGAGAGACTGGCAGGGAAGAGCCACTACTGCTTCTTGGATGGGTACTCCGGCTACAATCAGGTGGCCATCGCGCCCGAGGACCAGGACAAGACCACCTTCACCTATCCCTTCGACACATATGCCTTCAGACGCATGCCATTTGGGTTATGCAATGCCCTTGCGACTTTTCAGAGATGCATGTTGTCTATCTTTTCAAACATGGTGGGGGAGTTCTTGGAGGTCTTCATGGATGACTTCTCCGTCTATGGCGACGGATTCGACTCCTGTCTTGACTGCCTAGACCGAGTCCTTCAGCGGTGCATTGAGGTTCACCTTGTGTTGTCTTGGGAGAAGAGTCACTTCATGGTGACTCAGGGGACGGTGCTTGGCCATATCATCTCCAACAGGGGCATGGAGGTTGATCTGGCCAAGGTAGATGTCATTAGAAAACTCGCACCACCGTCCAACTTGCAGCAGTTACGGTCTTTTCTGGGGCACGTCGGTTTCTACCGACGCTTCATTCATGATTTCAGTAGGATTGCCCGACCGTTGACTAATCTGCTGACGAAAGACACCGAGTTCCTTGTTGATGACAAGTGTCTATCGTCGTTTGAGACTCTCAAGAGATGTGTTGTAGAGGCTCCTGTTCTCCAGCCGCCTGATTGGTCTCTCCCATTTGAGATCATGACGGATGCCTCCGATTTTGCCGTAGGGGCCGTGCTGGGACAGAGGAGGGATGGAGTCCCATTTGCTATTCACTATGCTAGCCGTACATTGGATGCCGCGCAGCGGAACTACACAATCACTGAGAAGGAGATGCTAGCTGTAGTCTTCGCCCTAGATAAGTTCAGATCTTACATCATGGATCTAGAGTGACCATATACACTAACCATATCGCCATCAGGTACCTCATGGCAAAGAAGGATGCCAAAGCCAGATTTACCAGATGGATCCTTCTACTCCAGGAGTTTGACATAGAGATTAAGGATAAGCCTGGAGTCAAGAATGTGGTGGCGGATCATCTCTCCCTATTAGAGCATCTTGAGGATTCTGAGCAGACTGAGCCTATTTGTGAGACCTTCCCAGATGAGGCGATCCTTGCTATCGCCTCTCTCCCGTGGTATGTCGATATTGTGAACTTTCTTGTTGCTAAGAAAGTTCCACAAGATTGGCCCAGGCAGAAACTTGAGACCTTCCTCGCGAAGGCCAAGTTCTACCACTGGGAGGATCCCATCCTTTATCATGAAGGAGGGGATAGCGTCTGGCGTAGGTGCATTCCTCAGGAGGATCACCATAGCGTCCTCACTTACTGCCACAAGCTTGAGGTAGGGGGACATCACTCTAGGAGGAGAACGACACAGAAAGTGTTCCAATCCGGCCTATGGTGGCCTACTCTCTTCAAGGACTCTGATGAGTTCGTGAAGAGGTGTACTGACTGTCAGAGGATGGGCACTTGTGCACAGCGTGATATGATGCCGATGCATCCCATTCACTTCTGTGAGGTTTTTGATGCATGGGGCATCGATTTTATAGGTCCATTCCCTAAGAGTCAGGGATTCGAGTACATTCTGTTGGCCGTGGATTATGTTAGTCGTTGGGTTGAGGCCATCCCCGCCCGAACCGCATATGCTAGGACTGTTTGCCGATTTTTGAGGAAGCATATCATTTCACGGTTCGGGGTACCTCGAGTGTTGATATCTGACGGGGGGTCTCATTTCATCAACGATAAGGTAAAGGCCCTTGCTAGCGAGTTCGACATAGACCATCGAGTTGCCACTCCATACCACCCTCAGACGAATGGTCTTGCCAAAGTGTCGAACAGGGAGATCAAGACTATACTGCAGAAAGTCGTCCGCCCTGACCGAAAGGATTGGTCACAGCTTTTGGACTCGGTCTTGTGGGCATATAGGACGTCTTTCAAGACGCCTTTGGGTACGTCTCCCTTTCTCCTCGTTTATGGCAAGCCGTGCCATTTACCTGTTGAGCTGAGACATAGGTCACTTTGGGCAGTCACTGATATACTTTTGGATCCAGAGAGTGTAGGAGATCAGAGGAGGGCAGAGTTAGCAACCTTGGAGGAGTTTTGTGATACCGCCTTTTCAAACAGCCTACAGTACAAGGAGAGAGTGAAGGAGTGGTATGATTCTCATATCAGCCACTAGCATTTTGAGCCCAGACAGAGAGTATGGTTGTTTGATGCTAGGCTTCGTCTATTTCCAGGGAAGCTACATAGCAAATGGAAGGGACCGTATTTGGTGAGAAAGGTATACGACAATGGGAGTATCGACATATCTGAGTTGTCTTCTGAGAGTACCTTTCGAGTGAACGGCCAGCGGCTCAAGCCATATCTATATCATGAGCCGCGGGTCGTTGATGTTGCCCCGATTCACTTTGCGTGAGATGTGGTCTCTTGATTCACATCTATTGCATCTCACGCCTGATTATCACTGTTCTCCCGACTTGTATAGATCCAGTTGTCCATATCACTCTATTCTTTAGTCCCACATCCCTTTTCTCATCTAGTGATTATGCTATACTTAGGGTGTGCTTTACCCTAAGTATATGGGGGATGTAGGACTCTCGGGTATTCTTTTGATTCATTTCTACCTCTGTTTTGCTGCCTACACTTAGGGATATTTGATCCTAAGTATAGGGGGAAATGCTGAGACCCTCTTGGAATTCTATTCTTTCTTTCGTCTTTGTATATAGCCTTCCTTTTCACTTCCCTATACTAAGCACGAGTTATGTCTTCTTCATCGCTCTTGACTCTGAGGACATCGTTCGAGCTAAGTATAGGGGGGTGTATATATATTCCATATATACTTTAGCCATAACTCGTACTTTGTGTAAGTGTGTTAATAAATAAAAATGGCTAAAAACCCAAAAATCCATAAAAATTAAAAAAAATTCCTTGTAAATAAACATTCTTTTGTTGCACATACATAGCTGTTGTACAAATTATTTTTGTAAAAATGTTTGTAAAAACGTTTTGTGTAAATATTGTGTAAATATGTTCATATCAAAACTATATATATGATACAAAATTTTTCCAAAATGTTTTGAAAATCAAAAGTTTGCAAAAACCTTGTGTAACTTTGTGTACATATTTTGCAAAACTTGCATTCATGCATATATTCATGGTTTCAAAACATTTTTCAAAAATTTTGCACTTGTGTAAATATTTGCAAATAGCATCTTTGTAAATACTTGTATAGTTTTTCCTGGATTATTGTTGACATTTAAACTAGCCTGGAATTAAATTGGAAAATGGAGCTTGGTTAAGATCTTAATCCACCTAATTATAAGAGGAACTTTATAGGGCTTAGGGTTGAGACTTTTCAGGTCCATGGTGACTTAATTCTTTGAGTCCACTAGGCTATGATCACATGTCATCTCAATGAGCCTAAGTAGAGCACTTAACAACACACACATGACTCATATAGACAATGGCTTGACTTGGACCCGCACTTTATACCGAGCTCTCTACGAATGAGGTGGTGAGGAGGCAGTCTTCCTTAACTTGGGGTAGCATATGAGGGTAGTACCTCTAGGCGGAACCTCTCTTCTTCTTTTAGTGAAGGAAGTGCATCTCAACTTGGTCTGGTTGCCATGAGGTCTAACGACAGGAGTTGTGGGTTGCAATAATGCTTCAAAAGAGGGATAGTCTACTGGCTCAAGAGGAAAAACTCCTTTTGTACATATGTTGCACCTTGTAAATATGTTGTACAGATGCAACAACAACAACAACAACAAAGATTTTTCCCACAATTAAGTAGGGTCGGCTACATGGATTCTTCGCCTCCATTCAGATCTATCTTGGGTCAATCTCAGACTTATATCCAAAAAACTAAGATCCCTTCGTATAGTCTCTTTCCAACACTTCTTGGGCCGTCCTCGCCCTCTCTTAGCCGGCTCAACATCCCAACACTCGCATCTCCTAACCAGTGCATCAGTTGACCTTCTTTGCAAATGACCAAACCATCTTAAGCGGTTTTCTCGCATCTTATCCTTGATCGGAGCTACACCAACTTTCTCTCTGATTGCATCATTCCGAATCCGATCTTCACGTGTATGTCCACACATCCATCTTAGCATTTTCATTTCTGCTACAACCATTCTCTGCACATGTCTATGGTTCACAGGCCAACATTCAGAACCATAAAGCATAGCAGGTCTCACGGCTGCTTTGTAAAACTTTCCTTTAATTTTTAAAGGAATTTTCTTATCACAGAGAATAGCGAAGGCTCCTCTCCACTTTAGCCAGCATGCATTTATTCTATTAGTAACATCTCCATCAATTTCCCCATCGTGTTGCAAAATAGATCCCAGATATCTAAAAGAATCTCTCTTCTGGATATTATCATCACCAATCTTCACCTCGATTCCTTCACCATTGCTTCCATCAAAGGTGCATTCCATATATTCCGTCTTAGCCCTACTTGGAAAAAAATGCAAAAAGAAAATAACTCCAAAAAAGTGGTGGGTATGATTAGAAAATGATAATCCCACCGGAGTATGTATATAGTGCAATAAGCAAAGCTTGAGACCCATGTTCCATCTTATGTAGCTTGCAGCAAGGAGACTTAGCTACACTGGTTGAGCTCCCAAGGATACATGGCTACACTGGCCATGGTCCATTCTCTTCTTCCTCCTCTTCTTGAGCCGGTTTAACTTGAACTTAGAAGGGAATACCTCGCTCCTCGAGGAAAGAGTGGCCAGATTAGGGTCATAGAGTTACCTTGTTGGGGAGGGTTGTCATCTTGCTACTTCTGAGGTGGAGAGCTATACCTCACTTACATTGTACAAGGAAAGATTCATGGTCTTCAGGGTTTGTGTATGTAGACTTGTTCTGATCTGGATTATTGAGGAGTCTTGACGATAGATTAGTGGATCTTAGAGGCTGTTGAGTTTTAAACTTAAGTCCAAATAAGGTTTCGACACATTAATAATCCAAAGATCTAATCAAGCTCCATATTTCAATTTAATGAAGGCAAGTTTAATAATCAGCATTGATCCATGCATTTTCTCCTATTTTTCTTTTTCTTTTTCACTTCTTTTTCAAATAAGTGTTTGCTAAGGGACTAGCAAAGTTAAGTATAGGGGGTGATGAATACCCATTCATCACTCTTTATTCTTTTATTTTAGCTACAAAACCTATGCAAAACACATGTAGATATGTGTAAATAGAATAAATTACCATCTTGCATGCATTGTGTAAATTACAATAATTAGCATGTTTTTGTGCATAAATAAAAGAATAAAGAAATAAAAGAAAAAGAGGGAAATATTTAGAATAAATATTGAGTGACCTAGCCCCAAGGGAGGGCTCAGCATGGGCCTGACCGCAAAAAGAATCCAAGTGGAGGGAGATAGGGTCAATCTCATGTGTACATATACCTATGTATATAAATAAAATTATTTGCCTCTAAATAAAAATAAAAATGTGTTCTTATTGTTTTGTACATATTTGTAAATATAAAACTAAAATAAAAATGGGAAAAACAAAAGAAAAATAAAAAGAAATAAAATTCTCTCACTAGTGTACATAGACCATGTATATAGACTAATATAACTATTTACTATATTCCATATTTCATGGTGTAAATAAATAAAATAAAAATTAGAAAAATAAAAATAAAATAAAAATAAATAAAATCAAAATCAAAATCCACCTTGTATATATACCATGTAAATATGTGTATATACCTAATTATCTACCCTATGTAAATAAATAATAAAAATAAAATAAAAATACCCCTTTATTCCAAATTTTATGTAATAAATAAATAAAATATAAAATTGGAATAGTTATATAAAAATAAATCACTAAAAAATAAAAATAAAAAATAAATACATGTATATACCTGTATATAATAATATAATGTAAATACATAAATTATTTTTCTAAAAAATAAATAAAAATCACTAAAAAATAATTTGAAAATAAATAAACATTTTCATGTTTTAAATTTTTCGAAATTAAATCATTTATTATTTTTAAATGAATTTCCAAATAATTAATGAATGGCGGTCTGTGATTGGTACACGGGGGATTGTTGACCCCCGGTCAACTCTCTCCCCTGGACCAGTCAACTCAGATCTGTGCGCCCGACCTGTTTTTCTCCAAATTTTCCCTGCTTGATCCGAGCCCCAAATACCCAAACCCCGGGTCCTAATCACACTAGATCCGTTCCTAATCCACGCCCGGTGGTTTTTCTTAGGGATCCGAGCCCCGACAACCATGCCCAACCCCTTCTTCTCGGACCCCTAGCTGTATATAGCCTCGCCTCCGGCCAACTTTTCACGCCATCTTTGGCGTTGCTCCTTCGTCCCAGGATCTCCATCTCCTTCCCTAGAGTGACAGCTTCGCGAGGGAGGTGTCGAAGAGAGGAGAGGAAGGCTTCAGCCACTGATCCGACGACTCTTGCTGCCGTGCGCCGCCATGAGGAGCGCCAGAGCCTCGGGACCCGATGACCCTTCGAGGCTACGACCCAGAGCTCCGCGAGCTTGTCCCCAGTCGACTCCGTCCATCAGGTAACCTTGATTCTTCTTAGGATAGGCTATTTTGAGTTTTCGCCCAAATCCGTTCTCCGCCGTCGCCGATCGATTACCACCGCTACATCCACCTATTCGATCATCGGTCTATCCCATCACACTCGTGAGACTCTGATAACGTGTAATTTTGCGAGGGTCAAAATGTAGTGTCGCTGAGGCGACCGCTCACAAAACACCAGTTGATCAGCAATTAACCCACATTAAAGAATAAATCAATTAAGTCCAAAATTTTGTGAATTAACATTTAACTCTACCACAAAATGCATAGTGAATAAGCATGTAGAGGTCGAACCACAAAGAGCAATACAAAAATCAAGTAGCATGTGATGTTCATGTACAACAGAGTCATCCTTGCATGAATCCACTATTTGTGGGTTTTTGGGGTTTTTTTATTTTTTATTATTATTTTTTTATTAATATATATTTTTTAATATTACATATACTTATATATTTATATATATATATATATGATTTATATAATATAGATATATAAAGATATACACCCATAAAGAGTATGTATAGAGAATATAATACATATATATATATATTTATTTATTTATATTTTTTTAATTTTGTATTTTTGTATTTTGGTTTTTCTGATTTTATATTTACTTTTTATGTTTTATATATAAACTCCATAATAAAAGAGGTGCTAAAATATTTATAAAAATATGCAAAAATAGTCAAAAGTTCAGAAATAAAATATTTTTTGTCTTTTTATAAATTTTTACTGTTTTTGTGATTTTTAAGTATTTTTCAGAATATTTTTGACATTTTTAAATGGCAAAATAAAGGAAAACAGGGAAGAATCCACTGGCTGAAGGTAAAATAGGAATGAAAAATATCAAACAGCCACAAAATTTTTCCAAACTAATTTTGAAATAATGATACTAAAATAAGGAACCTACAGCAGTTGAGTTTGCATTTTTTGGAGTTTTCTATAATTTTTTAGATTTTTTTGAAGTTTTAAGGTGTTTTCAAATTTTTAAGGTTTTTGTTTTGATTTTTTTAGTGTTTTTTGGACTGACACTAAAGTATGATAAAATAGACTATAAGGTATTTTTTTGGAATTTTTCTAGGTGTTTTACTATTTTTTTGGTATTTTCTAAGCTATACAGTAGATAAAATGCATGTTTTTTATTTTTAATAAATGTTAAACTTCAACAAAAATAAAATGCAAAACTATGGCGTGAAAGTGCAAGTTAACAGGAGCTTGGCATGATTTTTGTGGAATTTTTCAAGTTAATATGATGCATGACATAAATAGAGCAAGCAAGCAAAAATATATGGCCTGGCAGGGGCATTTTTGCAAATAAATACAAAGGCAGGGGCTACGGTGCAAAAACACCAAAATATATGAACGTATTCTGTAATTTTAAGGACTAAAACCAAATAAGCAAACCCGCCAGGGCCCCCTTGCAATTTGACCATCACGTGGGACTACACGTGACCCGCACCCACGGGGACCAAAATGTAATTTCAGAAAGTTCAAGGTCCTTAATGCAAATTTTCACAAAAATAATACACTTGAAATTTTATTTTATGGACTAAAGATAAATATACAAACATACAGGGGGTCTTGTGCAATTTAACCACCCCACATGGGACGACACATGAGGTGACGTGGACGGGCCCAAAAGTAATATCACAAACGTACAAGGGGGTCCATGCAAAATATCCACATTATTTTGAACTTCAACTTTTATTTACAACAGTAATCAATAAATACCAAAAAGTTGGGGCGAAGGTCTTCAATTTACCCATAAGTGCGCGCTGGTGGACGGCGATGATGATCGCACTTGGACACGCGTCGCGCATCCAACGGCCGGTACCGCTTTGCCGATGAAGGGCTGAGATTAGATCAGCCGAGCTGCTCTGACGGTTGGTGTAGGGCTTCATCAAACGACTCTGGTGTGATCTGGGGGTGCCATCCTAATCGGACTACGATGGAGCCTCCTGGAAGAACAGGGAAGAAGCTCGCGCGAGGCGAGCTTCGATCGTGAACTGCAGGCTCCTCCGGGCTTCTCCTTCGCATATGAGATGTTCTGATCGTAGCTGGAGGCATCCATCATCTGCTAGTGGTCTTGGCATGGCTCCTGGAGGTCCAAGGAGGTCAGGCTAGGTCGATGAAGGTCGGGACCTCCAGGAGCCTCTTCTTGGATCAAATCGAGTCCCAAGGGGCTCGGTTCTATGTGATACCTGCACAGGAAGAACCAGGGGACCGAGGGCTATCTCCTCGACCCTGGGTTTTGAAGCTTGGTTGCAAGATGAAGTGAAGCGGAGGAGCTCCGACGAACGGTGGAGGTGGAGCTCCGATTCGCGAGGACAGAGGGTCCTCGGTTGAACAAATGGGATCGAGAGATGGAGAAGATGATGGGGAACGAAATGGGATGTATATGGGCGTTAGAACTGGTCGGAAGCACTATGGAGAAGTCGCCGGAGCGGAGCTCCGGCAAACTTCGATTTGGCAAAATTACGCTATGCTACTGATCTAAAGACTAAACTAAGGACGGAATTGAAATGCAGGAATCGAAAACTACCTAAAGAACATAAAAGGCACAACTCTTATACCTGGGGGCCTCCAGGGAGCAGGACGGACGCCGGAGCTCCGCCGTGACAAAATTGATCCCTCCTCCGGCCGATTCGCGTTGCTGAAATGCTCCTCCTGTCACAAGGAACCTTCCAGGAACGGATTCGAGGCTTTTGGGTGGATGTAAATTGGCCAACTTTGTGGAGGAGGTCGAGGGCTCTTATTTATACACATTCTGAGCGCCCTACTTGGCCCGCATATTCTAGCGAGTACAATGATCATTTTCTCGATCCAACAAGCATGCGTGATAGATGGATGATCCCTCTACAGATGTCGTGAAGGCGACGAGCGAAAATAAGGGACGAGACGCCCGGGAAAAATGGCGCAAGTCATGGAAACAACAAGGTTCAGAGGCGCCAGGTCCCGATGGGACAGTTGACCAGAGGTCAACGAGGGTTGGCTCCTCATTGGTCCACTGATGAATACTCATTCATCACTCTTTATTCTTATATTTTAGCTACAAAAACCTTTGCAAATGCATGTAGATATGTGTAAATACAAATAATTACCAAAAGCATGCATTGTGTAAAAACCTATAATTAGCATGTTTTTGTGCAAAAATAAAAGAATAAATATTAAAAAGAAAAAGAGGGAAATATTTAGAATAAATATTGAGCAACCTAACCCAAGGGAGGGCTCAGCATGGGCCTGACCGCATAAAAGCCAAAGTAGAGGGAGATAGGGGCTCATGTGTGTAAATACTTATGTAAATAAAATAAAATATTTTCCTCACAAAAATAGATGCAAATTGGCTTGTAAATATTTGTATATATTCCTAAATATAAAATCAATATAAAAATATAAAAATTAAAAAGAAAACAAAAACACCACTTGTGTATAGTCACCTTGTATATAGACCATCCCCATATTTATTTAGCTTTGTAAATAAATAAAAATAATTTCCAAAATTTGTGTAAATATTCTACTTTATATAATGTAAATAAATAAAATAAAAGCAATTAAAATAAAAACAAAATAAAAATAACAAAAATAAAAACACAAAAATATATTGTAAATATACCATGTATATAGATATACATATGTATTTATTTCACCCATATAGATAAAAAATAAAAATTAAATAAAAATATCTTTTTATTCCTTATTTTATAATATAAATAAATAAAATATAAAATGGGAATAAAATTGTATAAAAATAACAATTAAAAATCAAAAAAATTAAAAACCCTAGATATTGTACATATACCTATATATAGCTATATAATGTAGATACCTTATTTTTATTTCGAAACATTAATCAAAACCACTAAAAAATAGAAAAAAATAAAATAAAAATATTTCATGTTTTAACTTTTTGCAAATTCGGCCATTTGCTACCTTAATTTTCACCTTCAAAATCCTGCCACGTGGCCGTTTCCTACTGGTCCTGGGATTGTTGACCGCCCGGTCAACTACCCCCCCCCCCCCAGGACCACTTCCCACAGGTCCTTAGCGGGTATCCATCTTCTCGGATTTTTCCCCGCTAAACCCGATCATGCCTTGCTCAAACCCCGGGTCCGAATTAATCTTGAGATATCCATCACCCTCGCCAGAGTATTTGCCTTGGGATCCGCGCTCCAGATTGCCCTACCCGCGCGCTCCTTTCCGGAGCCTCCAGCGTATATAACGCCAGCTCCGCCACCTTCATTGCCTATCTTTGGCCATTCTATTCCACCTCCCTTGAGCTCCATTGCGTAGGC
Organism: Ottelia alismoides; assembly: GCA_037367405.1. Taxonomy (NCBI): domain Eukaryota; kingdom Viridiplantae; phylum Streptophyta; class Magnoliopsida; order Alismatales; family Hydrocharitaceae; genus Ottelia; species Ottelia alismoides. The sequence goes on from JAZKJV010010864.1 coordinate 62,862, forward strand.
GAGAGTGACAGCTTGTCCCCCGTGGTGTCGAAGCGAGGAGAGGGAGAGAGACCACTGGTCCGGCGAAGCTTCGCCGCCTAGCTCCGCCACCAGCAGGAGCATCGAGCCTCGGAGGGAGACGCTCCTCGAGGCGACGACCCAGAGCTGCGCAAGCTCATCCCCAGTCTCATCAGTCACCCAGGTAACCTCTTAGGCCTTTCCTTTTCGTTGATTTCCCATTTCCCCCAAATCGTCGCTCCACCGTCCATCATTGATTCCGTCCACGTCCGACCCCCAATCGATCATCGGGCTTCACCATAGCCATCGCCTCCTTCCCGCACATCTTCTCCATATCCCCATCCAACCCAGCTCGCACAGGAGCTGGGATTCGAGCTCCACCGTCTACCCCCCTCGCCGGAGCTCGCCCATATCGCCCCACAGTCCACCTTCACCCGCCTAACCGGGTAGAGGCAGTTTGCCCTCGACCCGCGAGCTTCCTGGACTGCTTTGCAGGTTCAAAAAGGGGCATCTGAGGCCCTTCGACATCGAGCCAGGAGGCGCAGCTCCGCTGACCTCGCCGGAGCTCCTTTGAGCTCGGCCGGGTCATCGGAGATTCCCATCCGACGCGGAGGCCCACGCCAGACCTTTTCCGATCACCAGCGCCCCGCAAGGAGGTCAGGAGCGCATGCACGAGGCCGGCGAACTTCGCCGGCGACTTGTTCTTCCTCGACCTTCAGCAGCCGTCCGATCAGACCTCCAGCTCCAGTTTGCATCTGGGCCGTCTGTTCAGGAGCCGCATTCACCGTCAGATCTGAAGAGGATTGATCCCAGCCGTCCGATGCACGAGGGTTAGCCACCTGCACCCAACACCGTTCGATCATCCACGTGGAGGAACCCCCGCCGTCGGATTCGCCCGAGGAGCCCCAGCTGTGAAGCGCCCGTGTTCGCCACTGTCAGATGCTCCACGTGGCCTCCATCCAGCCGCTCCATTAATAAAGGGTAAATTACCCTTAGGCCCTTCTGTTTATTTCATTTCGTCTTTAGTCCTGTAATTAGTTAGTTTAGTTGTTTAGTTTTTGGGATATTTGCATAGAGACCCTGGTGCTTGCATTTATTTGCTGATATGCCCCTGTGCGTTGTATGACACGTGCATCGACACGTGATTTTCTGGTTTATTTGCAATACATGCCCTTATAGTTCTGGTTGTTCCTTAATGAATGAAAGTTTTTGATTATTTGCATTTATACCCCTGTGCGTGATATATTTGAGCATGTGCGGATATTTTTGGGTAATTTGCGAATAAGTCCCTAGACTTTTGGTACCTGTTACCAAATAGCCCTCGGAACTTATTTTCTTCACATTTGGGTCCCTGAGTGCCCCAGGCACGCGCGACGTGCGTGACTTCCTGGGTTAATTGCACCAGACCCCCCAAACTTTCGGGTATTTGCACTTTGGTCCCTATGCACAGTGCCCCTTCTTTATTTTTGGATAAAATAGCAAAATACCTCCAAATCCAACGAAAATTGGACACATGGCTCCTGCCATAGTGTAAAATTTTCGAGGATTTTTTGAGGACATTTTTGTTTTCATTTGATATTTTTAAAAATTAAAAAACCTCCATTTTTGCTATTGTCTAACTTTTAAAACCACAAAAAAAATATTAAATAGTGTTTAAAAATCACAAAAAAATTGTCTACTGTCTATCTTGTGGTGTTTGATTTTCTAGCCAATTTTTGCTATTTTTCATTACTGAAAACCACTAAAAATTGAAAAACACTCAAAATCTTATTAAAATTCTAATAAATATATCAAAAATCCAAAAATAATAAATTAGGTGCCTAAATTTTCCTTGTCTTATTCTCTTTATAGGAAAATTACCTCCCAGCTAATTTGGGGCCTTTAAATATTTTATCTAGGCCCTTTTAGCTCGGCTGGACAGTACCTACTATTTTAGTCACTTTTAGATTTTTAGAAAATTAAATAAATATCAGAAAAATACCAAAAATTCACCAAAAATACTAAAAATTATAAAACACATAAAAATATTTTTGTTAGAATTTTTGGTTGATTTTTATGCATTAAATAAATTGTTGAAGTGTGTTGTTTTCTTATTTTTATTATTTTCTTAATTAACTAAAAATCCAACAAATTATAAAATATTTAAAACCACCAAAAATACTTATTTTATTTTCTTTTATTTCTTTTTAACTACTTCGAAGGCTGCGAGGCCAACCCGTGCTCCTTGTGATCGACCCTGATCGCTATACCATGTTAAATTAATAGCAGGACCGCTATTTTGTGTTTGATTGATTTTATCTCTTTATTGGTGGTCTATATTTTTTCTTGATTGTTCGCACTTGATTGCTTGGGTCGCAACGACCGATTAGCACCTTTATCTGAGTGGTCATTTTGCGTTCATCAGAATGGCGCCGTTGTCGGGGAGCACGGCTTAGTCGTTTTTATTTTATTTTCATTTTTATTTTCGCGGCTTTTCGCGGTTTTTTGTTTATATTTTATTTTTGTTTTATTTTGTTTTATTTTCTTTTCTTTTATTTTTGTTTTTGTTTGATTTTTGTTTGTTTATTTTATTTTGCATTTTTGCATATATACCCTCATTTTTCTTTCATTTATTTTTCATTTATTATTTGATTATTTTTATTTGGTCTGACCACTTCTCTTCTTTCTTGCGAGGGCCCGAGGACCGAGGCGGCCGATCTCGAGAAGCCGGTGCAACCGCGAGACTCGGAGGCAGCTCCTTTCTTTACGGAGCCGCATGATAGAGCGAGAGAGAGTTGAGTGGGAGAGATTTTATTTTTATTTGACTATTATTGTAATAATACAGGTACTCAGATACTGGACTTTACACTTGGTTGACTTAGCGGGTCTGTTTCGCCGAGCACCGGTGTGCTCGGGGGACCCTTAGGTGTTTTCGCGGTTTTATCGCGGTTTTGTTTTCTTTTCTTTTTACTGCCTTTTCCGGTGTTTACGCGGTTTTTATCGAGCCCCTAGATTTAGGATTTTATACTTGCTTGTGCCGTAATTAGTAGGGTCCCCACACTTAATTATCTGTCTGTACCTATAGTGCGCTTAATTGGACCTACTAATAATCAATTAATAAAAATAACTGATTCATCTCCTTCGTAGCCTACGTGCCGCAGCCTGCCCCGTAAAGCGCTTTCTCCTACCCCCGATTTGTCGGGCAGAGGAGGGGTGGGCCAAGACCGGACCCTTTGGCTTGGAGGTTGGTGACCAGTTAGACGGTTCTGCGAGTAGAATTGCTCATCTAGGACTCGGTTTTCATCGTTGCATCATTTAGGTAGTTTATTTTCTGTCTTTACATTTATGCGCGGATCATATTGCATGTAGAGTGCTGAAGACAGGTATGCCTTTCTGACTTTGCATGCATCATTGATTTATCGTGCATCGGCTTTTTCGTCTTCTCCCCCCAGTTTTTGACTTAATAATCAGGAGAACCGAAAAATTCGTTAGGCCTTTGTTTTTATTTGAAAAATATTAAAAAGAAAAACCATAAAATTGGGACTGGTTAAAACTATTGACCCTAAAAGATACTTCACCTTAAAAATTTGTCTTGGGGAGAGCAACCCCCTCATTGTTTGGTTTGATTGCACGAGAGAGTGACCCGCACCCTAGGTAGAGCCCTCCGGTGCTATTTCCAGCTGACTACCGACTCTTCCGTACGGGCCAGTCGGTTGGGGTAGTATCGGGTATCCTAACAGGTCACGTAAGCGCTCTGATATCTTGTGTGTTCACCTAATAAAAATTGACAAGATAATTTGACCGAGCTTTTACGGTCTTCAGCTCACGTTGCGTTGGTGAATCAGGGGTTTGCATTTTGATCATAGTTTCTCCAGATCTCATCCGCCCTACTCGACCAGATCACGATGATGGGTAGATGCTCTCTTAGGCAGCCTCTGGCTGCACCGCTTTCGAGCATGTCCACCCAATCATCTAGGTTGGCCCGCAAGAGCCGAGACCAGTTCTCCGAGCCCGAGTATGATTCCGCCCTGTTCCCCCTCGACCCCCTTTCTTTCAGTTCTGAGAGATATGAGCCAGAGGAGAGAATAGCAGATTTGACAGCACCTGAGTATGGCTCATTTGATTTTGCAGACGTCATGGCCGGTAGTTCAGAGGATCGCTCCAGGACAGAGCACATCGTGATGGACCAGGGAGCGATCAACTCCACCCTGATCGCCTCGTTAGAGACAGTGCAGCAGCAGCTGAGGGATCAGGGAGCTTTCATGATTGAGATGAGGAGGGAGTTGGAGAGACTCAGAGCAGAGAGAGATCAGAGCGAGCCTGAGGACGGACCAGATGTAGAGGCACGAGCAGCAGCAGCCGCAGCAGCAGCAGCAGCCGCTGCCGCGACAGGAGGACCACCGAGACCGATGCGGGAGTTGCACAACCCCGGATCTACACTGATGCATCATTGGGTAGTGGTGCCTACTATCGTGGGGGACTTTAAGTTCCCCCCGAACACCCTGCAGATGCTTCCCCGTTTTCACGGACTTGCCACCAAGGAGCCCCATCTCCACCTCCAGGAGTTCCTGATGATCTGCAGTACTGTCCACGACCGCCATGTGAACCAGGATACGATTTGGATGATCGCCTTCCCCTTTTCCCTAGCAGACAGAGCAGCCACCTGGCTGAAGCATTTGGGGAAGTTTGTTTACACCTGGGAGCAGCTCCGCACCGAGTACTTGAACAAGTACTATCCACTCGGGCGGACCAATGCAGCAAGGGCCCTGATCAGCAACTTCTCCATGCTCCCCAACGAGCAATTCCATGAGGCATGGGAGAGGTTCCGAGAGCTCACAGACCGATGCCCGCACCATGATATCTCGAAGCCGAACCTTGTGCAGAGCTTCTTCAGCGGGCTGACACCAGAGCTCCAGGGCTTGGTGAACGCTTCTTGTGGCGGGTCCTATTTCGCCAAGGATCACGACCAGGTCTGGGTCATCTTCGAGGAGATGGCCGAAAACTATATGGTGATGTCCCAGACCCGGTTGTATACACAGGGCAGACCCCAGCAGCAGCCAGGACCCGTGCAGTACCAGAGGATAGCACGGGTCGATGCCGGTCAATCCAGTTCATCCGCAGTTGCAGCATCACATGCAGAGTCGTCCGCTGCGGATATGGCCATCATCAGCGAGAAGTTGGACCGCATGGAGCTGATCGAGAAGAAGCAGTGCCAGGGCATCACTCAGATGGAGCAGATGGCACAGACTCTGAGCGACATGAAGACCCAGCTCATGTGTCTCCAGGAGGCACAGATGGCTTCCCAGCCCCGTCTTCAGTCGCGAGGCGATACCGGCGGCAGCAACAGCTCGTCCCAGCGCTCCAGCTCCTTTCAGCAACCTAGACAGGTTCACCTTGTACAAGCGGAGCCGTACCAGCAGCAGCAACCCTCTTACCAGTCCCCACCATCTCCAGACTTGCAGATGGTGGTATACCAGCCGGATCAGCCTCTGGCAGTACTCCCGCCAGCCCAGTTCGATGCAGAGCCGTTGATGGATGTCAACGGGATTTGGTATGACCGCCCTCAGCCTGGGATCCGACGAGACCATCCCGGATTCAGGTGGGGGAGTGGAGGTACCAAGCCCCAGCAGCAGTCATCCGGCCAGGGAGGGCAGCATGGCCAGCAGAGGGACCACCAGCAGCAGCAGCCCCCAGCCTACCAGCCACACCAGCAGTCGTCCTTCATTCGTCGTCCCTATCAGCAGCAGGGACAGTCTTGGAGACGTGAGCAGCAGGCTCACCAGCCACACCAGCAGCAGCATCCTTCCTCCTACCCCTCCCAGCAGCAGCAACATCAGTTCCAGCAGCCTCATTACCAGAGAGGCTACCCGTCGGGCTCCCATGAGATCCCCACCTTGGACGACGTAGCCCGCCTCCTCACGGACCAGCAGGCTGCCTTTAGACGGGAGATGGACGAGTTCCGCCAGGAGATGCGGGACCTGATGAGAGGGAAGGCCGCCATCCCTGCACAGATAGAGCCGAATCCGAACAGCCTGAAGCGGAAATCTGAGTAGGTAGTTTCCACTGAGCATGCCACTCCTAGTGATCCATTTGATGATATGTCTTCATATCTGTTTGATGCTGATTTTGTTACACTTAGGAGCGGTAGAGCACCAGCAGGCGGCGCCTCATCTGAGCGACGACTCGAGGATCCACCCAGGGCGCCAGATGAGGAGGAGGAGAGTAGTACTGAGGCCGCACACGATGATGATGGTGGTACTGATGCCACCAAGGATGCTGATTCCACCGGCGGTACTGAGGTCGCCGCTTCACCAGTTCGAGGAGGTGGTACTGACGCCACCAGAGTAGCCGAGCCAGCCCGCGGTACTGAGGCCGCGAGACGTCTAGCAGAGCCAGCCCGTGGTGGTACTGAGGCCACCGGTGTTCATTCTGAGAGAGATGTTGTTTTTCCTTTTGTTGATGTATCTCAGAACACTATTGTGAATAAAGGAAAAGGTTTAGTTTCTTCTGGTCCCACTGTGGTGATTGATGTATGTGCGGATTCGGCCGTCGAGCCGTTTAGGCCTTTTCCTAGTCCTTCATCTGAGAAGGACCCTGTGATCCCCTTCCCTAGAGCCCTTCAGATGGGGAAGGGGAAGAAAAGAGAAAAAGACCCAAAAAAGAGAGAGCAGGAGGAGTTCAGCCAGAGCATGATCGACATTTCACATACAGCTGATCCTTCAGGAGGCTTTGCAGCACATCCCCCTTCTTCAGCGATCTTTGAGAGATAGGACCACAGTCAGGAGGAGGAGGAGGAACCATCATTCAGAGATACATGTGCTGACGAAGGCCACGTGCTTCGTGATCCAGAACTGTCTGCCGGCCAAGAGGCCAGATTCGGGAGCCCTGTATGTCAGATTAGTGAGTAGAGGTTCGACCGGACTCTACTGGATAGCGGATCGTCTATCAACCTCCTTCCGGCAGCCCTTCTCGACTGCTTCAAGTTGGGCACTCTTAGACAGAGCAGGACAATCCTTCAGTTTGCTGATCGATCTGTCAAGAGGCCGAAAGGGTTGTTGCGAGACGTTATCGTCACTATTCAGGGCCTGCAATTCCCCGTGGACTTCGTAGTGTTGGACATGGAGATCCCTGATTCAGTGGCTGATACCCCCATCATCCTCGGTCGTCCGTTCTTGGCCACAACCAAGGCGGTGACTGATCATGATAGCGGGAAGGTATACTTTCGCGTCGAGGGCGAAAGTGTACAAATAGAGACGGTCGAGGACTACAGAGCCAGAGAGAGCATGCTCAGAGACCAGCACAGATACAGAGCAGCTGACAGATGTCGGGTTAGACATCCACCAGGACTGTGATTTTGTGATCACAGATGATGAGGCAGCATGGGCAGACCCTTCAGCACAGGCCATCCTCTCATTTCCAGACACCACTGATGCAGAGATGACAACAGAGGAGAGCTTGGAGAGCACAGCCCTGGTCCAGGATACTACAGAGGCAGCAGAGCTGGTTCTTGACCGCGACACGGTTTCTAGTGATGGTGGTGCTGAGGCCACCTTGTGTGATGGTGGTACTGATGCCACCTTATTTGATGCAGATCCCTCGGATTCAGAGTCTGATTGGGCAGATTGTGATGACCAGATGCCAGACCTGAGTCCACCTGAGCCTACAGATGAGGAGGAGGTAGAGGCAGAGCAGATCAGAGACATCACAGTTGAGAAGCCTCCTCCAGATCAAGTTTGCGAGAGTTCGTATTCTTTCTCCCAGGAAGATTTGGCAGATTTAGCAGCATTCACACACCTTCTTCCGAGGCCAGATCTGCCAGCACCCAGCTGTCCAGAGCTGAAGCCGCTCCCTACTTCGCTGAAGTATCGGTTCCTTGCGGGCGAACCTAAGATGTACCCAGTCATCATCTCCGCTGATGTGACTGGAGAGCAAGAATCCCGTTTGATGAGGGTTCTTGAAAAGAACCGCAAGGCAATCGGATGGAGCGTAGCAGATCTCCATGGGATTAGTCCATCAGTGTGCTCCCACCATATTTATCTCGAGGAGGGGGCGAAGCCGTCGCATGAGTTCCAGCGGCAACTGAACCCCAACCTGAGAGAGGTTGTGATGAAGGAAATATCAAAATGGTGGAGTGCAGATTTCATTTATCCCATTTCCGACTCCAAGTGGGTCAGCCCCTTGCATGTGGTGCCCAAGAAGACGGGCATCACGACTGTGATCAGTGAGTCGGGAGAGGAGATTGCTACACGAGTACCTACCTCTTGGAGGGTCTATGTTGACTACAGGAGACTCAACCAGGCCACCAAGAAGGACCATTTCCCCCTGCCTTTTATTGACCAGATCATTGAGAGACTGGTAGGGAAGAGCCACTATTGCTTCCTTGATGGGTACTCGGGCTACAACCAGGTGGCCATCGCTCCTGAGGATCAGGAGAAGACCACCTTTACCTGTCCCTTCGGTACATATGCCTTTCGACGCATGCCATTTGGGCTATGCAACGCCCCTGTGACTTTTCAGAGGTGCATGTTGTCGATCTTTTCGGACATGGTAGGGGAGTGTTTGGAGGTCTTCATGGACGATTTCTCGGTCTACGACGACGGATTCGACTCCTGTCTTGACTGCCTAGACCGAGTACTCCAGCGATGTATTGAGTTCCATTTGGTTCTATCTTGGGAGAAGAGTCACTTCATGGTGACTCAAGGGACGGTGCTTGGCCACATCATCTCCAACAGGGGCATGGAGGTTGATCCGACCAAGGTTGATGTCATTAGAAAACTCGCACCGCCGTCCAATTTGAGGCAGCTACGGTCATTCCTGGGGCATGTTGGTTTTTATAGGAGATTTATTCAGGATTTCAGCAGGATTGCCCGGCCGTTGACTGACCTCTTGACGAAAGACACCGAGTTTCTTGTCGATGACAAGTGTCTCTCGTCCTTTGCGACTCTCCAGCAGTGTGTGATTGAGGCTCATGTCCTCCAGCCGCCTGATTGGTCTCTCCCATTCGAGATCATGACGGATGCCTCCGATTTTGCCGTAGGGGCAGTGCTGGGACAGAGGAGGGATGGAGTCCCGTTTGCTATCCACTACGCTAGCCGCACATTGGATTCCGCTCAGCGGAATTACACGGTCACAGAGAAGGAGATGCTAGCCGTAGTGTTCGCCCTAGATAAGTTTCGATCTTATATCATTGGATCTAGAGTGACACTGTACACAGATCACACCGCCATCAGGTACCTCATGGCAAAGAAGGATGCCAAGGCCAGATTGACTAGATGGATCCTTCTACTTTAAGAGTTCGACATTGAGATCAAAGATAAGCCTGGAGTCAAGAATGTGGTGGCGGATCATCTCTCCCGTTTAAGGCAGCGTGAGGAGTCTGAGCAGATTGATCCCATTCGAGATACCTTCCCAGATGAGGCGATCCTTGCTATCGCCTCACTCCCGTGGTATGCCGATATTGTGAACTTTCTCGTTGTTGGGAAAGTCCCACAAGATTGGCCCAGGCAGAGGCTTGAGACCTTCCTTGCGAAGGCCAAGTCCTACCACTGGGAGGATCCCATTCTTTACCACGAAGGAGGGGATAGCGTCTGGCGTCGGTATATTCCTCAGGAGGAACACCATAGCGTCCTCACTTACTGCCACAAGCTTGAGGCAGAAGGACATCATTCTGGGAGGAGAACGGCACAGAAAGTGCTCCAATCCGGTCTGTGGTGGCCTACCCTCTTCAAGGACTCTGATGAGTTCGTGAAGAGGTGTACTGACTGTCAGAGGATGGGCACTTGTGGACAGCGTGATATGATGCCGATGCTGCCCATTCACTTCTGTGAGGTTTTTGACGCATGGGGCATCGATTTCATGGGTCCATTCCCTAAGAGTTAGGGATTTGAGTACATTCCGTTGGTCGTGGATTATGTTAGTCGTTGGGTTGAGGCTATCCCCGCCCGAGCCGCTGATGAGAGGACAGTTTGCAGATTTCTGAGGAAGCACATCATCACGCGGTTCGGGGTTCCACGAGTTCTGATTTCTGATGGGGGGTCTCATTTCATCAACGACCAGGTGAAGGCCCTTGCTAGCGAGTTTGGTATAGACCATCATGTTGCTACACCTTACCATCCACAGACGAATGGTCTAGATGAGGTGTCGAATAGGGAGATCAAGACTTTATTGCAGAAAGTCGTCCGCCCTGACCGAAAGGATTGGTCACAACTTTTGGACTCGGTCTTGTGGGCATATAGGACGTCTTTCAAGACACCATTGGGCACATCTCCCTTTCGCCTCGTATATGGCAAGCCGTGCCATTTACCTGTTGAGTTGAGGCACAGGTCACTATGGGCAGTTACAGATATTCTCATGGATCCAGATGGTGTAGGAGACCAGAGGAGGGCAGAGTTAGCAGCCTTGGAGGAGCTTAGAGATACAGCTTTCTCAAACAGCCTACAGTATAAGGAGAGAGTGAAGGAGTGGCATGATTCTCACATCAGCCACAAGCATTTTGAGATTGGACAGAGAGTATGGATGTTTGATGCGAGGCTTCGTTTGTTTCCAGGGAAGCTACAGAGCAAATGGAAGGGACCCTACTTGGTTAGAAAGGTACACGACAATGGTAGCATTGATATATCCGAGTTGTCTTCTGAGAGTACCTTTCGAGTGAACGGCCAGTGGCTCAAGCCATTTCTAGATCATGAGCCGCGGGTCGCTGATCTTGCCCCTATTCATTTTGCGTGAGATGTGGTCTTTGACTCACATCTAATGCATCTCACGCCTGAGTTTCACTGATTCTCCGCCTTGTATAGATCCAGATGTCTATATCACTACATTCTTTAGTCCTACATCCCTTTCTTCATCTATTGATTATGCTATACTTAGGGTGCACTTTACCCTAAGTATAGGGGGGATGTAGGACCTTTAAGTATTTCTTTTGTTTCTGTCTACCCCTATTTTTGCTGCCTATACTTAGGGATATTTCACCCTAAGTATAGGGGGGGTAGACCCTGTACAATCTCTTCTTGGTTTTCCCTTAGTATACAGCCTGCTATACTTAGGATTTCTTGATCCTAAGTATAGGGGGAAGACCCGAGACATTCTTGACTTTCCATTTCATTTATTCGTCTTTGTATATAGCCTTCCTTTTCACTTCCCTATACCTAGCACGAGTTATGTCTTCTTCATCGCTCTTGACTCTGAGGACATCGTTCGAGCTAAGTATTGGGGGGTGTGTATATATTTCATATATACTTTAGCCATAACTCGTACTTTGTGTGAGTGTGTTAATAAATAAAATGGCTAAAAACCACAAAAATTAAAAATTTTCATGTACATAAACTTCTTTTATTTGCACATAAATAGCTAGTGTACAAATTATTTTTGTAAAAATGATTTCAAAAATCTTTTGTGTAAAGCTTGTGTAAATATTTTCTTATCAAAATTGTGTATATAGTACAAAATTTTTCCAAAATGTTTTGAAAATCAAAAGTTTGCAAAAATCTTGTGTAAATTTGTGTAAATATCTTTTTGCAAAACTTGCACTTCATGCATCATTCATTCATGATTTCAAAACATTTTTCAAAAATTTTGCATGTTTGTAAAAATTTGTGTAAATAGCATCTTTTGTATATATGTATAGAGTTTTTCTGGATTATAGTTGACATTTAAACTAGCCTGGAATCAGATTGAGGAATGGAGCTTGATTAAGATCTTAATCCACCTAACTTCTAAGAGGAACCTTATAGGGCTTAGGTTTAAGGCTTTTCAGGTCCATGGTGACTTAATTCTTTGAGTCCACTAGGCTATGATCACATGTCATCTCAATGAGCCTAAGTAGAGCACTTAACAACAACACATGACTCATATATATTATGGCTTTACTTGGACACCAGCACTATGCACCGAGCTCTCTACGGATGAGGTGGTGAGGAGGCAATCTTCCTTAACTTGGGGTAGCATATGAGGGTAGTACTTCTAGGCGGAACCTCTCTTCTTCTTTTAGTGAAGGAAGTGCGTCTCAACTTGGACTGGTTGCCATGAGGTCTAACGATGGGAGTTGTGGGTTGCAATAAAGCTTCAAAACAGGGACAGTCTACTGGCTCAAGAGGAAAAACTCCTTGTATATATGCTGCACATGTATATGTTGTATAGATGCACTTGAAAAAAAAATGTGCAAAAAGAAAATAACTCCAAAAAAGTGGTGGGTCTGAGAGAAAATGATAATCCCACCGGAGTATGAATATAGAGTGCAATAAGCAAAGCTTGGTTTCATGATCCACCTGATGTAGCTTGCAGCAGGGAGACTTGGCTACACTGGTCAATCTCCCAAGGGTACTTGGCTACACTGGCCTTGACTCATTCTCTTCTTCCTCCTCTTCTTGAGCCGGTTGAACTTGAACTTAGAAGGGAATACCCCGCTCCTCGAGGAGAGAGTGGCCAGATTGAGGTCATAGAGTTACCTTGTTGGGGAGGGTTGTCAAGTTGCCATTTCTGAGGTGGAGAGCTTAGACCTCACATTCACAGGACAAGAAAAGATTCATGGTCTTCAGGGTTTGTGATTGATGACTTGTTCTGATCTGGAGCATTGAGGAGTCTTGGTTATAGATTAGTGGAACTTAGAGGCTGTTGAGTTTTAGACTTAAGTCCAGATAAGGTTCCGACACATTAATAATCCAAAGATCTGATCGAGCTCCATACCTTAATTTATTGAAGGCAAGTTTAATAATCAGCCTTGATCCATGTACATTCTCTTTTTCTTTTTCTTTATTTCTTCTTCACTTATTCTTCAAATAAGTGTTTGCTAAGGGACTAGCAAAGTTAAGTATAGGGGGTGATGAATACTCATTCATCACTCTTTATTCTTATATTTTAGCTACAAAAACCTTTGCAAATGCATGTAGATATGTGTAAATACAAATAATTACCAAAAGCATGCATTGTGTAAAAACCTATAATTAGCATGTTTTTGTGCAAAAATAAAAGAATAAAGATTAAAAAGAAAAAGAGGGAAATATTTAGAATAAATATTGAGCAACCTAACCCAAGGGAGGGCTCAGCATGGGCCTGACCGCATAAAAGCCAAAGTAGAGGGAGATAGGGGCTCATGTGTGTAAATACTTATGTAAATAAAATAAAATATTTTCCTCACAAAAATAGATGCAAATTGGCTTGTAAATATTTGTATATATTCCTAAATATAAAATCAATATAAAAATATAAAAATTAAAAAGAAAACAAAAACACCACTTGTGTATAGTCACCTTGTATATAGACCATCCCCATATTTATTTAGCTTTGTAAATAAATAAAATTAATTTCCAAAATTTGTGTAAATATTCTACTTTATATAATGTTAATAAATAAAATAAAAGCAATTAAAATAAAAACAAAATAAAAATAACAAAAATAAAAACACAAAAATATATTGTAAATATACCATGTATATAGATATTCATATGTATTTATTTCACCCATATAGATAAATAATAAAAATAAAATAAAAATATCTTTTTATTCCTTATTTTATAATATAAATAAATAAAATATAAAATGGGAATAAAATTGTATAAAAATAACAATTAAAAATCAAAAAAATTAAAAACCCTAGATATTTTACATATACCTATATATAGCTATATAATGTAGATACCTTTTTTATTTCGAAAAATTAATTAAAAATCACTAAAAATAGAAAAATAATAAAATAAAAATAATTCATGTTTTAACTTTTTGCAAATTTGGCCATTTGCTACCTTAATTTTCACCTTCAAAATCCTGCCACGTGGTCGTTTCCTACTGGTCCTGGGATTGTTGACCGCCCGGTCAACTACCCCCCCCCCCCTAGGACCACTTCCCACGGGTCCTTAGCGGGTATCCATATTCTCGGATTTTTCCCCGCTAAACCCGATCATGCCTTGCTCAAACCCCGGGTCCGAATTAATCTTGAGATATCCATCACCCTCGCCGGAGTATTTGCCTTGGGATCCGCGCTCCAGATTGCCCTACCCGCGCGCTCCTTTCCGGACCCTCCAGCGTATATAACGCCAGCTCCGCCACCTTCATTGCCTATCTTTGGCCATTCGATTCCACCTCCCGTGAGCTCCATTGCGTAGGCGAGAGTGACAGCTTGTCCCCCATGGTGTCGAAGCGAGGAGAGGGAGAGAGACCACTGGTCCGGCGAAGCTTCGTCGGCTTGCTCCGCCACCAGCAGGAGCATCGAGCCTCGGAGGGAGACACTCCTCGAGGCGACGACCCAGAGCTGCGCAAGCTCATCCCCAGTCTCATCAGCCACCCAGGTAACCTCTTAGGCCTTTCCTTTTCGTTGATTTCCCATTTCCCCCAAATCGTCGCTCCGCCGTCCATCATCGATTCCGTCCACGTCCGACCCCCAATCGATCATCGGGCTTCACCATAGCCATCGCCTCCTTCCCGCGCATCTTCTCCATATCCACATCCAACCCAGCTCGCACAGGAGTTGGGATTCGAGCTCCACCGTCTACCCCCCTCGCCGGAGCTCGCCCATATCGCCCCACAGTCCACCTTCACCCGCCTAACCGGGTCGAGGCAGTTTGCTCTCGACCCGCGAGCTTCCTGGACTGCTTTGCAGGTTCAAAAAGGGCCATCTGAGTCCCTTCGACATCGAGCCAGGAGGCGCAGCTCCGCTGACCTCGCCGGAGCTCCTTTGAGCTCGACCGGGTCATCGGAGATTCCCATCCGACGCGGAGGCCCACGCCAGACCTTTTCCGATCACCAGCGCCCCGCGAGGAGGTCAGGAGCGCATGCACGAGGCCGGCGAACTTCGCCGGCGACTTGTTCTTCCTCGACCTTCAGCAGTCGTCCGATCAAACCTCCAGCTCTAGTTTGCATCTGGGTCGTCCGTTCAGGAGCCGCATTCACCGTCAAATCTGAGGAAGATTGATCCCAGCCGTCCGATGCACAAGGGTTAGCCACCTGCACCCAACACCGTTCGATCATCCACGTGGAGGAACCCCCACCGTCGGATTCGCCCGAGGAGCCCCAGCTTTGAAGCGCCCGTGTTCGCCACCGTCAGATGCTCCACGTGGCCTCCATCCAGCCGCTCCATTAATAAAGGGTAAATTACCCTTAGGCCCTTCTGTTTATTTCATTTCATCTTTAGTCCTATAATTAGTTAGTTTAGTTGTTTAGTTTTTGGGATATTTGCATAGAGACCCTGGTGCTTGCATTTATTTGCTGATATGCCCCTGTGCGTTGTATGACACGTGCATCGACACGTGATTTTCTGGTTTATTTGCAATACATGCCCTTATAGTTCTGGTTGTTCCTTAATGAATGAAAGTTTTTGATTATTTGCATTTATACCCCTGTGCGTGATACATTTGAGCATGTGCGGATATTTTTGGGTAATTTGCGAATAAGTCCCTGGACTTTTGGTACTTGTTACCAAATAGCCCTCGGAACTTATTTTCTTCACATTTGGGTCCCTGAGTGTCCCAGGCACGCGCGACACGCGTTACTTCCTGGGTTAATTGCACCAGACCCCCCAAACTTTCGGGTATTTGCACGTTGGTCCCTATGCGCAGTGCCCCTTCTTTATTTTTGGATAAAATAGCAAAATACCTCCAAATCCAACGAAAATTGGATACGTGGCTCCTGCCATAGTGTAAAATTTTCGAGGATTTTTTAGGACATTTTTGTTTTCATTTGATATTTTTAAAAATTAAAAAACCTCCATTTTTGCTATTATCTAACTTTTAAAACCACAAAAAAATATTAAATAGTGTCTAAAAATTACAAAAAAATTGTCTACTATGTATCTTGTGATGTTTGATTTTCTAGCCAATTTTGGCAATTTTTCATTACTGTAAACCACTAAAACTTGAAAAACACTCAAAATCTTATAAAAATTCTAATAAATAAACCAAAAATCCAAAAATAATAAATTAGGTGCCTAAATTTTCCTTGTCTAATTCTCTTTACAGGAAAATTACCTTCCAGCTAATTTGGGCCTTTAGATATTTTATCTAGGCCCTTTTAGCTCGGCTGGACAGTACCTACTGTTTTAGTCACTTTTAGTTTTTTAGAAAATTAAATAAATATCAAAAAATACCAAAAATTCACCAAAAACACCAAAAATTATAAAACACATAAAAATATTTTTGTTAGAATTTTTGGTTGATTTTTAGTGCATTAAATAAATTGTTGAAGTGTGTTGTTTTCTTGTTTTTATTATTTTCTTAATTAACTAAAAATCCAAAAAAATTATAAAATATTTAAAAACCACCAAAAATAATTATTTTATTTTCTTTTATTTCTTTTTGACTACTTCGTAGGCCGCGAGGCCAACCCGTGCTCCTTGTGATCGACCCTGGTCGCTATACCAGGTTAAATTAATAGCAGGACCGCTATTTTGTGTTTGATTGATTTTATCTCTTTATTGGTGGTCTATATTTTTTCTTGATTGTTCGCACTTGATTGCTTGGGTCACAACGACCGATTAGCACCTTTATCTGAGTGGTCATTTTGCGTTCATCATCCACATAGGCGCTAACGGACAAAATAGGTAAACTTATTTGAAAATGATTTATTTATCATAATAAATGATTTTATTAGAATTTGCTTATAAAATAAAAAATGTGTATTAATTAATTTAGTATTTATTTGTGTTTTTTATTTTATTTTTTTGATGTATTTTATTATGGTTTTATTTTAATAATGTGTTTATACGTATATTTACATGTACTTTGTGTATTTTATTTTTATTTTGTACATTTTATTTTATTATTTTATTTTCTTATTTTATAAATTTATAAATTATTTTTGTGAGTGTAGATATATTTTTGTTTAATTTTTATGAGTTTATTTACATATTTAAATAAATAGGTGCATATATAAGTAGGTATACTTATAGGTATTTTACCTATATAATGTATATACTTTATTTATTTAATGTATTTTCTTGGTTTTTATTTTGGATTTGTATTTTTAATAAGTTATATGTAATATTTACATTATTATAAAAATATAGATGAATAAACAATGAAATAATGAAATCCCCTTTTATTTTATATATATATATATAGATAGCATAGGTATTTTGTCTATGTATTTCATAGACTTATTTTATTTTACAAATTCTTTTTGGTTTTCTTTTAATTTCAATATGTACATGTATTGTATACATTATTTACAAAATTATAAAAATATAATTTTGTAAAAATAATGAATAATGAATAAATTAAATATTTTAATCAGGCAGATTGCACAATGAAGGCCAAAAACCTAACTTTCACAGATGAACTCCAAAAAATATGAAACCAATTTTATTAAATATTTCTTGAAGAGCTATATACAATTAAAGGTGATTTTGGGTGATTTTGAGTTTTTATTTGTAAGATATGGGTCTGTGAAGTTGAGATTTTGGCTTTTTATTCTGAGCGTAAAATGTACATTGTGTATCTTTTTTGTACAAACTCAATTTTGTATTTTTATTTTCATTATTAACTACATCTTTCATGTACAAAGTTTCTCTATTTGATGAATGAATAATTATATACAAAATAGATGTAAAAAATGCATGAATAAATAAATGAGGTATTTATTGTACTATTGACCCTTATTTCCCCCTACTTTATTCCTTGTCGACCAATTCCATGCTGGCCTTGGTCTCGGGGTTCGGGTCATAAAATATTTGTAATATTTTATTCCTTTTTCTTTTCTTCTCTTTATTCTATATTTTTGGCATTAAAAACCTTATTCTATGTACAATGAATGCAACAAATAATGAATGCTTTTATAGACAAATTAATGCTAATTACATGCATTTGCTGGGGTTTTTAAGGCCAAAATGATATAATAAAGGTGATGAAATGGAGATTCATCACCCCCCTATACTTGCCTTTGCTAGTCCCTAGCAAATACTTATGCAATAAGTTCAAAAAGAATAAAGAATCAGAAGAAAAGAAAATGAGAATGGAAGAAGGATAGAGTGAATACGGTTGCTTTCAGTGCAATATATGTCTTTACAAAATCAAATTTGGAGCTTCCGCTAGACCTCGGGTGTGGATGGTGTAGAACCTAGTCGGGAACCATCTTTAAAACACAACAGCCTTCGAGATTCACAGAACTCGGTTCAACCCACCTCAATATCCTGGTCAGAACTGGTCTACATCATACGCAAACCCTTATGATTATGAAGCTGACTTGTACAGTGTTAGTGATGGTGGCTCTTCCCAGCTGAAATGACAAAGAGACTAGCTTCTCCAGATTGACAACCCAATGATTCCCCAATCCAACAGCTCTTTCCTCGAGGAGCAGGGTATTCCCTTCTAAGTTCAAGTGGCAACCAGCTCAAGAGGAGGGGGTGAAGAGAAGAATGGACGGTAGCCAGTGTAGCCACCTATCCTAGGATGCAAGACCAGTGTAGTCAAGTCATCCAGCTGCAGGCTCACATATTTGACTTTGGAACTCAAGCTTGCTTATTGGCTTTACAACATATGTACATACTTTGCAGGCATTTTATTTTTGTACAGTCCTGACCATTTTTTTTGACATACTATTCATAGCAGCATTTACATAAGGAGTTTTTCCTCTTGAGCCAGTAGACTATCCCTCTTTTGAAGCTTTATTGCAACCCACACTCTCCTGTCGTTAGACCTCATGGCTACTAGACCCGGTTGGGGTGCACTTCCCTCCCTAGACGAGGACGAATGTTTCCACCCGTGTGCGTCTCAGACTGGCAAATCCACCCCCCTCACCACTCCAACTGAGTTGAGCCAAGTGAAAGGTGCAAGTGTCCAAGTTAGGTCACGGTCGACAAGAGTCATGCGTGTGTCTCGAAAAGCTCTAGTTAGTCAGTTGAGGTGACTTGAACCCAGCCCTGATTTCTCAAAGAATTAAGTCTGCATAGACCTGAAGTACCTTAAACCTAGTTCCCATAAGGTTCCAGTGCAGTTAAGTGCGGTAAGGTCTAACCGAGCTCTAATTTTTGACTTTATTGGACTGGTTCAATCATCAAGCTCACTCAAAAAGAATATGAATGGTATGCTCATGCTATGCACAATGAATGATGCAATTTTTCACAAAGAATTTACAAGAATCAAAGAATCTTTTTACACAAAGAATTTTTTGCAGATAAAAAGCTATACAAAAAGTACATACAATTATTTACACGGGCGTGTCGCTTTATTTACACAATTTTTAAAGACTTTACAGGTTTTAATGAAGTAATTTATTCAGGTTATCTTTTTCTACAGAAAGAATTTTATGTATTTTATTTACGATTTATATGTATTTGTAATGATGCTTTTATTTCTCAAATTTATTTTGAAAAGAATTTTGCAGACTATAGTACACGATAATTTTTACAAGCATTTACACACATTTGAAAACTATTTTTGCAAAAAAAATAATTCACACTATATACATTTTCCACAATAGTTTTTACAAACATTTTCCAAAACATTTGCACATAGGTTTTGAAATCCTTTATTCCACACAAAGAAAAAGTTTTTCAAACCAAGCAATTTTACACAGGTTGAAAACATGTCACAACAAGTTTTCCAAACAGTTCACACTATTTTTCAAATCATGCTATAAAAATATTTAACCTTGATTTATTAATCAGTATATACAAAGAAAAACTATATTTTATGTACAACATGGTTTAGGCTCTTATAGGTTTTATTTGAAATTATTGCTTATTTTTGTATGAGAGATTTTTGTGTAAACTCCTCAGACTTGGAGAATTATTTTCAAAAGATTTTTGAGGACTATAGTCCAAAATAATTTTATAAACATGTACACGTATTTGAAAATGATTTTAGAAAGGTTTTTCACACAGAATAGATAGATTTTTCAAAATAATTTGACAACCAAATTTTTCAATCCTTTGCAAACTAAATTTTCACACATTTTGATTTCACTCAAAGAAAATAAATTTTACAACCAAAACTTATTTACAAAGGTTGAATACTTGTACACACTATTTTTCAAGCAATTTTTCACAAGATTTTCTCAAAGAGACATTCTGCACAAACACTTTTCCTGACTTATTAATCAATGTAAGTACAAAGAGTTTGAGGAGCTCACAATCATCTTTTTTTATTATAGAACTACTTTTTACATTAATTTTTAGCTTGAAGTGATGTTTTATTTTCCAGTATGAGTTATGGCTTATAGCATATACATTGTATATACGACCCTCCTATACTTAACTTGAGCTATGTCCTCATAGGTCTAAGAGAAGAGAGAAGACATAACTCGTAGTGAGTATAGACAAGTCTAAAGAATATATATGAATAAGAAATGAACGAATGAGAAGTTGACCATCCCCCCTATACTTAGGATCAAGTAATCCTAAGTATAGCAGACTGTACATAAAGCGGGGAGGGTCAAGGGTGGGAATACACAGATCGTACTAAGATTGTCTCCCCCTATACTTAGGGTGAGATACTCCTAAGTATAGACAAGAAGAGGAGACAATGGAGAGGATCAAAGAATAAAAGAACTCTTGGTGCACCCCCCATACTTAGGACAAAGTACGTCCTAAGTATAGAAGACTGACAAAAAGGAGCAGCACTTTTTTATACAAAAATGCAGAAAAAGAAGAAAAGAAGAAAAGAAGAAAATCAGATAAACAGTTTTTGAGGTGCATCGTCTGAATCTTCTGATGCTGTCACTGTTGTGGATATGTCATCATGGTACACGAGCTGAATGGAGTCTACAGCGGCCAAGAATGTATCTGGTTCGAGGTAAGGCTTCAGGAGTTGACCGTTGACGATGAATGGTTGTGCGCCAGGAGACAATTCTGATATAGCAATACTTCCATTGTCACGCACTTCACAATCTCGGAATGGCCCTGTCCACTTACTTTTTAATTTGCCCGGGAAGATCCGCAACTTTGCATCAAATAACCACACCTTCTGTCCAACAACAAAGGTCTTTCATCTAATGTGCCAATCATGCCAGCGTTTTACCTTCTCCTTGTACATCAATGTGTTATCGTATGCATAGTCTCGGAACTCCAAGAATCTGTTCAGATTATCCTTTCTTTTCTGACCACTTTTTCATGAGTCCAAAGTGCAACTGTTAACTGCCCATAAAGACTTGTGAATTAATTTGACGGGCAAATGGCATGGCTTCCCGTATACAAGACGATAGGGTGACATGCCCAAGGGAAACTTGTAGGCGGTTCTGTAAGCCCATAGGACCGAGTCCAAGAGTTGGGACCAGTCTTTCCTGTTTGGCCTGACAAGTTTCTGCAGGATAGTCTTGATTTCTCTGTTTGATAATTCTGCCATGCCATTGGTCTGAGGATGGTAAGGAGATGTGACACGATGATCGATGTCGTATTCCTTCGTCAATTTCTTGACCTCTTTGTTAATAAAATGGCTACCCCCGTCTGATATGAGAAATTTCGGTATCCCGAACCGCGAGATGATGTTCTTCTTCAGGAACTGACACATTGTTCGGTTGTCGGCGGCTCGAGCAGGGATAGATTCAACCCAACGACTCACGTAATCGACGGCAAGAAGGATGTGCTCAAAACCTTGACTGTTAGGGAAAGGTCCCGTGAAGTCAATGCCCCATGCATCGAAAACGTCTGCTATCTGAATGATTTTCAGGGGCATCGAATCTTTTGCAGTGAGTGTACCTTTCAATCTCTGACAGTCAATACATCGTTTGACAAATTCTGCTGCATCCTTAAATAATGTGGGCCACCAGAAGCCACACTGAAGTACTTTGGCTGTCGTACGGTCTCCAGAGTGATGTCCACCGGATTCGAGCGAGTGACAGTGCTCGAGGACACTATAATGCTCCTCCTGAGGAATGCACCTGCGCCAAATGCAATCCGCTCCTTCCCTGAATAAGAGAGGATCCTCCCAATGATAGAACCGGATGGTTGACATAAATTTATTCTTTTGATTCTTCGTCCAGTCCGATGGTGTTACCCCCGAGGCGAGGTAATTGACTATATCAGCATACCATGGAAGGGAATCCACTGCTAAGATTGATTCGTCGGGAAAGGTTTCTGTGATGGGTGCACTATTCAGAGGAGGCTCATGCTGCTCAATTCTGGAGAGATGGTCTGCTACCACATTCTGAACTCCAGGCTTGTCCTTGATTTCCAAATCAAACTCATGGAGGAGAAGGATCCATCGAATCAGTCTTGGCTTGGCATCCTTCTTCTGTTGGAGGTACCGGATAGCAGAGTGGTCTGTAAAAATTGTGACTTTCGATCCAAGCAAATAGGATCTGATCTTCTCAAGGGCGAAAACCACGGCCAGCAACTCTTTCTCTGTCACTGTATAATTTCTTTGCGCCTCATCTAATGTTCTGCTGGCGTAGTGGATGGCATAGGGCGCTCTTTCTTTCCTCTGTCCAAGAACAACCCCGACTGCAAAGTCTGACGCATCGGTCATGATCTCAAAGGGAAGAGACCAGTCTGGCAGCTGTAGGATCGGAGCATGAGTGATAAGCTCCTTTAGCTGATTGAAAGCAAGGATAACCTGCTGATCTACATTGAACTCACTTTCCTTGCATAGCAGTTCTGTCAAAGGTCGAGCAATGCGGCTAAAGTCCTTGATGAATCGTTTGTAAAATCCCACATGCCCAGTGAATGACCTTACATTTTTTACTGACTGAGGCGGCTCTAGATTGGCAATAACATCTACCTTCGTCAGGTCGACTTCCATGCCACGTTTGGAAACGACGTGGCCCAGTACAATGCCTTCTGTGATCATGAAGTGGCTCTTTTCCCATGAAAGTACTAAATTGACTTCGCTGCATTTCTGAAGCACTCGGTCCAGGTGCTCAAGACAAGAGTCAAAACTATCACCATAGACAGAGAAGTCGTCCATGAACACCTCGAGAAAACTGCATACCATCTCGGCGAAGACTGCTAGCATGCATCTTTGGAATGTTGCAGGTGCATTACATAACCCAAAGGGCATTCTCTTGAAGGCGTAAGTGCCGAACGGGCAAGTGAAGGTAGTCTTCTCTTGATCTTCAGGAGCGATAGACACTTGGTTGTACCCGGAGTACCCATCCAAAAAGCAGAAGAACTCCTTGCCTGCTAGTCTTTCCAGAACTTGATCAATGAATGGCAAGGGGAAGCGGTCCTTCTTAGTTGCATCATTAAGACGGCGGTAGTCAATACACACCCGTCAGGATGTTGGTACCCAAGTGGATATTTCCTCTCCTTTGTCATTGGTAACCACGGTAAGCCCGGATTTCTTCGGAACTACATGTAGTGGGCTTACCCATTTTGAATCGGAGATGGGGTAAATGAAGCCTGCTTCACACCATTTCATTATCTCTTTCATGACGACGTCCCGAAGGTTTGGGTTCAACCTTCTTTGGAATTCGCGGGACGGCTTGGCGTCTTCTTCCAGATAGATGTGATGTGAACACAAAGCTGAATTTATCCCTCGGAGATCTGATAAGCACCAACCAAGTGCCTTGCGGTTCTTTTCTAGAACCTCGAGAAGATGAGATTCCTGATCCAGACTCAGCCTGCTGCTGATGATGACCGGGTACATTTGTTCTTCACCCGCAAGGAAAGCATACTTCAGGCCTGCGGGAAGTGGCTTGAGTTCTGGTTTTGACCTGTCCAACTTGTTGGTCACTTCAGACACTATGTTGGTGGTGGGATGTACTTCTTTGAGGGGGTTACCATCCTCATCATTCTGTTGGGATCCTAGTGAGGTACCGAACGGTTCTGCGCTAGGCTGATCGTGTTCGATCTGGAGTGAATGATCAAAGAGATGCGCCTGCATATGAGAATCTGTCTCCCAAGAATCATCGGAGCATAGGGTAACTGTGCTTTCCAAGTCCTCCTCGAGTGTGAGGATTTCTCGGGTCTATGAATCATTCAATGACAAGGACGAATCTCTTATCTATGCAATAAAGTCACAGTCTGCTTTGGATGCTGCATGCCTCTCATCAGTCGTGGCGTTCGACTCTATGCTCATGTTTATAGTGATCTGCTTGGTGTTCGAGCTAAAAGTAATCTTGCCAGATCCGTAATCAACCACGGCACCTGAAGTACGTAGGAATGGTCGACCAAGGATGATAGAGGTTTGGAGCAGGGGTGCTAGTGAGTCCATATCGAGGACTACAAAATCAGCTGGGAATTGCATCTCCTGCACTTTAACTACAACGTCTTCCAAAAGACCCCGGGGCCGCTTGATGGATCGGTCAGCGAACTGAAGGATCATTCGTGTCTGCTTGAGTGGACCCAGCCCAAATTCTTGCATTATTGATGATGGCAAAAGGTTGATGGAAGACCCACTGTCGAGGAGAGTACGTTCGAAAACTTGATCGAAAATCTCACAACTGATAAGGGGTGCTCCTGTGTCTTGTTTCTTCTGTGGGAGGTTGTTGATAGCTGCAACAGTGGCCATGGAGAGCACGTGCCTTTCTACCTCTTTGCGTCTGTTCTCCGGTGCTGGGCGACGCTTGCTCGTACACGCTTCTTTCAGTCCTTTCTTGACAGCTGGCATGTACTCCACGGCCTTCATTAAGGGCATCTCAACAGTTAGATTGCCTAGTATTTCCACAACTCCAGGATCAGTCAAAATACTTTTTCTTTTTGCAATTTTTTTTGGATTTTTGTATTGCATGAGCCCCGAAAGAAATATGTGCATCTCTAGCAGGAAAAACAGAGTTCTTATTTACATCAAAACCATCGCCCATAGAATGTTGTACATCCGAATTACAAAAAGGAGTACAAACTGTATCCTAACATTCTGGTACTGAGGGGATAGCAAAAAGTATACTGTCTGCTCCGTTGGCTGGTGAGGGATCGGCTGCTGCTGGAAGATCCTCCAAGGTTGTACCGGCTTCGCTTTGGCTGCGAACTTCTTTTTGTTGTTTTTAATTTTGCTGATTTTTTTGTATTTTTCGCTGGGGATGCTGGCACTGCACGACGGCTGGAATGGCTTCTCCTTCATCTTCCTCCTCACCCGCCCCTGTAGCTGGCACGGATGATGCAGAAGATGACGATCCACCTGTTTCTTTATTCACCCCATTTTCGGTAGCAGGCAGAGGCAAGGCCCTACCGCTCCTGAGAGTAACAACATTAGAATAAACAGTAATATCATTTTCAGACACGGACAGTACATCACATTCTATATGCTCTTTCTTTTTGAAGTTATTGGGGTTGGCCTCGACCTGAGCTGGGATAGTGGTTCTGGTGGCGGTCAGGTCGTCGAGCCTCTTGGTCATATCTGCTAGCCCTTTGACGAGTTGGGCCAAACAATCCATGGTAGGGTTCACAGGAGGTACCTCAGTGGGTTCAGCGTGCAGACCACGCTGTTGTTGCATGTTTGGGTGCTGAGGTTGCTGTTGGTGATGCTGGGGTGGTGCAGGAAGTTGAAGCTGTTGATAAGAGGGGGGAGGATACTGTTGATACTGTTGAAATGGGGCAGCCGCATACTGATGAAACGGCTGTGGATGGCGGTATTGCGGCTGCTGGTATGGCTGATTCTGCCTCCATTGATTTGCATACTGGGGAGGCTGATGAAACTGTTGCGGTGGTTTAGAGGACTGTACAAAGCGACCTCCCTAAGGTTGGTGGTATTGCCGGTTGGCAAGTGGCTGACCCTGAGGTTGTCCCATAGGACGGGTCGGCTGCGCGTCATTACTCCATACCCCGTTCACTTCCTGAATCAGGGGTGGTGGTGGGAAGATTGGATCGGATCCTGAAATAAACTCAGGTTGGTACCAACCATCTGTTGTTGCGGCTGGCCCTGGTCAGGCGCCTGCACGTAGTACACGTGCTGGACTGCCGGTGGCTACTGGCTCGGTTGAGGCTGATGTTGCGGTTGCTAGTCGTCCTTCTTCTCAACTGGAGCTTCTGATGGTGCTGCCGGTTGAACAGAGTTGATGGTGCCCACCAACAGTTCAAGATGCTTGGTGATCTAATCAAGCTTGTCAAGATTTTGGGTCCTCTTCTTGATCACATCAAGTTTCTCAAGGTCCTGTGATCGCTTCTCAATGATATCAACTTTAGAGAGATGGCCCCCGATGATACTGAGGTTGGAGCTCTCATCTCTCTCTGCTTCTCTGGACGCTGTCATGTGTACTTGTTTCTGGAGGATCTGGGGTTGCTTCTGGTAGGCTTTTGATGAAGAGAGGGCGGCCTCTCCTTCAGCCATTTCTTCGAATATCTGCCAGACCACGTCTTCATCCTTGTTGAAGTGCGAACCCCCACATGCTGCATCAACGAGCCTTTGGCTCTTGATGTTCAGTCCCCCAAAGAAGTGCTGGAGAAAAACTGGTCTTCGGAATCTCATGATGGGGACATTTCTCCTGCAGATCGGTGAATCCCTCCCATGCTTCGTGCACTGACTCGTGAGCTCCTTGGTCGAAATTACCGATTCGGGCTCGTATCTGGTTGAGCCGACCGAGAGGGTAAAACTTATGCAGGAAAGCTGACTTCAGCTCCTCCCAGGTCATCACAACCTTCCCCAGGTGGTTAACCCAATAGAGGGCCTTGTCTTGTAAGCTGAAGGGGCATGCCATCATCTTGACAATGTCCAAAGGGACATTAGGATAGTGAGTGGTGCCGCAAATGCGTGAAAACTTCTGCAGGTGAATGTATGGCTCTTCACTGGTATTTCCATGGAATGCAGGAAGAAGAGCAAGGAACTGGGGTTTCTGCTCAAAGTGAGCGTGTACCGGAGGAATGAGGATCCACTCGGTCATCTGGCTGTCTCCCGGATTGTCGTCTCTTTTAGTGTAGGCTTGGGTGGCGGGTAATTCTGGTTCGTCATCGTCATTTGGACCACCACCCCCTCCTCCACCTCCTCTTCCTCTTCCTCCTCCTCCTCCTCCCTCAGCTCGGTTCATCACATCGTTCAACATATCCTGAAAAGCTGTCTGTGCTAGGGCCTGCTCGGTCAGCTGCTGTTGGATGGCCTGGATAGACGCCAGCAGTTGTGCATTAACTTGATTCTGGTCTGGCATCTGTCCTTCTGGTTGGGGGGGCTGCTGACCCTTGCCCTTTCCTTGGGGAGCCATATCGGGGTCTGAGTCTGACGAAATGAACTCCGGAGTAAGTCTTCAGGGCTTGATCTGTCTTCTATCTGCAGAATGAGATAGTCTACATCAGACCACTTGCAATAGTGTTCAGCTGTCATGATGAAGCTAGAATTCAAGTCAACCCCAGCATGTTGTGAACGGAAATAAATGTAGACTGTAATCGACTTCCATTCACAACGGCGAAGGCGGGACAAAAGTGATCCCAGTTTATTGGGTGGCCAAGAGAGAGGTAGAAAACGAGGAGTCTGGAGATCGATCCGTAAAGTCCGGATCGGGTTCTCGGGAATCGCCTCGATTTTATTGGCGGAGTTGAGTCTATGGAATCGATGTGGGTGTCGGCGAGGTCCCGACGGAAACCATCCATGGATCAACTTCGCGAAGCACAAGAGAGGATCGGATGTTGGAAGAAGGATACGATGGTCAACGAGGAATAAAAAGGAGTGCAAAACAGTAGAAAGGCTCGGCTGAGTGGGGTGGTCAAAAAGAGAATGACACAACAGAATTTGCGCAAAGGCGCGGGACTCGATCTTTGAACCTCAATCTAGATCCATACAAACGCAATACAAAATTGGGTTCACCAACTCACGCCATGTGAAGCCGTAAAGGTTCGACTATTTATTATCTTGTCAAGTTTTAGAGTTATTATTTCAGGCATATCTTGTAACAAGTCCTTAGTATGCTACTGAAAAGCGAGAATGCGAGAGCCGCTAAATAGCGGTCTGACAAGTCAGACTCACTGTCGCTGATGCGACTGCTCAAACTTCCTCGGTCTTCAACAATTAACCCACACAATCAATCAGAGAATAGATAGCAAGGATTAAAATTTATTATACCCTACTAAAGATGTAAAATGGCAAGCAAGTAGGGGTCGAACTCAAGAAGCAAAGGTGTAGAGCATAGATACAAATCCAATCCCAAGTCTAACAAGCAACTTAGCCAATCTAGAATTTTTTTGTGGGTTTTTAATTTTATAATTTTATTATTTAATTTTTATTTTTTGTATTTTGATTTTTAATTTTCTGATTTTTATATTTTGTATTTTATATTTTTTTATTTATTTTTCAATATTGGAAAGTAAAGACAATATAATAAAAGACAAGCTAAAATATTTATAAAAATGTGCAAAAATAATCAAAAATTCAGAAATAAAATGTTTTTGGTATTTTTAAGATTTTCTACTATTTTTGTGATTTTTGGGGATTTTTCAAGGTGTTTTTGGTATTTTTAAATACTGAAATAAGGCAAAACAGTGGAAATAGGGCAGGCTGTGACTAAAATGCAAGTTAAAATTGACAAACAGCAACCAAAATTTTCACACTATTTTTCAAATAAAGAGAATAAAATAAAGAACAAACAGGAGCTGAGTTTGCTATTTTTAGAGTTTTCCACTATTTTATATATTTTTTTGAAGTTTTTGAGTGTTTTTAAATTTTTAGTGTTTTTCTTTTGAGATTTTTAATGATTTTTGGACTGACACTAAAATAAGATAAAATAGACACTAGGTAATTTTTTTGGAATTTTTGGAGAGGTTTTAATATTTTTTTGGTATTTTCTAAGCTAGACAGTGCAAAAATAGCATGTTTTTGATTTTTAATAACTATGAAAATAAAATAAAATCAAAAACTAAAATGATAGCGTTAAAGCACAAGTTACCAGGAGCTTAACCCTATTTTTGTGGAATTTTTGGGCTTAAAATGATCACTCAAATAAATACCACAAGCATCCAATTAATAAATAAGCCTGGCAGGGGTATATGTGCAATATATCAAACATCCAGGGGCATACATGCAATTTTCACCAAAAAGGCACGCACAGCTCACGTGAAACACCATTCACAGGGGCATAGTAGCAATTAAAGAAAATCGGCTGGGCATTCATGCAAAATTTCCAAAATCATATTATATATCCTACGCATAGGGACGAAATTGCAAATACACAAAAGCCTCGGGCCTAACTTGCAAAATACCCAAAAGTCACACGCCACCGTCACGTGAGGTGACGTGGCGTGGACTGAAGTGCAAATAGTGATAATGTGAGGGTCTGCGTGCAAATATTACAAAACCTTTTAAACTACAACTAAAAGTTACTGGACTAAAAAGCAAATACAAAAGCGTGGGTTAAAAACGCAAAATACCCACGGGGCGCGATCCAGCGGTCGATGGCGACCCACTTGTCCACGTGGCGCGCATCTGACGGTGCGTACCCCTTCGTCGCGGACGGTTGCGATTAGATCTTCAAGGCTTGATCGGACGACGATGAGGTGCGGATGATCGGACGGCTGATGACGCGTCTGGAGCGGGTCCTCGATCCAACGGCAGGGAGGGGTTCACGAAGAACTCCTCCTCGGCGAACTTCGGCTGGCGAATACGGCCGACACACGGCCTCTCCGACCCCAGGATCAAGGGCAAAACGATCCTGGGACTCGTCCGCGTCTGAAGGAGGTCTCAGGCGAGCCTGAGATGGCTTGAAGCGGCCGGATGGCGGAGGTGACCTGGGTAGCTGCTCCTGGGGTCTTCGAGGGTCGATGGAGCCTTCTCCTTGGCTCGGACCTGCATGGTTAGTTGCACAAAATCCAGGTGAAGCTGCAGGTGCCTTCTGATGGCGCGAAGGAGGCGAAAAGTGGTTCGGATGATGAACTCCGGCGAGCGGCGGAGAGGGGAGTTCTGATGACTCGATCTGGGCGAGATCGAGGTGGATGGAGGGGTGGAGCAGAGCGGCGGAGCGACGAGGAAGGAGATGGAGGTGATCGGAGCGTCGGTGAGGGATGTAGGTGGCCGGAAAGTGGAGGCGGAGCTAAGCTCCGCCGTGGGCTTGAATCGAGGATTCACGGCGAATAACGCTAAAGAAATCTAAACTACGGCTATGCTAATCTATGCTAAGCTAGAGCTACAAGAAAAGGAAAAGAGAAGGGGGTGAGGCTCACCAGAGACGTCGGGATGAAGGTCGCGGCGGAGTTCCGATGAGGGTTGGATCTACTTCGATTCGACGCAGATGACCCAAACCCAAGCTTGGTTCGATCCCTGCTGTCACCAGGAACACTATAGGCTAGGGTTTTCGGGTGGGATTTGGCGGAAGAAGGATCAAAATTGAATTGAAGTCAAGGGGTCCTATTTGAAGGGTGGACGGCGAGGCGTGGAAGACGAGGGCTCAGCGCCTCGGTCAGTGATCCACAGCCCAAGGAATCACTTGGGCGTGAATCACCATTGACCGAGGAAAAGATTCCAAGAAGGAACCATCACCAAATGGTGATCGAGGTGCCCTCGAAAAAGGAGTGAACACAGGGTCAAACCCGACTCTGACAAGGGACAGACCTCGGTCAGGGAGTTGACCGAGGTCAACCAATGGAGCGTTCTGGTTGGTCCACGTGGACCAACCAGAAAATTCCTTGGCTAAAAACCCTTATAAAATGAATTAAAAATAGCAGACGAATTAATTAAATTTTGAGTATAAAATAAAAAATGTTTGTAATTTTATGAAGTATTTTATGGTGATTTTTGTTTATTTTTATGAGCTATATTTTTACAAGTTTGTATTTAAACTTTTATAGGTATCTATATTTATGTATTTGAGTATTCTATTTTTATTTAGGTATTTTTAGTATTATTATTTTTGGTTATTATTTTCTAAAATTATAAAATACTTTTATATACGCAAATATATTTTTATTTTAATTTTCTGATTTATTTTATACACTTAATAAAATGAAAGTGTTATTTGTACAGGTATAGACACATGTATTATACCTATGTATTACAATATATACAAGTATTTTTATTTGGGTTTTATTTATGCTTTTATTCTGATTTTTAATGTACATAACTATTATAAGTATTATTTACAACATTATAAAAATATAAAAATAAAAATATAAAAAATAATGAATAAATAATAAATTGAATATTTTAATATATACATGTATACAATAGGGGTCCAAAAGTCAACTTTCAAACCGTAGCTCCGCCAAATGCGAAACCACCACCATTAAATAGCTTATTTTCTTCTATATACAATTAAAGGTGAGTACGCTGTATTTGGAGTTTTTATTAGTGAGATACGGGTCTGGGAAGTTGGGCTTCTGGATTTTTATTCAGACCATAACTTTTTACCTGTGTATTATTTTTCTGTGAAATCCATTTTGTATTTTTCTTTATAAAATTATCTACAACTTTCATGTATAAAGTTTCTTTATTTGATGTATAAAAAGTGGAACCAAAAATAGGTCCCAAAATGAATAAAGAATGAATAGAATGTATAGGTATTTTATCTGTATTTTTGACCTTATCTCCCCCTACTTTATTCCTTGTCGACCTATTCATCAAGATGCCTAGGTCTTGGGGGTTTTGGGTCATAAAATATTTACAATATTTTATTCTTTTTCTTTTCTTTATTTATTCTATAATTTTGGCTTTAATTACAGTATTTTAGACACTATCTGAATGCGCATGCATGAATGCTAAGATGCTCTATTTAAGGGTATTTACAGGCATTTGCTAGGGTTTTTGGTGCCAAAATGATAGAATAAAGATGATGAAATGTGGATTCATCAGCTACCCTATAGGAGAGAGAGAGAGAGAGAGTACTGCCAGAAGAGTATCCTATACTTGTCCTCCTCCTGTGTAACCTGTAGTCTGTACTTTTTGAGGTCCCATGTAACCCTTCCAGGATCCCTACTCAGCCAAAGAAATAGAGAGAGGAAGCCGATAGGCGAAACCGCTACTTCGGTCCTTGCTCGCAACGGAATCACCCGTGAGCATACAAGAACCTACTCAGACGCAGGACGATGAGACAGACACCCCCGTGAAGGCGTGGCCTGTGCTCGATACTTCGGACAGGGTCGATTCTCTACACAACAAAGAGTCATCATTGGTGACCAAGTCCTACTCGCCTACGTACGATAGAAGCGCCATTACTTCGGAAATCCAGGCGATATACAAGGTAGTTGCAGACTGGGTTTTTTTGGCTCTAATCCTTATGGGGTCGCACTCGCTCAAGGGAGTGGGGTTTTGGTCTCCCTCTAAGGTACCTGAAAACAATGAGGGCTTATGAACCCGGTACAATGATAGTCCATTACAGATTTTATTAAGGTCAAAGTTTATTTAGCAGTCCCCTTGTTTTAGCTTTTTGAATTTTCACTTTTTTGAGTCTGTTTTCATACCAACGCCTAACGTTTTGTAGATTTTCATTTAAGTCCTAGGTGCTTAAAATCAGATGGAGATAGCGGAAAAGACATACAAGTGGTTCCATGATGGAAATCTCACCATTGAACCGAATGATGCATGCTGAGTTAGAAGACTTACAGTGCATCCCAGCTCTCTCCATGCGGTATACAAAATAGAATTTTTAAACCTATCTACATGTCGGTATGCAAGGCACAAAATCGCCCTAAACATTAGCTGCTATTAGCGTGAAGAACCATAAGTCGCGCACTCATCTTTAGCCTAAAAAGTCCGGTCTTGGCTCACCTCTCCTCTACTCAACACACTTGAGTTAGGAGATAGCGCTTTATGGGGCTTGCTGTGGCACAAGGGCTAAGAGACAAATGAACGGCTTGTTTACGTTTGACTAGATCCATACGGAGTATACTATAGGAACATGCATTCTTATTAATGTTTGGACCTAGCTACCGAGTCAAGCAACCTATATCTAGGGGCTCCAAGCACACAAAACAAAGTAAAATAAAGGTGGAAAGCTCAAAACTTAGGGAAACAAAGAAAAGAAAGCGATGGAAAACTCGAAAAACCGCGATGAGGCCCCCAGGTGAACAATCACCCGGGCACTGGACCTCATTGTGAAGAGTAGAGTCCTGTTAATTATTACATGCCAAAATTACTCTCTCTCACCATAAATTACAAAAATAATCCTAATTGCTTGAAGCATATCTAATTCCCATCTCCTTGCATCCTTGGTGCTCTCTCCAGCTGGTCATGAAGTGAAGACCAACCTCCTCCTAGCTCGGCTGCCTTGGCTCCCTAAGAAACCATCCTCCCGTGGCGGGCCCTCGCAACAAAGTCACAAAGAGATTGAATTAGTATAAGCTTAATCAATAAAAGAAAGCGGATAGGAATTAATCACAACAAATAAATAAATCAAGCATGGTGATCAATTCCCAAAAGAAACAGCTGCTCACAAAATCAATGATGAACAAATTTTCAAACAAGAATGACAAAATATGATAGGCTACGCTCATTGCTCCCCGGCAACAGCGCCATCTGATAACGTGTAATTTTGCGAGGGTCAAAATGTAGTGTCGCCGAGGCGACCGCTCACAAAACACCAGTTGATCAACAATTAACCCACATTAAAGAATAAATCAATTAAGTCCCAAAATTTGTGAATTAACATTTAACTCTACCACAAAATGCATAGTGAATAAGCATGTAGAGGTCGAACCACATAGAGCAATACAAAAATTAAGTAGCCTACGATGTTCATGTACAACAGAGTCATCCTTGCATGAATCCTATTTTTGTGGGTTTTTGGGGTTTTCTATTTTTTATTATTTTTTATTAATATATATATTTTTTAATATTACATATACTTATATATTTATATATATATATATGATTTATATAATATAGATATATAAAGATATACACCCATAAAGAGTATGTATAGAGAATATAATACATTCATATATATATATATATAGATTTTTATTTTTTTATATTTTTTTAATTTTGCATTTTTGTAATTTGGTTTTTCTGATTTTATATTTACTTTTTATGTTATATATATATTTTTATTTTCTTTTTTTTCAATATTGGAATATATAAACTCCATAATAAAAGAGGTGCTAAAATATTTATAAAAATATGCAAAAATAGTCAAAAATTCAGAAATAAAATATTTTTCGTCTTTTTTTATAAATTTTTACTGTTTTTGTGATTTTTGGGTATTTTTCAGAATATTTTTGATATTTTTAAATGGCAAAATAAAGGAAAACAGGGAAGAATCCACTAGCTGAAGGTAAAATAGGAATGAAAAATATCAAACAACCACAAAATTTTTCCAAACTAATTTCGAAATAAAGATACTAAAATAAGGAACCTACAACAGTTCAATTTGCATTTTTTAGATTTTTCTATAATTTTTTAGATTTTTTTTGAATTTCTAAGGTGTTTTCTAATTTTTAAGGTTTTTCTTTTGAATTTTTTAGTGATTTTTGGACTGACACTAAAGTATGGTAAAATAGATAGTAGGTTTTTTTTTTGGAATTTTTCTAGGTGTTTTACTATTTTTTTGGTATTTTCTAAGCCAGACAATAGATAAAATGCATGTTTTTTATTTTTAATAAATGTTAAACTTCAACAAAAATAAAATGCAAAACTATGGCGTGAAAGTGCAAGTTAACAGGAGCTTGGCATGATTTTTGTGGAATTTTTCAAGTTAATATGATGCATGACATAAATAGAGCAAGCAAGCAAAAATATATGGCCTGGTAGGGGCATTTTTGCAAATAAACACAAAGGCAGGGGCTACGGTGCAAAAACACCAAAATATATGAACGAATTCTGCAATTTTAGGGACTAAAACCAAATAAGCAAACCCACCAGGGCCCCCTTGCAATTTGACCATCACGTGGGACTACACGTGACCCGCACCCTCAGGGACCAAAAATGTAATTTCAGAAAGTTCAAGGTCCTTAACGCAAATTTTCACAAAAATAATACACTTGAAATTTTATTTTATGGACTAAAGATAAATATACAAACATACATGGGGTCTTGTGCAATTTAACCACCCCACGTGGGACGGCACGTGAGGTGACGTGGACAGGACCTAAAAGTAATATCACTAACGTACAGGGGGGTCCATGCAAAATATCCACATTATTTTGAACTTCAACTTTTATTTACAACAGTAATCAATAAATACCAAAAAGCTGGGGCGAAGGTCTGCAATTTACCCATAAGTGCGCGCTGGTGGACGACGATGATGATCCCACTTGGACACGCGTCGCGCATCCAACGGCCGGTACCGCTTTGCCGATGAAGGGCTGAGATTAGATCAGCCGAGCTGCTTTGACGGTCGGTGTAGGGCTTCATCGAACGGCTCTGGTGTGATCTGGGGGTGCCATCCTGATCGGACAGCGATGGAGCCTCCTGAAAGAACAGGGAAGAAGCTCGCGCGAGGCGAGCTTCGATCGTGAACTGCAGGCTCCTCCAGGCTTCTCCTTCGCGTCTGAGATGTTCTGATCGTAGCTGGAGGTGTCCCGCATCTACTAGTGGTCTTGGCATGGCTCCTGGAGGTCCAAGGAGGTCAGGCTAGGTCGATGAAGGTCGGGACCTCCAGGAGCCTCTTCCTGGATCAAATCGAGTCCCAAGGGGCTCGGTTCTCTGTGATACCTGCACAGGAAGAACTAGGGGACCGAGGGCTATCTCCTCGACCCTGGGTTTTGAAGCTTGGCTGCAATATGAAGTGAAGCGGAGGAGCTCCGAGCGAACTTCGATTTGGCAAAATTACGCTACGCTACTGATCTAAAGACTAAACTAAGGACGGAATTGAAATGCAGGAATCGAAAACTACCTAAAAGAACATAAAAGGCACAACTCTTATACCTGGGGGCCTCCAGGGAGCAGGACGGACGCCGGAGCTCCGCCGCGACAAAATTGATCCCTCCTCCGGTCGATTCGCGTTGCTGAAATGCTCATCCTGTCACAAGGAACCTCCCGGGAACGGATTCGAGGCTTTTGGGTGGATGTAAATTGGCCAACTTTGTGGAGGAGGTCGAGGGCTCTTATTTATACACATTCTGGGTGCCCTACTTGGCCCGCATATTCCAGCGAGTACAATGATCATTTTCTCGATCCAACAAGCATGCGTGATAGATGGATGATCCCTCTATAGATCTCGTGAAGGCGGCGAGCGAAAATAAGGGGAAGAGACGCCCGAGAAAAAATGGCGCAAGTCATGGAAACAGCAAGGTTCAGAGGCGCCAGGTCCTGATGGGACAGTTGACCAGAGGTCAACGAGGGTTGGCTCCTCATTGGTCCACATAGGCCCCTAACGGACAAAATAAGGAAACTTATTTGAAAATGATTTATTTATCATAATAAATGATTTTATTAGAATTTGCTTATAAAATAAAAAATGTTTATTAATTAATGTAGTATTTATTTATGATTTTAATTTAATTTTTTGATGTATTTTATTATGGTTTTATTTTAATAATGTGTTTATATGTGTATTTACATGTATTTTGTGTATTTTATTTTTATTTTGTACATTTTATTTTATTATTTTATTTTCTTATTTTATAAATTTATAACTTATTTGTGTGAGTGTAGATATATTTTTGTTTAATTTTTATGAATTTATTTACATATTTAAATAAATAGGTGCATATATAAGTAGGTATACTTATAGGTATTTTACCTATATAATGTATATACTTTATTTATTTAATGTATTTTCTTGGTTTTTATTTTGGATTTGTATTTTTAATAAGTTATATGTAATATTTACATTATTATAAAAATATAGATGAATAAAGAATAAAATAATGAAATCCTCTTTTATTTTATATACATATCGATAGCATAGGTATTTTGTCTATGTATTTCATATACTTATTTTATTTTACAAGTTCTTTTTGGTTTTCTTTTAATTTCAATATGTACATGTATTGTATACATTATTTACAAAATTATAAAAATATAATTTTGTAAAAATAATGAACAACGAATAAATTGAATATTTTAATCAGGCAGATTGCACAATGAAGGCCAAAAACCTAACTTTCACAGATGAACTCCAAAAATTATGAAACCAATTTTATTAAATATTTCTTGAAGAGCTATATACAATTAAAGGTGATTTTGGGTGATTTTGAGTTTTTATTTGCAAGATATGGGTCTGTGAAGTTGAGATTTTGGCTTTTTATTCTGAGTGTAAAATGTACACTGTGTATCATTTTTGTACAAACTCAATTTTGTATTTTTATTTACATTATTAGCTACATCTTTCATGTACAAAGTTTATTTATTTGATGAATGAATAATTATATACAAAATAGGGTGTCAAAAATACATGAATAAATAAATGAGGTATTTATTGTACTATTGACCCTTATTTCCCCCTACTTTATTCCTTATCAAACAATTCCATGCTGGCCTTGGTCTCGGGGTTCGGGTAATAAAATATTTGCAATATTTTATTCCTTTTTCTTTTCTTCTCTTTATTCTATATTTTTGGCATTAAAAACCTTATTCTATATACAATGAATGCAACAAATAATGAATGCTTTTATAAACAAATTAATGCCAATTACATGCATTTGCTGGGATTTTTAAGGCCAAAATGATAGAATAAAGGTGATGAAATGGAGATTCATCAGACTCCTACCCACATTCTACACCCACTCGCTCCCCTTGGTTCGCCCCAGAACCAAGGCCCGACCTCCACCGCCGTCGCCTCGCCGAAGGTAATCCATCCGACGCACCCGACTCCCCATTTCGCCCACTGACGGGTCGAGGCAATTTGCCCTCGACCCAGGAGCTTGTCTGTGCCACTTTGCAGGTCAGAGGACCCTATCTGGGGGTCCAGTCGTTCGAAGCACAGGAGCTTCACTCCTCCCTCATCGCCGGGCCGCTTTGGCGATCCTTGGCTTCATCGAAGGAGCCCATCAGCTGCGGAAGAGCTCGGCGATCACGTTCCACATCCCAGCAGCCAAGGAGGAGGTCCCAAACGTCCACGGTGAGCCGGCGAAGTTCGCCGGAGCTTTGTTCTTCCAAGACCCTCCTCCGTCGTCCGTTCAGCCTCAGTGCTCCATATTCGATCCTCGCCATCTATTTATGGAGCGCCAGCCACCGTCTGATCCTTCTGAGGCCTGATCTGACCGTCCATCCAGACGAAGGGGAGCCCTCACTTCTCAGCCGTCCGATTCACACGTGGTGTCCCCTCCGCCGTCGGATCCAAGCCATCGGTCTTCGAAGAGACGCCAGCTGCACCGCCACCGTCCGATCAGACACGTGGCGCTTCTTCGGCCGTCCGCTTTTAAAAAGGGGTAAATATCCCTTAGGCCCTTCTGTTTATTGTATTTAATAGTTATCCCTGTAAATATTTTTGTTAGTTCTTTTTATTTTGTAAAAATTGCACATAGGACCTGGATGTTTCTTGTATTTACATTATAGTCCCTGTGTGTATGGACCACATGCTTCGACACGTGAGGACCTGGAACTTTTGCATGATTTATCCTATGTTTCTTGCGTGTTCCTATTTGCATGTTTTAAAATAGGAATTACAAGTAGGTCCCTCCGTGCCTGAGTCACGTGCGCTGCGCGTGTTTTGTGGGATATTTGCAAATCGGTCCCTGGGTTTTATTTACTTGTTATTGTTGAGCCCCTGGAAATACTTTTCCTTGCATTTAGGTCCCTGTGCACTGTGAGCCTTTGTTTTAATTAAATAAAATAGCAAATTAAACCCAAATTACGTGAAATTTGGACATGTGGCTCTCGCCACTGTGTAAAAATTTCCCTAAATTTTGGGTACATTTTTTAGGCTTTTTAATATTTTTAAAAATTCAAAAACTGTTGTTTTTTTGCTTCTGTCTGAGTTAGAAAATCATAAAAAATAAAAAACTATTTTAAAAATTCTGAAAAAATTTGGATTTGTTAGTTTTTGTTTGTTTGATTTTCTATGTGATTTTGGTAATTTCTGGATATATAAAAACCCTAAAACTTGAAAAACTCTAAAAATATCATAAAAATTCTAAATAATTGTAGAAAACTCAAAAAAAGTATAAACTCTTTTTCTGAATTTTCCTTGTTGTTTTTATTTTCATAAAAATTACCTCCAGGATTTTATAGATCAATTTACTATTTTAAATTGATCTTTCAAGCTTGGCAGGACAATAGCTTATTATTTTTACACTTTTTGATTTTTTGAAAATTGTATAAAAATTATAAAAATCTCAAAAATTCACCAAAAACACTAAAAAACCTAAAAAATATAAAAATATTTTTGTTTGAATTTTCGGAGCCTTTTTGAGTGTTTAAATAATTTGTTGAGTGTGCTTGTTTTTTGTCTTATCTTATTTTTCACCTTAATTAAAAATCCAAAAAATATATAAAAATAAATAAAAACCACCAAAAATATTTGTTTTTGTTTTATTTTATTTTTGGACTACTTCGTAGGCCGCGAGGCCAATTCGTGCTCCCTGAGACCGACCTTGGTCACTATACCAGGTTAATAAAAATAGCCAGGACCGCTATTCATGTTTTGATTGTTTTATCTCTTTGTTTGGTGGTCTGATTTACATTTTCTTGATTGAACTCTGAGTCCCGAGAGGTTGAAGTCGCAACGACCATTGACATCTGATTTACCTTAGTCTATCTGGCAGCTCATCAGCAAGCAATGCCATGTTCGCATTAGATGCGAGCACTGTTACTGGGGATATGCAAGTGCCATAAAATGACTTGGCGTAGTCTCTTCAGAACAGAGTGATTGATCAGCTTACC
Source organism: Ottelia alismoides (assembly GCA_037367405.1). NCBI lineage: Eukaryota > Viridiplantae > Streptophyta > Magnoliopsida > Alismatales > Hydrocharitaceae > Ottelia > Ottelia alismoides. The sequence continues at coordinate 102,305 of JAZKJV010010864.1, forward strand.
TAGCTATTTTTCTAAATAGCCTATGATTGTCACATGAGTGTGAGTTTAAATGATTAGCCCATTAATGGTTCTTTGGGCTAGTGGGAGATTGTTGTACATGAGAGCCCACGGCGAGCCATTAAGCAATAAATGTTATTGCAAAAATCATTCCCTGATCTGAAATGAAGAACAACTAATTTGCATAACAGGTCCCTTAGTACAGTTAGGGTTATGTACCATGGTCATCTTAATGATCATACAGCTGTTGATTCAATTATTGAATCGTAGAGGTTGGTGCTAGATGAATATCTAAAGAGTTAGATTGAGGACTCATCAAGCACCGTCAAATGATTGTTAAGAGATGATCTCCAACCTGAGTAGGAGATGACAATCCTTTCTCATTTGGCTGATATCTGACCAACCTCTTGATTCAGGTCCTTTGCATAAGAATAGAGATTTGGAGGTGTCAGATTAGTTTGGTCAAAGAGTTGACTTAACAAGATCGATAACCAAAGACCTATGTCGTATGCTGTCAAATATAGGCATCCATCCTCTGACCAAAGACAGATGTGTTACTATATCTTTGAGTATGTACATTTGGCAGACCAATAGGTTGATGACCTAACCAAGTTCTATATACCGGTGCGCTGGTGTGCATGCAAGGGCATATGAGTAATACGATCTCTCAAAGGGATCATACATGTTCATTGCTGAACCGGAAGACATGAGCTCACTCATGAGATATTGGGAAGAATCAAATTCCATGTGTGGTCGTCTCGCTTTGGAAGCTTGACTTAATTTGTAAGGTTTGATATATGCTTTTGGAAAGTATATAATAAACATCTAAGTATGATATATGCTTTTAAAAAGTATATGATTGATACCAACTACCAATGATCGAACGAGAACCTTAATGATAAAATCCTGAATGAGACAGTCTAAAAGAGATCTAAAACTTTGGATTTATTCTGATTTCCGGGTCTTCCAGTATGCAAGATGTACATGTATTAGGAATGCCTAAGGGTGATGTGAACATAAACGATTGTATAACCATGACGCTTCCATTTCGAGAGAGTGATGAAACAGGTGTGGATTTTAGTGACTCCTCTCATAGAGAAGTAATCTGATCTTAGTCCAACTGATGGTCATTGATCTGAATGTGATTCAGATATAATGAGAAGATTAGATTTGCGGTCTTGATTTAATCAAGCATCTATGGGAGGTCCTCAAGATCTGGATTTGAGATGTGATCTCAATATCCAAGTTACTATACGTGGAACGATACAATCACCATGTCCTTATCTCCAAATATCCGCGGAGAAGCGCATTATCCTTGAAAGAGTTCGTGGATAGTTTCATTGTTGATATATGTATCCGAGCATTGAGAAAGTGGATAAGTAAATGTGATTTAATTATCATAAATAATATGAATTTGATTCATATTATAAGGAGAGCTATCTGAGATAATTAAATGTGATTTAATTACAAAGATGTGAATAATGTGAATGTGATTCATGTTATTTGAGCACATGAGAAAAGATATCCAAGATGATTAAATGTGATTTAGATATCTTGGATATGAATAATGTGGATACCACTATCCATATAAATCAGGTATATTATAAAGAGGATGGGGAGCTTGCACCAAGGTGCATGTAATTTTACATGCACCGGAGCTTATATCTTTCATATTTTTTTTACTTTTTTTAAAAATACCACCATGTATATCCATCTATATATCCCTCTAATATGTCATTTGAATTTCATCAGAAACAGAGACTCTTATGACCTCCATCTAGAACAGGTAATTTTAACGGCCTTAAAATTACTGTAATCGGCCTGTTCTAGATGGAGGGCATAGGAGTCTCTGTTTCTGACAAAATTCGAATGGCATATTAGAGGGATATATAGATGAATATACATGGTGATATTTTTCGAAAAAGTAAAAAAATGTAGAAGATATAAGCTCAGGTGCATATAAAATTACATGCACCTTGGTGCAAGCTCCCCATCCTATATTATAAATATGATTTATAATATATTAGAAAGAGCATCTTGTGATTTATATTTGAAAATCAATTATTGATGTGAATTGGATTCACATTGGATGATTAATTGAAAATATAATTTACATTTTGTTATAGGATGTGAATGTAATTCATATTTTTCCAGTGGCATGATTGCAATGTTCACAAGATAATTATGAATTATTCTTGTGAAATAATTTACAACAAGTGTTGTTGTAAATCTTGGAGATATCATGAAATAATGAGATCTCATGAGATATTGAGGAGATAGACCCATTCTCCCCTTTATTTATGGAATAAGGTCAATCTTCTCATTATCTCCAAGATTAATTAATTTGATTTGAAATTAATTATATTGATTTATCGATATATATTCATTTAAATTAATTAATTGTTGTTGTGTTTTTATAACAACATCATGGCCATTGAAAGAAACACAAATCAGTCTCAACCATTGATTGTGTGTTGTCCATGGATTGAGATGCATGGACTCCTAAAATCCTATATAAGAAGAGGCGTCCCTTGCTCTTCGGGGTTACACGATTACAAAATCAAGTAATGCTCTCTCTCTCCCTATCTCTCTACACATCAAGACTTTCTCCCTCTCTCTCATTGTAGCCGTCCACCATGGATCCCTTGAGAGAGTCGCCATCACTGCAGCATCGTCGTTATGCTACCGGAGTATTCGCTCATGGATCTCCGTCTCCTTCGGTTAGCCTCGCTCGTGAAGAAGACGTCGGATCTCGTGTAGCGAGGTGAGGAGATTTGTCGCTTGGATCATCAACATGGATTGTGAGAAGGACACGTCTCATCAACGCGCTTGCAAGCGTCTCCTCCGTCGGATCGGACTTGAGACAGGAGATCTCTTCGTTTAGAGACTCGATCTCAACCACGCTTCAAGAGGTAACCTTAATACCTATTATGGTTTACATGAAACGATCTGGGAAAGGTTCTTGGATCATGTGGCTTCATCACATTAATAAATAAATAAATTCTGCTGCATCGAGCAACTAGTGCGACTAGTCACTCTCGATTGCATACGACGTGATCCTCACGCTTCCGTGATACGTTTAAGGATCTCCTCATATCCTTCACATATATCCCCACCCATTTTCTCTACGTATCATTTACCTTTTATGAGTTAGACATTCATGCACTTATCCACTATATATATATATATATAGGGAAAACTTGAATTGAGGTGCCACCTTACCATGAGTATGATGCGACACCTCTTACGAGCCATCCGATTTTGATCAACGGTGGTTAACAAAACCACTAAATTAAATCCAAAACCACCATCAACAAAATCTTCAAATCTCTATTTTTAGAAAAAAATTCGAATATTCCATTTGGTTAAGTCATTATCCCGTTGATTATTAATTACTCAAATTGAAATTTCTAAATATAGCATGTATTACATCCTGACTCTCAATTATTCGAATTTTCAAAAGAGACTCTCGACGAGGGTCCTCCCCCTCTCTTTTTCATCATCTTCAACAAGATGTTCCCGTTTCTTTGCCCAAGCATCGATGACACGTCCGACATATCCTCTAGATCTTCGATATTATAGAGGTATATATCATTTTTTATGAAATCATTCATATTTTTTTGTTTCTATCATGTTTTTTTATTAAAAAATGATTCTGAATCAGTCCTAATTAATTTTAGTTGATCTGATTCGTTTTTGTCATTCGTTATATGTCACGTAATGTATTTGTGTTTAGATATTAATGAATGAATACGGATATCAAGTTTCGAATAAATGCATTCTTCTGCTTTGTTTATGATTTGATATCTAGATATGTATTACATTTAAAAAACATGTTATTTTTAGTTTCGTTGATGCTACTTTAATTCTTTCATATCTATTATACTTGTTCCTGATATATACATTTTTGAACCAAATCTGAATATGTATGTTACATTTTTTCACAAAATTTTACGTTTATGTGCTATCATGTTAAATAAATAATACGTATTTCACTTTCACTTACTTTATTTTACATTCTGTTTATAAAGTTTTACGTTCATTCAAATGCATGACCAACACTTGCTCAAAATGAAGACTCACGATACATGGCTATGGCATTTCATTAACATATTTTACAATTGTAAAACATGTTTTACATTTAACTCAGTTATTATACAACTGTCTGACATTTTCTTACATTATTTCCATGCGTCTAATTGAATATTACTGATTGGTTTCTTATTTTGCAGATTAGCATATAAATTTTACAATGTGAGCGTGGATTTTACAAAATATACACAAAATTTATAATGGATGACGAATTTTGATGGAGCCACGATATTGGGAAACACGTCGGATGGACATATAAAACAATTTATACATTAATAATAAGCAATCTATTTTACAAACATCACATGAATTTTACAAAACGAAAACATATTTTACGAAAAAGCATCACAATATACAAAATTGTTCTAACAGAATGTTCTCTAAAGAGACTACAAAAAAATTCAAAATAAATAAATTCAGTTTAGAAAGAAGACTATGAAATTTACAAAAAAATGTTGTATTCTACAAACATTGCTTTCACATAATGTTGGATGATTATTTTCAAAATAAATCAAAAGCGCCCTATATTTTAGGAAACACAGCTACACAAAAATCTCTGTATATTAGGAAATATAGTTGTATCAAAATCCCATCATTTTAGGAGTTTTTCCACGTGTATATCAATTTATTAGCACATAATAAAAGCACTTTATATTTTAGGAAACACATCTACACAAAAAATAAAAAAATTCGTCAGATTTGGACTTTTTACGAATATCAGTGGTTACGTATTTGTAATTTATAACACAGAATTGTAAAATATCTTAAGCATATGTAAATTGTTAACAGTTGTTTCAAAATGTGGACATTTATTTCATCCGATATTTCTGGAAAATTCTGTACATCACTCAATATATACCTAAATATAGAATGATCAATGACGTGTAATTTACCAAATTAGAAATAATTTAATCCACCACCGTAATAGGAATGTTAGTTGGCACGAAAACCACCTAGTGGTTTCAATCTCATTCGTACACGCATCATCTAACGGCTTAAGACGACACCTTTCCATAATCAAGGAAAGGTGCCACCTCAATTCAAGTGCACCCTATATATATATATATATATATATATATATATATATATATATATATATGGGGGTTTTATCACTTGTGCTACTCTGAGATATTACAATGTCAATTATGCCCCTCACTTTTTGGAATATCAGTTGTGCTCCTACCTTCTTATAAAATTCATACTTTTGCCCTTTTGTAATATCAGTTATGTCCTTACTTTACCTTAGCAAAAGGGCAGAACGATGAGTTTTACAAGAAGGTAATTGCACAATTGATATTGCATATCTCAAAGGGGCGCAACTGATAAAAATCTAAGTGATTTTCATCCAAGGATCTTTTACTCAATTAAACCTCAATAAAAAGTTTTCATTTATTCTTTCAATATGATGAAAAAATGTATAAAATTATGTTAAATATGGTTAAAATAATTCCATAATTACACACACGGATACAGAGGCAGATGTTTGTGGATATCAATATCTGCATTTATTTTAAAATAGGTACGGATACAAATGTCAAAAAATATATATAATAAATACGGTAGCGGATAGGAGAGGGATAGATCCGTATATATTTGCATCCCGGTTGGTGGAGACTGATGCTAGGATCGGGAGTGTAAGGGTCTGCTTGGCAATTGGGTTGAGTTAAGATATCCTCATGTGAATAGTAGCTGTTTGGATGATTGGGAGAATTGAAGATGGTCTGAATGATAAATGTGATGTGATGTGACATTAAATATTTGTTATATTAACTTTTTTATGATTATAACATGTTTTTATATTAATTTTTTTTAAAAGTGATTAATAAATATTATAACAAAGACTTTGTACGATTGATACAACTATTTCCAACCCTAGGGAAAAAAGTAAAAGTTTGCCAAAATTATCTCATATTATCCTAACAACCAAACGAGCTATAAACGTCTCAAAATACCGGGAAGCACCCGGACCAAGGAGGAAGAAAGGACGCGGGAAACGTAAAAATGAAGGACGGAAAAGGCAAATCACCCACTCCTCTACAGCGGCGTTGGCAGCATAGTGTGAGTGTAGTCAGTGAGGCTACTCTATATTAGAATGGCGGCAAACGGGGTGGGCAACGGCAAGAGATCCATGGACGTGAGACGCAGCGTCAACCTATGCCTCACGAAGCTATCGGACCGGGACACGGAGGCCATGGCCGCCTCCGAGCTCGACTCCTTGGCCCGCTCCCTCCCCGCCGACTCCCTTCTCCCCTTCCTCTCCGCCATCTCCGACACCCGCCCCTCCGACCGCACCCCTCTCCGCCGCCACTGCGTCCGCCTCCTATCCCTCCTCTCCCACTCCCACCCTCCCCACTCCCTCGCCCCCCTCCTCCCCCGGATGCTCTCCGCCGTCCTCCGCCGCCTCCGCGACCCCGACTCCTCCGTCAGATCCGCCTGCGTCGACGCCGTCAGATCCATGGCCGTCGCCAGCTCACGCTCCTCCTTCTCCTCCGTCTTCCTCCGCCCGCTCCTCGAGAGCCTTCTCCTCGAGCAGGATCCCCACGCTCAGATGGCCTCGGCAATGTGCCTCGCAGCCGCGATCGATCCGGCTGCCGGTGCAGATCTGGCGCCGCATCTGCAGAGGCTGGTTCCTCGCCTGGTGAAGCTCGCACGCAGCGACGCCTTCAAGGCGAAGCCTGCTCTGCTGTCGCTAATCGGCACCGTTGTAGCCGCCGGGGGTGCCTCTTCCTCAACGGCACTTGGGTTGTTGATCCCCTGCCTCGTGGAGATGTTGAGCAGCGAGGACTGGGCCACCAGGAAGGCTGCCGCGGAGGCTCTGTCGCGCGTGGCCTCCCTCTCCGACACTCATCTCTTGGTCACCTTCAAATCATGCATCTCCTCTTGCGAGGCCCGCAGATTCGACAAGGTTTTTCATATGTTTATCTAATCCATCATCGAACGGACTTTATAAGATGGATCGATCCGGTGAAATGTTACAGGTGAAAATTGTGAGGGAAACTATGAATCAAATGCTGCAAGCGTGGAAGGATCTGCCGGATTCTCTCACCACCGAAGGGGAGCTGACCAATCATGCTGCCGCTGGGTCCCAATCGCAGAACAACGACAATGCACCTTCCTCCTCTTCTCCTTCTCGCAGAGGTGAAGGCAACATCTCACCCACCCACCCATCCCTATTATATATAACAAATCTGAGAAGCATAAAGTCTATCTAATATATTTGAGATTTAAGCATTTAGCTTAGTTTCGGCTTTCAATCACAACTGTTGTAGAAATACAATGTTACTAAATACTTGCTGATCAAACGTGTTAATTCAATCATGATAGAGAGTGGTACTTCCGGTATCAGATCCGATTCGCATGATCTTACAAGAAAAAGCGAACAACCATCAAGCAGATCACCGCCCGAAGCTTCACCAGCTGCTGATGAGAAGCAGAGAAGAAGTCCTCCTTTGTTCCGCAAGCTAGACCGTAACAAGAAACCTTCTGAATGGAGGCTCGAAGTTGCTGTACCCAAAAGACATCCTGAGGATTTAAGTCCGGTTGGTCACAAAAAAGATGAATTGAATCTCTTTGGAAATGATTTAAAAGACAATGCAACTGGAACTGCTGAATTGGATGTTGGAGCACATGAACTCTCACATCAGGAGCGGGGAAGCCTGGGATCTAATTCCGTTGATGGGATTCACGAGAATCGCAAGGAGAACAATGAGATGTGCTTCATAAGAGAGCAATTGGCTCAGATCGAGAATCAGCAATCTAATTTGATGGGTATATTACAGGTAAGGTAGCTGTTACTTGGGAAAAACAATGTCTATGTATGAACAAGGCTAGATAATGGTACTCCTATAATTATTAGTAGTTTTCTATAAACAAAACCAACCCTGTTGTTCATGGATTCAAACTTAGAAGCACACGGAGTGCTTCTCCAATGCAGAAACAATATTGCAGATTTTTGAGAGTTCTGATTTCTCTATAGTTATTTTACTTATAAATGCTTGATGCCTGTTCTAAAAAACCATTGATGCCTTTGCTGTCCGTTCCTTATCACAACAGGCTCAAGGATTCAAGGTCGTTATTGTCCATACCCAAAAAAAAAGTTCTTTGTTTATATTGAAACATTCAGGCAACGCTCTTTGTTCACAACTTAGTGCTCTCTGCTTCTGGATGAGCTCTTTTTTAAGACACATGAAAGTCATCCTCAGTGTCTAGTGTATTCTGTTGCTAACTTGCTAATGCCCCCCTTCCTTTACTGTGCCTGATCTTCACTTGATGATTCTTACTATACCTTCATTACGGTTTCCAGAGTTTCATTGGCAGTGCGCAGAGTAGTGTACACTCCCTCGAAACAAGGGTACACAACTTAGAGCTTGGATTGGCTGACCTGTCACATGACATGGCCGTATCCCTGGGAAGGATGTCAAATGCATGTTGGAGATTGCCCGGTGCAGATTTCCTGAGCTGCAGGTTCTGGAGAACCGAGAGGAGGTATTCTTCTAGCTCAGCTGGTTCTAATTCTTATATTATCTGATATATTAACTCGCTAACTTTGAATGCCTTTATTCTTTCACCTGTGATAGGCCATCTTTTGGAAATCGAAGTGGATTAGTTGTGAATCCACTGGCAGAAACCAATTTCCATCGCCGCACTAGTTTAGGCACCATTCAAGATGGTAGACATTTCAACATGGCCTCGACAAGTGCACATTCATCGGCTATCAGAAATTCAAACAGGTAAAAATTAACAATCATAGCTGTGTTAGAGTCTCCTTTTTCTTGTTGGTAAGTCACTGAGTGAATGTTAGATGATCCCTTAACTACTTCCACTTCTAACATTAGTTAGAAAATGAAGAAATCTCTACCAAGCATTCTTCAAGAGATTTGTCTAGTTGCATAATGATAACTATGGATTTTCTTTTGCTCAAATTCCTCTGTACAATCGCTAGAACAATGCAATAAGACAACACATTTATTCCATGCCAAAACATTTCAAATTGCATGTTTGCTGTATGCAGATGCACACATACTTAGCCAGGTCTCAGATGATGTCGACCCTCGTCGGTGCACTGTATCTAGTAATCTCAGTGGAACCATGGGATTTAAGCAGCAGGAGGAGCCTGTGCTCTGTAGTCTGCAGACAGGAGTTGTCGATACAAGAGAATTCTGCAAGTGCGAGCTCGTCCTGTGTTTTCTTGATTACTGCATGAAGGTAGTTGGGACGGTGTGTTAGCTGCCTCATGGTTCGGTGAGCTATTGCATACCTCTTTTGCGTCAATCCCCAAATATTACACTCACACTATACATAAAATTTCACATGAAAATATCAGTCCTGTAGATGTTGCTGCCTATGGTGCGAAACACACTCTTGTATTGCGTCCTGTTTATGGTATGTTATAGGAATCTTTGATCTTCAAGCAATTACCTGCATAAAAATTTATGACAACATAGTGTTCTCGTATTTAAGCGAAAATCCAATTACCGAACTATAGTAGAAAGCTGGAACATTGGATGCTGATGTTGCTTGATGGTGCAAGCTCAGCGGCAACACAAGTACTTTAAAGGAAGTGCAGCCGGCGGTTTGTTAGATAGAGGAAAAATGTCCGCAAGAGACCATGTTAAAGTTACCCCTCGAGAAATATATTCGTGTAACTCGATGATTTGGATGTCAAAAATACATATCGCAGTGTAAAGATAGGAATTATTTCATTATTGAGCAGGAACCTAAATAGGCACATATGGGTTGATTGGATTAGAGTAAGCCATCTTGGATTCAATTGATATTTTCATTGTACTCATAACAAGTGTTTGGGCCAACCTACTGTAACTTTTACGAATCTTGTATGTTTTAGTTTGTACTCGTAGCAAGTCTTCGGACCAACCTGCCATAAGTTTTAAGTATCTCATATATTTTAATTTAAACTCACGGCAGTTTCTCAGACCAACCTGCTATAAGTTCAGGGACATGTCATATTTTTAGTTCGAATTCACGAGACGTCTTTGATAAATGTTAGAATAATTATGTTATTTTAGTTTTTAATTGTCTTGTTTCTGTAATTTACCCATAGAGCTTTTCTCCTGTATAAGAGAGCTCTAGGGTTTGATTAATGATCATCTTGCTTATTCCCTTTCAACATGGTATCAGAGCGACGGTCCTAGGCCGGAGTTCTAGAAACCTAACCCTAACCCTACCCCACCCGCCGGCCCTTCTCTCTCTCTCTCTCGAACGATCGGCGTCGCCCCACAAGGCCTTCGGGCCTTCATCGCCCTCCAGGCCTCCAGGCCTCCTTAATCGTTCGACGCGCTTGGTGTGAGGCGGCGCGCTTCAGGCGACGCGCGAGGCGAGGCGCGAAGCCTTCCTTGCGCACTAGCCCTGTGCGCGTGCACCCCTGTGCGCGTGCACTCCTGTGCGCGTGCACCTCTGTGTATCCCCGTGCATCCCTGCGTGCACCCCTGTGCATACCTGTTCGACGTAGCGTGCCACCCCATGGTTCTTGCACGCTAGCCGCGAGTTGTGGTTCGAAGGGCGTTGTGGTTTGAGTCTACGTTCACAACGGCCTTCCTATATGTTCACGTAGACATTATTGTCTAGTTGTGATTTGTTTAACCCCAGTTGCAAAGTATTGTTGTCATCATGTCAGACAACAAGGTAGATCTCTCGTCTCTGGGTGCATTTAAAGGTCCAGCACCCGTTGTGAAAATGGACGGCACGAACTATGAATTGTGGGCCATGCAGTTCATGAGTCTTATGCAATGCAATGGCAAGAAGCACATCCTCACACAAGAGGAACCTGTTGAGAAGACTGGGGTTAACGCCTCATGGGAGGCGGACGATGCATATGCACGTGTATGGTTATCAGGTACCGTGTCCATGGAGATAGCCAACGACATTCTAAGTCAACCCACCGCGAAGGCTATGTGGGATATCCTCGCTGCCACATATTCTCCGGCGAAGAACGAGTCCAAGATCTTGCAACTCCAGCATGACATCTTTACTGTGAAACAGAACGACCGTCCTCTTCATACCCTGTATACCTCTCTGAGGGGTATGTTTGAGAAGCTTCACGGGTACATCCCATTGACAGCCACACCAGAGCAGTTGAAGGCATACAGGGACTAAGTGATGACAGGGGTATTTCTAGCCGCCCTTGATCAGGAATATGACGCTGCCAGAGCACAGATTCTTACAGATGCTACCATACCCCCTATGGAAGAGGCCTATCACAGGTTGAGCAGACTCTCCATATCTCATGGTGGATCTCAGGCGTCCTCTGCCATGGCAGCATCTCGTGGCAGGGGAGGATCTCCACAGTTTCGAGGAAGAGGTGGTCGTGGAAGAGGAGGAGTGTACAGACCTCCTCGACAGCCGTGCACTTACTGTCGCAGGCCTGGTCACACTGAGGAAACATGCTATTCTAAGCATGGGTTTCCTCCTACTACAGCACGTGTGGCGGAGCAGACTCAGCAGGATGGGGGTCCTTCCCATGTATCAGATCAGAGGTTCGAGGAGTTTGTGGCGCGACTCAGAGAGATCATGCCAGATCAGGGGCAAGCAAGTACATCAGGATCTTCAGAGATAGCAGGTTTGGCATCAGCATCCACGTTAGGTACAACATATGCTCTCACTAGTTGTTACAGCGCAGATCTATCAGAATGGATCATGGATTCAGGAGCATCTCACCATTTATGTGGTGATAAAAAGCAATTGGATGTTTTTAATGCAACTCAGACTAGACGATCTGTGGTGATAGCTGATGGGACACACTCTCCCATTACTGGTCAGGGGGAGGTGCAGTTGACCCCTGCGATACTGCTTCAGAATGTTCTTTGTGCTCCAGATTTTTCAATGAATTTACTGTCGATTAGTCAAATCACTAAAGATTTACATTGTCGTGCCATATTTGACCCATCTGCTCTTGTGTTTCAGGACATTCTAACGGGCAGCGTGATTGGAACTGGCCGTGAGCAAGGGGGTCTCTACAGACTGGTGCAGTCTCCTTATGCTGGTGTCCCTTATGTTCGTACTGGATCTGTCTCTCCTTACACATGGCATCTCCGCTTTGGTCATCTTCTGTTGCAAAAGATGGCCCATATCCTTCCACAGATTTCTCCCAGGTCTACTTTTCAATGCGAGGCGTGCCAGCTTGGGAAACATCACCGATCGTCGTTCCAGAGTCGTCTAGGTCCAAGTCGTCATGGTCTGTTTGAGTTACTTCACTTTGATATTTGGGGTCCCAGTCGTGTCCCTGATCTTCAAGGGCACAGGTTTTATCTTGTTGTTGTCGATGATTTCTCTAGGCTATCTTGGATCTTTCTTCTTAAAAATAAATCTGATGCTGGTCATGTTATTCAGTCTTTTATTATTAAAATAAAAAATATTTTCTCTGCTAAAGTGAAGTACATACGGTCTGACAATGCTCTAGAGTTGTGTAGTACCCAACTTTCCAAATTTCTTATGTCTCATGGGATTGTGCATCAGACGTCTTGTGCTTATACCTCCCAACAGAATGGGGTGGCTGAACGGAAGCATCGTCATTTGTTGGATATGACCAGAACCCTTTTGATTCAGAGTCGTGCCCCTCACTCCTATTGGGGGGATGCGGTTCTAACTGCCTGCTATCTTGTTAACCGTATGCCTTCGACAGTGTTAGGGGAGAAGATTCCATTCTTGACTGCGTTTCCCGAGAAGGATCTTTTCTCCCTAACACTGTGTGTTTTTGGGTCTGTTGCGTTTGTTCATTGTTTTTCTCCTGGTCTTGACAAGATCTCTCCCAGAGCTGTCAAATGTGTGTTTGTGGGTTATTCCAAAACCCAGAAGGGATATCGGTGTTTTGATCCAGTTAGATGAAGGTACTATGTCAGTGCAGATGTCACATTCTTTGAGTCCATTATGTATTTTTCTCCTACAGGTGACAGACTCACTCACTCAGAGGAAGGAGATGATATCTATGTGCCTCCTCCACCTCCATCTGTTCCATGCTCTAATCCACCACCACAGCCTAATCCACCACCACCACAGCCTACACCACCACCACCACCGCCACCACCAGCTACTGTTTATTATCCTCAGGTCTATCAGTGTCGGCCCTCTGCTCATGTGCCTCCTCCATCATCCATCACGGCCGAGGTAATGTACTGATCATTTGAGTTCTACTGATGGCACAGGTGATTTGCATGCGCAGTTGGATGTACAGGGTACTGATGGTACTTTCACTCCTCCAGTCGATGACCTACATATCCCTATAGCTCATAGACTGCATAAGCGTGCGCGGACGATGAATCCCAAATATGTGATGGATTTTGGCTCTCAGGCTTCGTTGGAGCGTTTGTCCCTGGACTTTTGCAAGTTTGTTGTTGGGTTATCGGCAGTAGACATCCCACGGTCTTATCAGGAGGCCCTACAGAGCAGCCTGTGGCGTTTAGCTATGGAAGAGGAAATGACGGCGTTGCAGTCACGTGGTACGTGGATTATTGTGCATCCTCCACCAGGTGCGTCGATAGTCGGAAGCAAATGGGTTTTTACTGTTAAGCATCGGGCTGATGGTACGGTTGATAGATACAAAGCCAGGTTGGTTGCTCGTGGGTTCACCCAAACATATGGGGTGGACTATCAGGAGACGTTTTCTCCAGTAGCCCGTCATTCTACCTTACGGATTCTCATTGCAGTTGCTATTATCCGTGACTGGCCCATGTTTCAGTTAGATGTCAAGAACGCTTTCTTGTATGGTGACTTGCGGGAAGAGGTCTATATGCAGCAGCCACCAGGGTTTGTTGCTGAGGGGGAGTCTAGTATGGTGTGTCGTCTTCATAAGGCCATATATGGCCTGAAGCAGAGTCCACGGGCTTGGTTTCAGAAGCTCTCGGAGTTGATTGAACAGAAGAGCTTCGTCAGATCTACAGCAGATCATACTCTCTTTGTAAAGAGAGACCAGCGAGGTAGTGTGATCATCTTAGTGTATGTTGATGATATTGTTATCACTGGTAGTAATGAGCAGGGCATTCAAGCAGCCAAGGATTTTCTTAGTGAGCAGTTTGTTACGAAGGATCTGGGTACACTTCGTTACTTTTTGGGATTGGAGTTTGCACGAAATGAGCAAGGCATGGTAATGACACAAAGGAAGTATGTTACTGATCTGTTATCTGAGACAGGAATGGCAGGATGTAGACCAGCTACTACTCCTATGGATCCTAATGTTAAACTTTATGATGATGAATCTGAGGAGGTGGACAAGAGACGATATAGAGAGCTCGTGGGGAAGTTGTTGTATGTCACCATTACCCGACCAGATATATCCTTTGCTGTCAATTTATGGAGCAACCCAGACAGGCTCACATGAATGTTGTTTTTATGATCTTGAGATATCTGAAGTCGTCTCCAGGTGCTGGTCTTCTGTTTAGAAAAGATACCTCTATATCTGTCACAGGTTGTGCTGATGCAGACTATGCTGGGTGCCCTAATGATAGAAAGTCTACTTCAGGCTTTATTGTATTTGTTGGCAGCTTACCAGTGGCTTGGAAAAGTAAGAAACAAACTGTCGTGGCTCGATCCAGTGCAGAGTCAGAATATAGGGCAATGGCCCAAGGTAGTGCTGAGATGATGTGGGTCAAATCTGTTTTGACTGATTTAACTATTGAGGTACCTCTTCCTGTGCATCTTAAGTGTGATAATCAGGCAGCCTTGTTTATAGCCAATAATCCAGCCTTCCATGAAAGGACAAAGCACATTGAAGTAGATTGTCATTATACACGGGACTTGATTCAAAAGGGGCTTATTTCGACTTCTTATGTATCATCAGGAGAGCAGATTGCAGACATGTTCACCAAGGCTCTTGCTAGAGGTCATTTTCATCTATGTTGTTCCAAGCTGAGCATGTTAGATATATATGCTCCAGCTTGAGGGGGAGTGTTAGAATAATTATGTTATTTTAGTTTTTAATTGTCCTGTTTCTGTAATTTACCCATAGAGCTTTTCTCCTATATAAGAGAGCTCTAGGGTTTGATTAATGATCATCTTGCTTATTCCCTTTCAACAATAAATTTGTCATTTGTTGTAGGTATCTGCCATTTCGAATTCACCACTACACCACCATTGTCATCCCACAACGTACCGCTTGCGTTCTTGTATCTATGCAGTGCCACACGATGCACTTCGAGTAGGGATGAAAATGAATATGAATATATCTGTATTTGTCCGCTATTGTATTTATTTTATACATATTTTGACATTCGTATTCATTTTAAAATGGATGCGGATATGGATATCACTTCGCCATTTGCTAATATTTGCATTCGTATTCGTATATTCGTTTTTGTACATAAATATATTAATATATTTATTTATAATTGTATGTAACAACATATTATGATTGCATTCATCGTTGTTGATATAATTGTTATGAAAATAATATGTCTGGTATATCTATTTTATGTGTATCCATCCTAAATATGTATACTTTTGTTAATCTATCAACATATTTCTGTTATTATTCGTATCTGCTTCATATTCATTTTATATTTGTATTCGTTTCTAAGGATATGGTAAAATTTTTCGTATCCATCAATATCCTATCTGCGTTCGTATTGTATTTTAAAATGGATAAGAATATGATTATAAATGTATTCGCATCCGTATCTAACCGTTTTCACCCTTAATTGCGAGTGTTATGCTCTTCCTCAATTAAAGACTTAAAAGAAAAATGAATTTTTGTCTTGTAAGGTGTCATGTGTGTGCTATATTAGCTGCCACATTCGATATTACGTAGGATTTGGGTGACCTTTTTTGTTAGGTTTTTGAGGATACATGCTAAGGTAAATTACAAAAGAGGGCTCAACTTTGTGTTGATTCTCAATTACGAGCTTTATTTTTCAAATGTAATAAAGAAGGGTCTGATCTTTTTTATTTCAATTTTGTAAGTTTTTACGACCATTATATGTCGATGTTAAATCATAAAATTGAAAGCTCAGACCCCTCTATTATGTTTGGAAATTGAGTCCTCAAATTGTGAATGGATAGTATAGTTGATGGTTTTTTTTTTGTAATTTATCATTATGTTGTATCTCCAAATGAAAGAGAGGTGACTTGAATGCATCGAGGGAGAGGGAGAGGATTCTTGTCTTCAACCCGTAAATTTATGAGTTGGGAAAATGTCATTGCATTGGTATCGTGTTCACACGGTTGTTTTGAATGATAGCTGGTTATTTTTTGTCCATACAATGCATACATCTTTAGTTGCTCGTTGGGTTAGTTCAATGGTTCTATATGAATTAGCGGTTTTGACCCTTCTGACCTTGTTCTTGATCTGATGTGGAGACATGGTTTGTTTGTTATACCTTTCGTAACTCGTTTAGGAATAACTAATTCATGGGACGGCTGGAGTATTACAGGAGGGACTGTAACAAATCCATGTATTTGGAGTTATGAAGGTGTGGCAGGGGCACATATTGTGTTTTCCGGTTTGTGCTTTTTGGTAGCCATTTGGCATTGGGTGTATTGGGATCTAGAAATATTCTGCGATGAACGTACATGAAAACCTTCTTTGGATTTGCCAAAAAACTTTGGGATTCATTTATTTCTCTCATAGGTCACTTGCTTTGATTTTGGCGCATTTCATGTAACATGTTTGTATGGTCCTGGGATATAGGTATCAGATCCTTATGGGCTAATTGGAAAAGTACAACTTGTAAATCCAGCTTGGGGTGTGGAAGGTTTTGATCCCTTTATTCCTAGGGAATTGCTTCTCATCATATTGTAGCTGGTACACTGGGCGCATATTGGCGGGCCTATTCCATCTTAGTGTCCGTCGCCTCAACATTTATACAAAGGATTAAATATGGAAAATATTGAAATTGTATTTTCCAGTAGTATCGCATCTGTCTTTTTTAGTATCGCATCTGTCTTTTTTCAGCTTTCGTTGTTGATGGAAATATAATAGACTTATTACTGTGTTATGATTTCGATACTGACTCTTATTTTTTGGGTAAAGAACGTGGTGATTTGATATGAAATGAAAATTGTGAATGTATTTAATGCAAGTGAAAAGAGGCAATCAATTTATTTAATACAAGAGAGTTTAGAGTGTGAATGCCTAAATAATAGAGGGATTTGTAAACCGAAATAAAAAAATAAAGGAGTTTTGAGATGGATAAACATGAAAAACAATGCTTGTTTTGGGTAGTGGATATACTCTCACCAAACAAAAAGCAATAGATTGTCCATTTTGTTTATACTGTTGCATATACCGTCAAGAGTGACAATAACAGAAACGAAAAAAAATGCAACTCCACATAAAATATGAAGAAATTAGGATATGATGTAGGTTTTTTTTTTTTGGAGAATATCATTTCATTGATAATTCTTCATATTGACATTTAGGGATGAAAACAGATAAGGATATATTTAAATATCTGCTTACTGTATTTGAAAAGTATCGGATGTAGATATATGTATCTGAATATTAATCCAAAATGGAACGGATATGGATATGGGTTGTAAAAATTTTTCGAATATGGATACTTATGGTAATGGCTTGAATATCCGAATCCGGATATACGAATACAACATGTAATATTATTTTATATATTATCTATATAATATAAGCCATACCTCATGTTATTATATTAGTATTGTATATTATATAATACAATAAATTAAGGGTTTTTATCAGTTGTGCCCCTTCGAGATATTGCAATGTCAGCCATACCCCTCCCTTTTTGGGAATATCAGTTGTGCCCCTCAAAAGTTTCACCGTTAGTAATTGTGCCCCTCCGTAACATCGTCATTACCGGGGATGGTCTAACCATGGCTAAACATGACTCAAGTGCAGTAACCCCTACGATTCTCGAGGCAAAAGTGTGGGTGGGAGAAATTAAGCTACACATGTGTCTTAACACCGTGCAAGTGGCGGGAGAAGAGGACTTAGGAAGTACTGTTTCCCCCCAAAAGCCGTTTGCCATTGTCTCCCTCCTAAAGAAGCTCAGTAGTATCCAACTGTTGTCTCCCTTTTCTTCTGCAACAGGCTATGGAGCTTCGCAAGCTAATCGTTGATCGAATCCTTGTGTGTGCAATGCATGTTGACTAGTAGGATCTTCCTTGTTGCATTCTCCAGGTTAGTTAAGGTTTGGGTATTTTCGTATTTGTGACTTTAATCAAGGGGTTTTTGGATGCTTCGTACTAAATCTTCTCAGCTTCAACGTTTCCCCGTATTGATTGATTTTACAGTTTTCGGATTCGTTGGGTTTTGATCATATTTTTTTGGTTCGATGGGGAGCAATTTTCTCGAATTCAAGGTTTACGCATATACCAGATGTGTCATATCTTTTGTTATGCTTGAATGTAGGATGGGTTGGTACAATGGAGAGCAAGGTGCGCTGACAGTCCGTGTGAGACACAGCTGGCGGTTTAAGGACACGAAGGGATGTCGGGGAGAAAAATATGTGGACTTTGTGGAGGGGTGGTTGGAATGGATCTCGATTTCACTTGCTGGTTTGACCTGATCAACACTCTATCGAAGATTGTTCCTTGGGACGGTCCTTCTGTCCTATCAATGTGATACATAGATCCAAAGTCAAGAGCAAGTTGTTTTGTAGTTCTCTCAAATGAAGCAGACATGATGTGCATGTTCAATGCCCACATGAATGAAAGTGATGTGGAACTCATTGTTAGTTTCATCAACATCGGTGCTCTGTTGTATATTGAAGCCAAAGAGGATGAGAAAGCGACGAAGAGCAAATTAGAGGTACAAGGACAGGGACAATCATCTAATGCAGCATCAGAACACCTAGGGATGTATGATCTCCCCGATGACTTCTTTGATTTACTCTAAGGAGGAGGTGATATGGGAGGGGAGGGGTGATATGGGGGGAGAAGGGGGTGATATGGGGGGGAAGGGGGTGTTGTTGATGAAGGTGATTTGGGACATGAAGAAGTTGGTGTGCAAGATCGTGATGCACCCATGACAGAAACACCCACAATAGTTGGTGATGGTGGTATAGTTGATGATGGACCACATGTCGTTGTTGAAACTCCAAGGACACCTAGAATGCTCCGCAAAATAGTGGTTACAAGAACACCAAGGTTTGCAAGAAAGAAGGTCCAAAGAGAAGAAATGGCAAAGGAAGAAACCATATGACGTGGTGGTCAACCTTCCCCTGCCATTGGGAGGTCACCACAAATTGCTACGAAGAAGGGTAGACAGAGCAAGTCATCCATAGCATACGGAGACAATGAACCAGCTCTTCGAAAGTCCCCTCGAGCTGTTGCAAAAGAATGAAAAAGATCCTCTAGAGTGCTTCAAAAGAGATAAGGCGGTCCTTGGAGGAAGAGTTTGATGCAGACACTGAAATTGAAGATGTATTCAGTGTTGCTTATGAAGTTGATGACGATTCAGATGATGAATGGATTGCCAATTCATCCGAAGATACACATAAAATACTGATGGGAGTCTTGCTAGTGATGAGGGCTTTGACTTAGAGATCGAAGACATAAAGGACTATGAGGGTCCAAATTTTGAAGTTGAGAACCAGGACTTCAAAGTGGGCACTGATTTTGCGGATCATGCAACTTTTTGCTTCAAGCTTGTTGTGTACTGCCTAAAGAACAAATTCAAAGTGAAGTTTATAAAGTCAGATCCATCAAGAATCACTGCAAGGTGTGCTAGTGATCGGTACATGTGGCGCATCCATGCATCAAGGCTTGGAGGAGGAGTCACATTCCCCATCAAAACCTTGTCAGGAAATCATACTTGACATAAAGGGCTATCTTGGGACCTTATTGGCAGCGATGGCACTTAATGGAACGAATGGCCTATTTCCCGTTGCTCTCTACATCTGCGAGGATGAGTCCATTGATTCTTGAACTTATTTCATGGAGAAGTTACATGTAGCACTCGAGTTTGAATGTGAGAGAGGATTGGCAATCATTTCTGATGCACAAAAGGGCCTTGAAGGTGCAATGATGAAAATTTTTCCAGAAGCAGAGCATAGGGCATGCATGAGGCATGTCTACAAGAACTTCAAAAAGGAATATCCAGGAGAAGACATGGAGAGGCTTGTTTGGTCGGCTGCACACGCATATGAAAGAAGACATTATTTACAGAACATGAGTGAGATTCAAAAATTATCAAAAAATGCTTTTGATTATTTGGAGAGACTCTCTTCGAAATGGAGCTGCCAACATTTCCATGAAGCAGATCAATGTTCATACATAACCAACAACTTGAGCGAAAGCTTTAATGCTTGGATCTCAAAGGCTCGATATCTTTCCTTATGCGAGCTGGTGGATTGGATTCGACAGAAGATTATGATAATGATGGACAAGAGAAGATGTAGGGCAACACAACTAACGGATGATTTGGTTCCTCTCGTATCAGAATATGTAATGGGGATCACAAGAGATTTGCAGGGCTTCATTTTCAGACGATCAAGTGATAGAGATGTAGAAGTGGAGATGCCTTATGGGCAGTATGTCGTTGACATAGAGGCACATAAGTGTACATGCAATAGATGGAAGATATGTGGCCTCCCTTGTAGGCATGCAACTGTTGTTCTCAGCAGCATATGAGGGGCAAGATGGGAGGATTCCATCTCCCATCACTATAGCTTGAAAATGTACAAGAAGTGCTATGAGTTTGGCATATCACCACTACCAGACAAGGATTTTTGCGCCAATGTTAAGCTGCCATATGTTGTCGGTGCACCAGGAACAAAAAGGCCTGCAGGGAGACCAAAAAAGAACAGAATTCGATCGAAGGATGAGGTGGTAAAGAAACCAAGATTCGTCATCTATGTGCCTGTTGTGGAGCATATGGTCATCACAAGAATGCCTGCAAAGAGCCAATTAATCGGCCACCAACAGTGCATCCAAGTCAGAGCCAACAAGATGCAGAAACCTCCAACAATGCAATTGCTCTGGCAAGTAGAAGGTTAGCATTCACACATTCTATATAAATTGGCATTAAAATCAAATTTCAACACTTGTAACATCATTTAATTGCTTTTACATGTGACTTCGTAGTGGAGCTGCATCAAGAAAGCAATCGGTGTCTCGACCGAAAAAATGTAGACAAAAAGATTACATGCCAAGGAGGCGTGGACGCCCTAGAAAGGCAAGCAAATCGATTGATCCACTATCAGATGGTCCACATTGCACCCTATATTAAGATATTCATGGTATTTAAATGGTTAATTCGTCTTATTCAATTACTTCTCATGTGGCTATATGTGTGCACATAGCGTACAAGGATGATGGTTCCTATCAAGCGTTGGAGTTTTTTGTGTGACTGACTTCAAGGGCAGACTGTTCTGAAATTATAGATGTGTGCACATAGCCTACAAGGGTGGCGATACTTTTTTGGGTGGATCTTTTCAAGGTCCCCGGAGTTTTTGGTGAGAGCCTACAAGAAGGATTTCAAGGTCCTTGCAGTCGAATCCGTTTTTTGAGGCTTTAAACATATGATAGAATGAAATATTTGATGTTTGTAATATTTGGTATCAAACTTGCAAATTTGATTTGTAATTAAGAAATACTTTGGAGCTATTTTTTTGGTAACGTCCTGATCTGAATTCTAAAGTTATGCTTCCAAATCCACTACAATGATGTCTGGTTTGTAGTATTATGACTTTGGGGCTATGTTCTTATATCATCTACTATTTGGTATGTAACAAACACAACAAGGGAAGACTTTACAGCAGAACACGTCCATTACAGGTATGCAACCAATCTCAGATTTCTTTATTCATATACACATATGTAGCTAAAACAATCATCAAAAATATCAGTACGAGCTTCATTACAACAATCATCTCCCTTAAATGCTTTTCTACTTCCACAATTTTACGAGATATCAATGCCAACATCTGATCTGTGTTTGGGGACCGATCCTGATGTGCAGCTTCCACCTACTGAAAAAAGTTGCAGATCTTATGGTGACTGGTATAGAACTCCAGTCCTCTACTCCAAGGTTTTCCTAATGTTTTCACCACTGCTGGAATGTCGCAAAGACACCTTATCTGAGCTCCAGAATCACCATGATATGATATTGAACTTTGTGAAGGGGATGCCATCGAAATGTAACGCATAAGTTACATGTTGCAACGGAGCTTAAACTGTATACAAAATCATGAAATGTAACAATTTGTAAAGAAATACCTGAATCCCTTCTTCATGTAAACATTCTTGATCCCTTCTATATGATGAACTCTCAAGGCTTTTGTTGTTGTTAAATAGGTCCATATCTTCCAACGGTCAAGCATTCATTTACTATTTATGACCACCAACTGCCAACCAAATCATACTAAAATACTATATTCAACGGTCACCTGCTCTGTTGATGTCAGTGGCCAAATGTCACATCTCACTGTCATAAACATCCGTTTGGGAGACATGCAAATGGCAACTAACCTCAGGGGCACAGTTGATACTTCTAGAACTTTTGAGGGGCACAACTGATGTTCCCAAAAAGGGAGGGGTATAACATATATTGCAATATCTGGGAGAGGCACAACTGATAAAAATCCATATATTAATGATATTAATAAACTAACGTTTGTTTGGGGGTGTTTGGGATGTGCACGAATAAAAAGTTATGAAATCTTATCCCCTTTTACTTCCGATCAAGAACGCATGTCACCTTGGCGTTCTCTTTTGTCATGATGCAACTTATTTATATTTCATTGTCATCTTTTAAATTATTATGAACTTTGATACAAATTCAATTCGTATTCGTATGTGTTCTTTATTCGATTCGTATTCAGATTCTATGTCTATTGTATCCATATTTGGATTCACTCTTTATTCAACTTATATTTGGATTGGCTCTTTATTCGATCCGTATTAGAGTCTGCTCTTTATTCAATCCTTATTATTATTCGATAAATATCCTATTCGTATTTCTATCCATATTTTTAAGGATATGATTTCCTTAATGATATCTGAATCGTATCTGTATTCGTATTCGATAGAGATGGAGCGAATATGAAAATGGAAATAGGCATATCTGATCCGTATCCGATCCGTTTTCATCTCTACTATCATTCCTTCGTAAAGATGTTATATGGAAAAATGGTGGCATCAAATATTGATTTTCATCCTATAGTTATATGTAATCTTTGTGGTTTGAAGGCTCACATCAAACCAAGCACTCTTAATTGTACTATATAAGCTTGACATACATTCTCCAAATAGATATATACTTCCTCTATCTTAATGACTTGGATTAATCAATAAGTCGTGTATTTGAAAAAGATATGTTTTTATTGAAAAAGAAAAAGAAAAATGTGCTCATATGCACACACAAGTTTCTGAATATTTTAGAATTAAAATATAAATCAAAGCCACTGATCTTAATTCGTACTATAAAATACAGTATCCATTAAAATTTCAAGGCATTTGGAGTTCTTTAACCCATCCATTGAGTAATGTTGGATTCAATTCATCAGAGTCGTAGATTGTATATTAATGCTGGATTGTATTCACACTAGGACTTTGGTATTTAAAACTTAGTGGGCACGCAAAGTTGTATGTGCCCATGGGTGCATACTCCTCGCCCTCTATATTAACTCTCTAACTATAGAAATGTCCATGTCTGTCGAGTTCCTTTTCAAAGAAGAGCAACCAAACTAAAGGAATGGGAGATAAATAAGAATTATCTTGTTTTGTTGCATGGAGATAGGGAAGGAACATATAGGAGACGTCCGGTCCGCGAATAAGCATGAATAAGGATGCGGAATGAGGATGATAAGAGTCTATTCTCTGTTCGACTAGACATATAAGATAAGGAGAATAAGGTGGAATAAAGGTAGATAAAGTGTAATAAAGATAGGAATCAGGGTGGAATAATGTGAAATAATAGAACGTGGATGAGAATAGTTGTACTCTTGAGAACCATGTCGGATAAGGAATTGACCCGTTATTCCAGTACTCATTATCCAAACAAACGGGACCATAGTGTACATATTGAAAAAGTGGATGGTGTAACAATGTTGGCAACCCTTTGTTATTCCGGGCTAAATTTCTCCAAGTATGGAATAGGGAACCTTCATTGATAACTCTAGTCTCACATTTCATCATATTTCATATCGCGACTTCACTGATAACTCTCACATTTCATCGTATTTCGATCATATCAGTAAACTACAGTAGCAATAAAATTATTCGGCTTATCTCTACCAACTACTTTTTAATTATTTTGCGATCATTTGCTACTCATTACTTGCATATCAATAATACTTTATTGTCCAACAAAACTCCAAAATATCCTGTTCCAAACAAGTTGATAAATCATAAGTTACAAGACTTGGTGTTTAGTCTCCGCATTGAAGATCTCGCGCCACTACTTGTAAGCCATTAAGTTTGATATCTTCACATCTAATTTGTGTCCCAGAAGATGAGCTAGTTGAAGAGAGTCATTCTAAATAAGGCACACAGTTCTAGATTGTATATTCATACAAGAATTATAAGATGTACAAAGACCTTCACCATCACTTTTGATAGGAGAGAATGAAAGAGGATTTTGTAGAAAATGGCAGTCGTTGCCTCACCTGTCAAGTGGCGAAGATAGAACACAAACACCATCCTGGATTTTTGGAGTCTCTCTCTATTCTTTTAGTGGAAATGAGATAAGAATCTCCATGGATTTAGTGACATCATTGCCCAGCATTGTATAGATGCTTGATGCTATTTGGGCCATTGTTGAACGTTGGATCAAATCGACTCGTGGTTCATCTCAAGCAACCTGATCTATACAACATGTCATCCATTTGCATGGGATCCCCAGGGAGGTCGTGTCTTAATGATACTGATGTTTTACCTCATGCTATCAGGGAAGTTCATGGCACCGAAGATCGAGTTGTGTCTTAGTACAACCTACTATTTGCAATTAGATGGAAAGCTTGGAAGACGATCCAGACACTCAAGGACTTACTCAGATCATGTGCCATAGAGTGGGGAGGATTTTGTATACGGTTTGCCTTACTCTAATGAGTCCATGTACAAAAATAATTATCATGCTAGCATTGATACGTATCCTTTTGAGGTCTTTCACAAGTGAATACATACAACACCATCATTTTGAGAGGTGAGTGACAAGTATGGCATTCTCTAAGAGCTACTAAATTTAGTATTACTTTGTATATACTTTGGTTATCAATAATAATATTATTCATTCTCTTTAAGATTTCTATCATCTTAGCCTATTTCATAATTTTATATCCGTAAAGTCCTAGATTCACCTTATCCTAATCCTATATTACATTGGTCATCATATCCAGCTTGATGGATGATTCCAATGAAACTTATTTCATGCTAATAAGAGATCCTACACATTTTTATGAATTTTGAAAGTAAGAAAATGTTAGAACTGTATAAGCTTGTAATTAACCCTTAGGGCCTGTTTGGTTGCTGGGTTGGACTGGGTTGGGTTGGGCTGGGTTGGGGTGGGTGAATAGTAATCTGTGAGGAAGAAGTACCCTTGTGAATAGTAACCAGGGTTGGGCCAATCCAGTCCAACCCAGCAACCAAACATGCCCTTAGTCACTATCATTAGGAGAAATAATCATAATTAAAAAGTTTAATGATGATTAAGATTATTCTAATCACAATTAAGTATAAATAATTTTTATTACTACTAATTAATATAAATTAAGTATCATTAGTAAAACCATAGATTTCGGTATAAACTTCAGCATAAAGCATGAGCATGGCAAAACCATGATGATAGATAAAACCATGAGAAAAAGCATGCCAATGATTTTCACAAGTTGGAAGCCTATTAATACCCCTAACCACTTCATTTTGTTTTCCTCCATTCCACCCAGCCTAGGCCTAAAGTTGAGAGATTGAGAGAGGGAATGAGAGAGAGAGAGAGAGAGAGAAGAGAGCGACGATAACGAAGTACCAGTGAAGCGTTGTCAAAAAAT
Source organism: Ottelia alismoides (assembly GCA_037367405.1). Taxonomy (NCBI): domain Eukaryota; kingdom Viridiplantae; phylum Streptophyta; class Magnoliopsida; order Alismatales; family Hydrocharitaceae; genus Ottelia; species Ottelia alismoides. Next base: position 128,299 of record JAZKJV010010864.1, read on the forward strand.
AGAGGAAGAGCAAGGGGCTAAATGCTCTTAACGAGCTACATGAAGGAGGCATGTAAATCCAAATTAAGCCATATCTTCAAGTTTCTTTTTTTCATATTAGCATATGCGGAAGAAACCTGAGTATAGATATGCTTGGATGAAGACGGCTCTATCATCGATATATGGGATAAATGGGGATGCCTCTAGGGGGAGCTAACTTAGCTCCCCCGCCCTATTTTCCCTATTTCTTTTATTTTTTTAAAAATTTCTTCATGAATATTCATCACTATATCCCTATATTATGCTATTAAAATTTCACGCGAAACAGAGACTCCTACGGCCTCCATCCAAATTAACGGTCACAGGATTTTTTAAATTGACCTCGTCTGGATGGAGGTCGTAGGAGTCTCTGTTTCACATGAAATTTTAATAGCAAAATATAAGGATTTAATAATGAATTTACACGGTTTTAGATTTCAAAAAAATAAAATAACATATGAAAATGGGACGGGGGGAGCTAAGTTAGCTCCCCCTAGGGGGCATACACATTTTTCCCTCCCCGCCCCATTTTTCACGTGTTTTATTATTGTTTTTTTTTAATAAAATTATGTAAATTCATTATTATATCTCTATATTATGTCATTCAAATTTCATCCAGACGGGTCGATTTAAAAAATCCTGAGACCGTTAAAAAAATGACCGTTTGGATGGAGGCCGTAGGAGTCTCTATTTCACACGAAATTTTTATGACATAATATAGGGATATAGTGATAAATATTCACGGAAAAAAATTTCAAAAAAAAATAAAAATTTGAAGAAAATAAGGCGGTGGGAGCTAAGTTAGCTCCCCCTAGGGGGCAGTCCCATTTTCCTCTCTCTCTCTCTATCTCTCTCTCTCCCTCTATATATTTATATGGGAAAAATGGGGATGCTCCCTGGGAGTAGCCAACATGGCTACTCCAACCCCTATTTTTCTCTCATTTTTTATTTTTTTGAAAAATAAAAATTTATATATTCATCACTATATCCCTCTAACATTCTATTAAAATTTTCGTCAGAAACAGAGACTCCTAGGCCCTCCATCCAGACTTCATTTTTACGGTCGCAGGATTTTTTAAATCGATCCTATTTGGATGGAGGTCATAGGAGTCTCTGTTTCTGATGAAATTTTAATAGAATGTTAGGAGAGAAATGGGGCTGCTCTCTTTCCTCATATATATATATATATATAGGATCACTCCTCTATATATATAAACATTTGACGTATTATAAGTAGTTAAATGGGCTACATAAGTAAAGAAGGTGTGATTCGATAGTAATTCAAAACAAAGAATAAAACAAGTAAGATATATAGAAGCATCAGTAACATGTAATAAATTGTAGGTAAAAGAGGATAATGGAATAAGTAAGTTGGAATAAGCATAAAAAACCACGTGACCAATAACTCATGTATTGCTAAGTAACACTCGATGCATTATAGTAATTAAAAAGAATATATAAGTAAATAAGAGATGTTTCAGTAAGACTCAAAGTATTAAGTAACTATAACATTAGTAACAATCAAAATGACTTCAGTAAAATGGACATTTGTAATCAGTACTTATTGTATGGACACTAGTAATTTACAAACTTAATTACTGATCTCACAACAATAATTACTTGAGAACTGAATATGTATTACTTGAGTAACATGAATGAATTACTGATCTCTGTACAATGTAATATTACTGGTATAAAATAATGACAATTGTTTCAGTATTACAGATCTCACAACATATAATTATTTGAGTACATTATGTACATTACTGATCAAATTTACAATGATTATTTCTTTGATACGAAATTAATGATTTGAATGTATCTTTCCAAAACTGTCTTCCTTTTTTTAAGTACTCGATATAATTGGAAATATAAAAGACTCAAACGTATTAAATCCTTCCAAAATCGTGCTCTTTTAAAATAGGCAACCATTCAAATGGAAATACACGTGGCGAGCCCACATTTGGTGCTCACCGCAATTCAAATGGGCACAGGGTTCTCTGGATAAGCCTCTCTCTCTCTACACACACGCACGCACGCACGCACGCACGCACGCACGCGCACACACACACACACGATACACACACCAATTCATCACTATACATTTAAAGTTGTGTTTATTTGAGATGAAGAATCATGAGAACACCCTACATGGGTGAGGATGGCTCTATCATTGATGAACAAGTGATTATTCACATGATTTATCCACCCATAGTGCAAAGTATAGCAGTTCTTCATCATTTACTCATTTTTGAGTCATTCTTTCGTAGAACTATATTAGTATTTTATTTTGATACCTCTTTATAAAGAGAAACCATGTGCCAAAATTTCCTTAAAAATCCATTTCTTATAAGAGGAATTTCCGTCAAAACTTCGTTAGATTTTATGTTTTTCATGCTCTTTACTCGCATTCTTCACGCTCTTTGTATCCTTTCCATGTTCTCCATAAAATTTTCATGTTCTTAATAATTTATTTCACGTTCTTTATGTGGATTAGTTTGGGGAAGTAAGGAGCTCACACACTTTTAGAAAATGCATTATTCTTATTTCCAATGCAGCCAAATGTGTGTAAAACTATTGATTATATAAGTTCCATGCATTAATGTTAATTTAATACATGTAATATCTATGAAGCAAAACCATTTTGGTTGGTGATTTAGTATAGTTTAGTTAGGCGACATTAATATCATATAAAGGTCAGTGATCTCAAGCATTGTTTAAGGTATCAATCATATGCTTTTGCAGGTAAACTCACAATATCTACATATTTAGGGGTATTTTATAGCGCGATTATACATGTAGAATTAAGATCGTTAAATTGGATAAGTTTTTACTTATTCTACTTATATCCTAGTATTTTATTTTTTTACTGATTTTATGTGATTATTCAAACTTAATCTGAGGTGGAAAGCTCTAATTGATTTGTAGGTGGAAAGAATACCATATGCCATATACCATATATGCTTTCAAGCATTCAATTACTTTATGATAGCACAAGAAAAAATTTATAGATGTATGCAACTTATGCATGGATACATTTTTAGTATTTATTAAACATCTATGTCACAGATATCATGTTCTTACATATTGCAACTACTATTATATGAAATAGAAACAATATCAGAAAATATAAACATCACAATTGCTCTCAGGGAAATCATTATATAACATTAGATATGATGAAAGTCGTAGATATGATCTTGAACCATGTCATTAAAATAATGAAGTCATTATATATTACAACCATCAGATATGACTCATAGGACTTTGGATCCGCATTTTATATATACATAGGTCTTGGGTAGTATGCAGAGTGTTAATTGGCCTTTGAGGATGTCCACGCCTATTACCCAGGTTTCAATGTTCATGAACTTGTATAATTAGCTACAAATGTTTAATGCAACATATAGAAAATGATTATTTGATTAATTTTTCAATTAAAATCCTAAAATAATTGAAGTTATTTTATTCAGAAACTTAAATTTTTATAGCTATATTATCTTGCAAATCTCATTTAATTTTTTTTGTCTCTACAAAGTCATTTCCAAATTAACATGATATTTTCTTCCAAAATGCTTGAGATCTGATCACTAGGTCTATGCTCATTTTGGGTTTTGATAATGAGCTTAGACTCACCCCTTCAATATTTATCGAAGATTTAATATATGTTGTTAAACAATTGGGACACTTGAGTATACTTCAGCAATCTCCTTACCTAAACTAGAATCAGAAAGTATTTGGAATGTATTTCGGAGTAATTATGTAGGGATAAGAGGATATCATATTGTTGTGAATTTAATTCCTTTAGAAATCTCATAGTTGGATGCAATCATAGAAATGTAATGCAAAACCATATCACGTTCCATTAGATTATTGTAAGAAGGAAGTCTCTTTTCGAAGATCAAGTGAAACTGCATAAGAACGTCACTCGCACCTGTATGGTAAACCTTAGAAAGTCTTATATAAAAGGGGTCGAAGAGCCTAAGGTTAGAGGCAAAGCTAGGACCGAGATCGATTATTAAGATATTTAGTACGAGAGTGAGTGCTCACTATCGTCTGTTCGCGGGCTGGGGGTGTCAGAGGGGGGACAGATGGTGGAAGGACTAGCTCCACGGGTCCGAGTCGTATTAGAGGTGCGTCAAGGGGGAAAAGCTTTTTTTCTCCTTTTGCCTTAATCAAACTTTTATGTCAAAGTCTCGGCCCCTGTCAAAGCACCTCATGCTTCAGAACCTGTAATCCGACATCCTTTCCATGCCCCTTGGTAACCAATTCCCTCTTCAAAGAAGAACCTCACTGCTCTCTAGCTGTCAGGGGAGGTTCGACGAGTTGTTTAGGAGTGAAGACGAGCCCGGGTATATAATAGGAGTCAGAAGCCGGAAATTCTTCACATATTTAATAGAGTCAATATTTCACCGAACCTCTCTCCGCCCAGATCGTGACGTCTTTTCTAATATTATAGATTAGGGGTCTAGTCTAGTCCACTTAGATTTTATATAGTTGAAGTCGGCATCTCGCTCCCGCTCTGGCCAACCTCGCTCACCTGGAACTCGAATTCAACCTTTTTTTGAGGTCATTTTTTATGTTGAAAAGAGTCTATATCCCATGCATTTCATTTCCAATCCAATTCTCACGTATTTCATTTCCAATCCAATGTCTTGAATATTATTTAGAAAGGGATGTTCATTTTATATTACCTTTATGTATAATATAAAAGTAAATTCTATTAAGCATCCCTACAGTAAAAGAAATTCCTAAAGTATTTCCAAAGAGCTACATAATTTCCAGCAACAAGAGAGATTGCATTCACCATTGATCTAGTACGTATACCATTTCAATTGCCTTAGCACATTATCAAATGGCTCTGGATGAGCTTAAGGAACTTAATATTCAATTGAAAGAACTACTAGATAAAGGTTTTATTCAATCTATGTTCTTTTTGTTACAAAGAAGAGTTTTTCTTTAAGACTTTACATAGTACATAATGCACAGTGATCGTGCACAATAACTACCTACTTTCTTGACAAGTAATTTATTTGATCAAATTGCAAGGGGATTTCGTATTCTTCAAATAGGCTAGAGATCATGTTATCATCACATGAAGAATAAAGCTTAAGATGCCCCTAAAATGGCTTTTGAACATGTTACGGACAATAGGATCCAGCTGTTATTGTTAGCTAAAAAAATTGCAATACTAGGATGTCATTTCAGAAAAAGGTATTTATTTAAATCGAAGCAAAGTAGAGGCAATTTTAAATTAGAAGAAACCAACTAGTGTCAGAGATTTGCAATTTTCTTAGCTTGGTAAGGTATTATAGAAGATTTGTATAAAACTTTTCAAGAGTCGCAACCCATTAACCAAATTAACTTGAAAGGAGGTGAAGTTTACTCAAGATGACGGATGTGAAAAGAGTTTTCAAGAATATAAGAATCGCTTAACTTCAGCACCGATTCTAAAACTTCCTTCTAGAAAGGTTAATGTGTAATTTATAGTGATGCATCTTATCCAAGTGTAGGATAAGTTCTGATACAAAATGAAAAGGTGATTGCTTATAAATGTAGGCAACTTGAATAACATGAGTTGATTTATCCCACACATGATATGGAGTAGGCAACCATCATATTTGCTTTGAAAATTTGAAGGCATTATTTATATGACAAGACTTATCAACTTTTAAACCAAAACTAAAAGCTTGAAATATATTGTTATGTAGAAAGAATGGATCTTAGACAAAGAAGATGGTTGGAATCATTAAAAGATTATGATGGTACGATTGGATATTAGTCCAAAAAAGCTAATGTCGTGGCGAATGTTTTTTTTGTCAAAAATGCGGTGGTGGAGTCTCACATATAAAGGTTGAACGTCTTTCTTTGCAATTGAAGGGTTTGTGTATGATCCTAGCTTTGGACTAGTTCTTCTGTAACTACTTACGTAGGTTAGATATATCTTATATGATAAAATCTCTGGAACTCAAGAAGATGACATAGAAATCAAAAGTACAGTAAAGAAATTTAAGAATGGAAATATGTTCATATTATAAAATAAATGAACAAGGAGATTTCTGCCAAATATTGTGTATTTCAAGATATCCAGAAGTCAAAGGCGAGATTCTCGAAGAAGCACACAATTCAGTGCATGGGGATGCACTCGGGAAGTACTAAAATGTATAGTTCAATGCAGAGATGCTATTGGTGTCCTAGGATGAAAAGCAAAAGATGCCTAATTTGCAAAAAGTTAAATCAAAGCAATATGAAACCAACTGGTACATTACAACCATGTCCTATATCAAAATGGAAATGGGAGTGTTTTACGATGGATATAATTGTCGAACTATCAAGAACTCGCTGAGATCATGATACCACTTAGATAGTTATTGATAGATTGACCAAGTGTTCCCATTTGTGAACATTGCATATACCTTTGATCATCCTGGGAAGATGTTTGTGGATACAATAATCAAGTTGCATGGGACACCTATATTGATTATATCTAGTAGAGATCCTCTATTTACTTCAATATTACGGATCATCATACATAAGACTATGGAATTAAAATAAGCATTTTGCATTGTTTTTCATCTAGCAACTGAAGGTCAATCTGAATGTATTATTCAAATATTAGAAGATATGCTTAGAGCATGTGTATTAAGTTTTAAAGATAAATGAGATGAGCATCCATCAATGACAGACCTTTTCATATAATAGCATCTATCATGCTAGCAATGGTATCGCGCCACATGAAGCCTTATATGGTTGAGCATGTGGAAATCCTCTTTGTTGGAACAAGGTTGGAAAGCATAAGCTATTTAAACTAGAAGTAACATAGGAACCATGAAAAAAATGGATGAAATAAAGAAAAACTTGAAGTCTCCACATAATAGATAAGAAAATAGGGAGATAAAAGAAGTTGATCTGGAATTGCAAGTAGGTGAACAAATACTTCTGTGAGCATCTCCTTGGAAGGGTCTGATCAGATTCTAAAAAACTAGAAACTTAGTCCAAGATATAGGGATCCATATGCAGTCATTGAGAAAGTTGATATCATGTCATCGTCTTAAGCTTCCGCCCAAGTTTTAAAAATGCGTGATGTTTGCCACATATCTGTCCTTCGAAAAATACATTTTAGACCCCCTTCTGTACAATTTCAGTTATGTCCCTATTTTTTTGGTAATATCAGTTGTGCCCCTCACTTCTTTCTCCATTATCACTTGTGCCCTTCCGTCAGATTGACCGTCAAAAAATTAAAATAACCATGGTTTATTCAAACCATGGTGTGGTTAAGAAGGGTATTATGGTTAGAATAAAATCAGGGGTCGATCTGGGGAGGAGGGGGCAGAGCATGGAGCTGGAGAGGATGGGTCGGGGAAGAGGGACGGAGGAGGAGCTTGGGGTGCAGCTCGAGGCTGGAGGGGGCCGGGTCAGGTAGGAGGGGGCAGGTTGGGGAGGAGGGGGGAGGAATATGTGCTGGGAAGGAGCTCGAGGCAGAGCTCAAGGCTGGCGGGATCGGGCCAGGGAGGAGGGGCGGGCTAGGGAGGAGGTGTGGGGAAGGAGGAGCTCGAGGGAGGAGGTGCGGGGCTGCGAAGAGGTGCGGGCTGAGGAGGAGGTGCGGGGATGGGAGGAGGTGCGGGGCTGGGAGGAGGTGCGGGCTGGGGAGGAGGTACGGGGGAGGAGCTCGGGGCGGAGCTCGAGGGAGGAGGGGTGGGTTGGGGAGGAGGTACGGGAAGGAGGCGCGGGGGGTGGGGTAAGGGAGGTGCTCGGGGCGGAGCTCGAGGGAGGAGGGGCGGGGCTGGGGAGGAAGGGCGGAGGAAGAGGTATTGGGGAGGAGCTCGGGGCGGAGGAGTTCAGGGCAGAGCTCAGGCTAGGGAGGAGGGGGTCGGTTGGAGAGGAAGGGCAGAGAAATGACCTTTTCAACCTTGTTTTTAAATTTAATTCTCGTTATATCCCCCAGGTTAACGTCTGTTTGCATGGAGATGGACGGCAACTAACCCGAGGGGCACAAGTGATAAGGGAGAAAGAAGTGAGGGGCACAACTGATATTACCAAAAAGATAGGACCATAACTGAAATTGTGATATCTCAGAGGGACACAAATGATAAAAACCCTAAATTTAAATAGTAGATTAAAATCTCTATGGAGACATTTTGAAAGTGAAGAAACTAATTTAAAACAAAGTTCGTAGTTGGGGAGTAAACATGTGATTTACTCGGAAAAAAAGGAGAAAGGAGAAAATTTTGAAGGCGGCGAACGAGAGAGCGATCGATGGCAATGCTGAGAGTGTTCCGGAGCAGAAGCTGCCGTTGTTCTCGTCTCTGCTCCTCCTCCGCCTCTCCTCTGCCGCTCCTCCGCTGCTCCACCGCTGTGACCACACCGCCACCTCCTCCTCTTCCTCTTCTGTTGTTGCGACCCCGGTGGTTTTCCGAGGCGAAGCCCCCGGTGTCTGATGGAAGAGGACGACGACTGCTCGAAGAAGAAGAAGAATATGCACAAGTGCCGAGTGACGAAGACGACAGTGATGGATGGGAAGAGGAGGAGGAGGAGGAAGGAAAAGAGCCCAAGGTCATTCTCTTTCTGTCTTGCCTCGCACGCACGCACGTTCTTCTTACATAAAAATCCAATTTTTTTCAGATTGGAGATGGAGGCGATGGTGGTGGGATCGTGCTGGGAGATGTGCCCTGGGGACAAAGGGCACTGTCCATTGCTCAACACCTTCTCCACACCCATTTCCAGGAGGATGGCCTCTGCATATTCGCCTTCAGGATTTCCCCCAAGGGCTACATCTATGTTCGCCTCGACAAGCTCTCCCACAAGTATCATCCTTCTCCTCCATCTTATCTTATTACCAACAAGCATGAATGCATCAAAACCCACCAATGCTATTATTTGTTTAATGCTGATGCTCCCGGCAAAGTAATGTTATATGTTTTGGCTCATGAAAATGCTGATTGATGTTCCACTTCCTACAGAAAATGAGTGGTTAGATCACTTGCATATTCTGTCGTCAACCGGTTTTGCAACATTACATCACTTCTGCAGTTGAGATTGCTCGAATGAATGGACCGAGATCGATAGTTTCTTAACAAGGGTGTCTGCAAGCTTTTGAGAAGTCCACTTAAAACTACCAGTATTGTGATTGTGACATCGTTCTTCCACACCGCAGCACTCGAGCCTTTTATGTACTCACGCATAACACTCATTCAGCTCCTCAAGCCTCATGGATTGCTAAAAACACTATCATGATCAGTAGGAATTTGAACTCCAATGGTAAAATGAAATACATCAGATTTGCAGAGATTTTAGCTTCAGCATTCATTAACTAATGACACAGAAGAAGGATGTACTGTACTTCAAAAATAATGCTAAAATACTAGTTAGAAACTTTGAAATCCTAGAAAACCCTTAATTCACTTGCTTCCAACGTTAACTCTTTTTATAAGCCTATTCTTAGTAGTACAATTCTGTGTGTTCCTGCAATGTCTGCGGAAATCATCCTAGTATGGATAGTTAAAGATCCACATGGAAGAAATTACAAAGAAAGTAATATCTTATCACATCTGATTTACTATTGAAGCATGTCCGAATGTAAGAACAGGGTTCTGTTCTTTATTTTCAGGTATGGATGCCCTAGTATGGATGAAATCGAGCATTTCCACCGGCTTTATGACGAATGCTTGGAGGAAAGCGGAAAGCACGGGGAAATTCCAGATAATTTGGCTGTTGAGGTAATTCTCTACTCTGACAGTTTTAGCTGAAGCACTGATGCATAGATTGAAAGGAATGCATAGGACTGGTGTTATCTAACCAATTGTTTTCTCGTAACTTTTATATTTTTTTTACAGGTGTCTTCTCCTGGTGCGGCACGATTACTGCGGGTACCAGATGACTTAGAACGCTTCAAAGAATTACCGCTTGTGCTGAAGTACCTGGAACGGGATGCTGATACTGAACTCGAGCTTGAGAAGGATGGGGTTTTCTTCCTAGTTTCTATTGACAAAGAAACCGAGCAGTGTGTGTGGAAGCTGGCAGATGTGAAGGAAAACAGGGATCCCTTAGGCAAAGGAAGGAAATTGACGCGGGAAAAGAGAGAGTGGAGATTGAATCTTCCTTTCCAGATGGTCAGTAGTGTGACTTTCTATATCAACTTCTGAACGATCGAAATCCACTGTTCTGTTAAATAGGTTATAATGTATCTAAGGGTTTTGGATAAACCCTACCAAGGTGCAACATGGCCCTGGATGAACAGAATGTTTCTTGAGAAGGGAATGGCCGATCCCCCTTTTGTTTTATATGTGGGGAAGAACCACAACTTGTAGTTTGGTAGGTTGCTTGTGATGCTGATGGTACAAGAGATGTTCTTTTTGCTGAGTTCTCTTTGGTTGTTCTGGTAGGACATGTGATCTCTGTAGCTGAGTTCTCTGGGTTGCATTATGAACACAGATAAATCTTGCAAAGACAACACCTTCTTATCTTTATGCAACAAAAACAAAGAATGGTGCGAACATTCAATAAAAGAAGTCAAGCAAAGAACAGCAGATACTACTGGTTAGAGAAGCTGTCTCACATATATTCATCTAAACTTCAAGGATTCCATTTGTGATGTCTTGCCAACGTCGTCGGCACCAACTTCAGACATACTCAGAAATCACCGATCCTCAGTAAAGATATATCATGCACATTAGCTCAACATTCGATATGTACATAACATGAGAATAACAAGATAAAATGAAGAAACTGCATCATTCTCATTAATTATATCCAAATAAAGTTCACACTCACTATGAAATGAGCTTCCACGATGCATATTTCTCACCGGATCACCGGTATCTAATGGGTGCCTGGTTGGTTGGAATGGGTAACAGGTACTTGCAAGTACTTGTGGAATATATTTTCCAAGAAAAATGGTCCTATAAGTTGTCTCGATCGTCATCTATTTACATTTATAGGAATAACGTGTAGTTAAGTTGAGCAAGTCATTCTTATATTATTCGACAATTTTAATGGATGCTGAGGATGTGATGCAGATATGTGGAATAAAAAGGAAAAAAAATTATAAAATCAATCATCATAGATTGTCTCGATCATCATCTATTTACATTTATAGGAATAACATGCAATTAAGTTGAGAAAATCTTTTACAAAATTAATCGTCATATTCTTGTATTATTCGACAATTTAATAGATGTTGAGGATGTGATGCATATATGTGGTAAAAATAATTAAAAAAATGTATATGAATTAGTGCGTAGCTTATTAATTAAAACTTAAAAGGAGGTCAACTATAACACGTCATGAATTAACACATCCCATTCCAATGGGTGTCTGATTCTAAAATTTACCCATTTCATTTCGATAGGTAAAAGCGCCCATGGAAATATCACCTCTATTAGGCATAGATTATTTTTGCATTAGATAAATGAACAATAAAAGCACAAAATCAATCATATTATAAATTTTCATAAATTTCATTACAATATTGAAATGTCTGGCATTTTGTTTTAAGCGTCACTCCTTCCCAACTTCATTAGTTCGACGAGCAGGTAAGTTGATTGATTTGGCATTGTCACATAATTTCATCACAAATCTAATTATTCTTTTATTAAAAGTGTTTAATTGAAACATTGCTCCAATTCATTACAGTATCTATTTATTCATATTTTGTCATCTATATCCATATACATTTCAAAATGAATACATATATATACATATATTTTCTTTTGTAAGCTCTTTAATTCATTTTGAAATTTTAGATAACCAATTTATATTTCTTCTAAGAATTGAACGAAAAAAGGTGTGAAAATGCAATAGCTAATATTATATTCACATGGAATTGTAGATAAAATTCCACTACAAATAGTAACTAAAAATACGATGATGATGATTCAGTAAACTTATTATTTATTGAGTTTTAGTTATGTTGATCAAATATAATATATTTTAATGATAAAAAACAAATAATAATTCATTGGTTGTTGATTGTATCATTAATCATTTCTTTTTTTTTTGTGCGAGGAACTTAGTTTACTATGAATCTATCCATTTTTGCCGCTTCCGTTATTGCAACTGGATTAGACATAGGCCCATAGGGCTTGCTTCTATTGGACATGGAGTTGGTCAAGGTATTGCGGTATCCAATTAATTTCATATTCATATCCAATTTTAGTATACGCTAACCTTTCGCATATGTTTGAATCAATGGAGATACTGGAAGCTTCCAATTGAGTACCGAACTTGTACAAGCTATTCCACATGGGTTTTTTTGATGGGGCATAGTAAGGCATAACAGGTACCATACCCGACATTTCCAAATGGAAACCCATGATTTTAGGGTCAAAGTGCACGGGTCAAAGTCGGACATTTTGAGTACCCCTACTGGTTAGCTCCCCAATGCTTTATGCAATAAGATTCATGATTAGCAAAAACATTCTACATTATCATAAATAACACAAGGGAACTTCTACCATCACTAATTTTACATTACTTAATTATGGAGGTACTAGTAGTCACAACAGCATGATATCAGACATCCAAGAAAAAGTGAATGTTATATATCAAAGGCGAGGGAGCTAATATTCCAGAAGAACAGCAAACGAACTGCGCAGAGAGAGCTAATATTCCAGCAGAACAGCAAACAAACTGCGCAGAGAGAGCTAATATTCCAGCAGAACAGCAAATGAACTGCGCGTCTCAGGATATATCCGTTGTGGCGGTCAGTTTTCATTGATGCAAACCTGCCAACAAAGATGACAAAAAAATCAACTATATATGATTCTTCTCAAAAACGAGTGGCACTAAGTCACATTTTCCTTCAGATATGTAGCACACCAGGGCATTCAGATTTATGGATGGGTTAAAAAAACTAGCTATCTCGCATCATTTGATAGTTAAACCACAAGATTCAGCGTATAAACCGAATACTCGATAATGGGATCGAGTTCTCTTTTTCTTCTATAACACCATATTCTAACTTTTACCAGGCTCCGACCACAGAGAAAAGTACACCTTATATTGCAATTTAGGAAGACATGTCAGTGGTAATAAGCAAAAAAAATTATGGGAGGTAAAAGGATGGAAGTCAATTCCAATTTCCCAATTAGTCATAAAGCTCGCAGTATTGCACAGCCAGATACGGCCAACCAATCGTCCTTTCTAGTGACGGGCACCAACCTGCATCAAGAAACTAAGTAGACACTAAAAAAACTAAGCATGACATCTGAACGTCCAAGATGGTTCAATAATCCTTGCCAACTACAAGTCCAAGCATACACCATGGTTATTATCTTTTCCTTCTTGCCTCTATCTATGAACCCACTTTCGCACCAATTGCCCTCATGTCTTTTAAGTCCAGATCCATAGAATGATTATTCGTGAAAGAATGCATTTCGCTCAACTATTTCGATAAACAGACTCGTGAAAACGAAGAGATCACAAGGAGACAAGTAAAGATTCCCCCGGCAACTGACCTGACCAACAGTTTGTAGCCTTTCTAGTCCAGTGTTGCAGGTGAGAGGAAGTGGTGGCAATCCACGAAAGCACTGAATCAAAGCAGGATTTTCAACAAATTCACTCTTTTTGAGACTCCTTCCCAAGCAAAACTCCAGTTACTATGCATCATTGGAAAACCATGTCAGGCCATTTTCGTTATAAACGCAACCGTCTGATATGTTCTGGACATACAGGGACGATATGCACAAATTCTTACAAGGACATGGCGATGGAATGAGCTAGTATTTCACGCATAAAGGCACAAATCTGTTATACACGTTATGAATAGAAAAATGGCATTTGACCTTTGCCGCGCATCACACATTCACTTGGACTTTTTCAATTAATTAATCTTTCACAAGACCTAAAAGTTCAATCCCCACAAAATACCTCCACCTCCAAAATATTGAATTGATTATCTTAAGTCGGAAAGAAACTGCAACCATACACCACAAATTCTCAAGTCTCTCATGTACAAACTGGAACATGAGTAGATCAGTGAGTCTTAGAAACCATTTTGTTCTACAAATCCTGATCAACAGCCATGTCTTCGTAAGACAGCAAAAACCTCAAAACACTAGCACTGCCAACTCAATAGGAGCTACAAGTGAATCATAAACTTCATGGATACGGAAGGTAACCATTCCACTTGATATATGCACAAGTTTAAGATTAGGGCATAGGTTTAATCAATCTCTTCTACTTAATTTTGAGTCTATTGCAAATTTTATTTTCAATTTAAATAAATTAAAGATCTCTTTAATTAAAGATCTCTTTGAATACAGTGGATAACTAGTATTTTAAAGTAGGAGTCAAGCTTGTTAGGATTTTTTTTCCTTTTATTACGTTTTGTAATTCTAAGTCCCTATTTATATAAAGAGGCTAGGATGGTCTTAAAGAAACACTTTGAGTACCAAAAAACTGGAGTTTTCTCCATCATCTTTCTTCTTCCCTCTCCCCTCCCACATCTCCGTGCTTCCATGCCAAAACCTCACACCATGAGTATTGTCTCATATTCTACATTTTCCCCCTCATTTTTTCGATTTTGCATCAATTGTTGGTGTCAAAGCATGGCAACCAAATTTCATCACAGTTTGATTATCCTACTGAATAAGAGAGGAGGATCAAAATGCTAAGAAAAAATCACTAACCATCTACCTTTTGACGTGCATGGAGAAGTTTCTATGAGAATCTAGCGGAGGTACAAAGTTCATTCTCACAACTTCAAAAAACAAAGGGCTCCTTATGAGGAACGATCAAAGAAAATTAAAAAATAAGAGCACATTACCAGAGACCCTATCTTGCACCACGAAGAGACGTGCCGCCATTCTCTACTCTCTCAGAGCCCATCCATCATAAGCATACGTCTATCCAGACAATGTTCAAGAATGTGGGTGCATGAACCACATATGTGACAACATATGCTTATGCAGTTGGTGGACCGAACCACATTCTCTATGCATTGCATTATTTGGTTTGCACTGCATATTCGGTCCACAGAACCGCATGTTAAGTCGCCTACACTGCATGTCAGTCCTCATTCTCGACAATGTTGATACATAACTTAAGACTAACATTTTACTAGTGAGAAGCCTTCTCCCATTTTAAGTAGGGCTACATGGATTCTTGCTCAAATCCATGTTGGAAGATCCGATTATTTTTATGATGGGCGTCGGCTACCTACTTAAATGGTCCGGTGGTAGTGCCGGCCTACCACCCAAAAGACGAGGGTTCAAATCCCTCTTGTAGGGATTGCGTTAGGTAGTCGAGAGCCGGCATAAAAGATAATCAAATCTTTCAACATGGATGAGCAAGAATCCATGTAGCTGACCCTACTTATAGTGGGAGAAGGCTTCGCCATTAAAGTTGTCGGCTACCTAACACAACCCCCACAAGGCCCACAAGGAGGGATTTGAATCCTTTCGGTGGTAGGCACACTGCACTACCACCAAACTCAACATTTTACTATTTTGAATATTCATTTATTTTCATTAATAGTTTGAAATTTTGAATCAAGGAGGTAAATGCTTAAAAACCATGCCTACAAGGTGTTGTTATCAAAATTTATATCAAAAAGCCAAACTAGCCTTAAATTGACGTTAAAATAAAGGGATTTTTACCCGGCAAACCCTATAATCTTTGTCAATTACCTCCACGACCTTTGAAACATCATAATTCCTCTCTCGACCTGTAAATTTGCTAACTCTTATCTTATAAACCCTGTGGTTAACTTTCATCCATTTACCCATTAAAAGTAACCGGATTCCGTTACATTCTTTTAAGTTATGCCTGATTTATTTATCAAATTTACATTAATTGCCACACTCTTTCAACCCTCCTCCTTTTCCCACCACCCAGAACCCACCACCTCCTTGAACTCCATCGTCCCCGCCCTCTGATCTCTATCGTCTCGTTCCCGGCCTCTGGCCTCGCTCTTCACCTGCAGGTCCTCTCTGTGACGCCCTCCATCTCCCAACGTCTGACCTCGTGTTTGCCCTCCATCCCCTAATTTCGTCGCAGCAGCACAGGGGCATCTGCTCCCCCGCCGCTCTGCGCCCCCCACCCCACCCACTCTCACGGCTCCCCAGCGCTCGAAGCCCCTTCCTGCACCCCCCCCCCCCCCCCCGGGGCTCGAAGCACCCTCACCCCGGGCCTCCCCGAACCCCTGCCCCCCCCACCCGCGGTCTTCCCCGCCCCTCGAAGCCACGGGCCCGCTCCCTTGTCGCACGAAGCCCTCCTGCAACCCACCCCTGCCCCCTGGTTCCCCTGCACCCCCCGGAGCTCGAAGCACCCCCCCCCCCCGAGGTCTTCTCTGTCGGGCCACCCCGAACCCCTGTCGCTGCTCGAAAGCCCCGCGGCTCCCCTTCTTCCCCGCCCGCTCCACCGCGGCTCTCCTGCCGCACGAAGCCACCCCCCGAGGTCTTCCCCGCCGCTCGAAGCCACGGGCCTCGCGACTCCCCTGCCGCACGAAGACCCCCCCCCGCACCACTGGAGCCCTCCTGCAACCCCCACGCTCCCCTACACCCCCCGAAGCTCGAAAGCACCCCCCCCCCTTGCCGGGCCTCCCCGAACCCCTGCCGCCGGTCGAAAGCCCCGCAGCTCCCCTTCTTCCCCGCCCCCGCGGCTCCCCTGTCGCACGAAGCCCCGCACCCAACAACCCCCCCCCCCCCGAGGTCTTCCTCGCCGCTCGAAGCCACGGGCCCGCTCCCCGCACCCCGCGACTCCCCTGCCGCACGAAACACCTCCCCCCGGGCCTCCCGCACTTCTGTCGCTGCTCGACCCCCCCTGCGGCTCCCCTTCTCCCCCCCCCCCTTGCACGCCCTGCTCGAAGCTCTCCCACAACTCCGCCAAGGCTAGTCCCCTCCACCCCTCCGGCGTTCGAAGCCCCCTCACCTCCCCTGCTCGGAGCCCCCGCACCCCTGGAGCCCTCCCGCAAGCCACTCGAAGCCCCTCCCCCCCCTGCGGCTCCAGCCCCCTGCACGCCCTGCTCGAATCCATCCCGCGCACACCTCCTCCAGCCAATGCCCTCGTTAAGGGAGGAGAGATGGAAGAGGAGGTGCAATTGGGGAAAGCTGTTAGAGGAGAAAGAAGGGAGGTTTTTTTTCTCTTGATTAATTCTAGTCGTCCGATCGTGGATTGGTTAGATTAACTCGTTTTTAACCCCAGGAGTTAACTCTAGATGTGTCAATTTAACTGTAAGGTTCGTAGGGTAAGACGGAGCAAGTTTACAAGGTCGAGGGAGGAATTATGATGTTTCAAAGGTCGTGGAGGTAATTGACAAAGATTATAGGGTCTGCCGGGTAAAAATCGATAAAATAAATAATGTGGAAGTAATAATCAACTCAAGAATATAAAAATATGAAAGAGGAACACTCAGGATTTTATTTTATTTTTGAACCAAAAAAGAGGGGAATCACGCTTAGGTGCCCACCCCAAAAATTAAAATCATAAAAAGAAAAATAAAACAAAACAGATTACATACTACATAAGCCAAGACGCAAGCAGACGCTTGTAATGGACGTTAACATTCTCATAGTAGAAATGGTGGCCAGAAAAAAGAACATCATTACGAGCTAGCCAAATGGCCCACAGGACTACCATCGGGACAAGAACCTCTCTTCTTTGTCTACTGCGAGTCCCAAAAAAAGATGTCCAAACGGAGTCGAGGGAGTAGGTGCACAACCACTCCAGTCCCACCTCACCCCAGATAGGCGAGGAAACCCAACAACGGAAAAAAAATGGTCCAGCGACTCACTGGCATTCCCGCACAGGGGACAACTATTCGGCACCATCGTGAATATCTTAGCAACAGTGATCCAAAGTCATGATGCGACTCCTTCGAAATAGCCATATGAAGAAACCAAACCTCTCCAGGAGACCAAGCGACCAGACAAAATTGCAATCCCGGATCATATCAGCAAAAGAGTCGGTGGTGATCTACAGATGGCACTGTAGGCTTACGAACAGAAAAGGAGTCATCCTTCCACAACCAGTGATCAGGGCCAGAGGAAGGCATGCCTGCCTACCCAAGCGAGTCCAACAAGCGGAGAAACTCCTCTAGGCGCAGGTCTGAGAAAGATGTTATGAACGACGGCATCCAATTCCCATTTATCCAGCATGCACCAACCCGTGCTTCAAAATAGGCGGCAAGGCATTCAGACGGGGAAAACGAGTGCCAAGTGTGCCATCCCCCGTCCAATCATCTGTCCAGAAACCAAAGGAGACGTTGTCTCCTACCACCGGACTGAAAAGTTCATGAAATTGAGGCAGTACCTTCAAGATCCCCTTCTAGAAGGAAGATTGATTGGGCCCCCGCCTTATCAACCCAGGCCCCGTTAAAGAAACATAATAAAGACTCCGGATTAGTTTACAACATATGCTCTCATCCTTGCCCCAATGCCCACCCACTTAAGCAAAAGGGCCTCATTGAGGGTCTCCAAGCTCCCAAGCCCACCATTCTTCTTAGGTAACGTAAGGGTTTCCCAATCCACCAAGTACATACCATGTCACTCTTGCCCAAACCTGTTCCAAAAGAATTTACCCATCAATCGTTCCATACGCCTCCTGACGCCCACCAGGAGGAGGCGGGACGAAAAGAACATCGGGATGGCGGAGAGAACCACCTTAACCAACACCAGACGTCCGTCACGCGACAAGACAGAAGCTTTCCACCCAACAAACTTCCTCTCCATCTTCTCCACCACCGGAAGCCAATCCGACACCTTGATATTCCAGCTGTGAGAGGAAGCCCAAGGTAACAAATAGGAAGGGAGCCGCAGCTCGTACCCAGCTCCAAATTGCAAGCAAGAGCCTCACCCTACGACATACCGAATGGAATAACATTGGACTTGCTATGGTTCAACTCCAGACCAGACATCTCCCCAAAGATCTCCAACGCGAGGGCTATACCTCCAACCTATTCCCTACCACCCTCCACAAATAGGATTGTGTCATCCGCATACTGGAGCAAGGGGATACACACATCCCCTGTTAGAGATTACCGTATATTGTTGTTTCTTTATTTACCTCTATTTCCTTATGCATTGTTTCCCTATGTATCATTGTTTCCTTAAGCATTGTTTCCCTATGTATCATTGTTTCCTTATGTATTGTTTCCCTATGTAACCCCACAGGGGTATTTGTGTAAGTTCTCCTCTGAGCACCCTAGGGTTTAGTCCTATATAAGGAACCCTAGACCTCACAGAATAAACACGCAATATTCTTCTCTTCTTTTCTCCACATGGTATCAGAGCAACGGTCCTAGACCGGTATTCTGACCTAATTTTCCCTCCTACCACCGCTCGCCCCTTCTTCTTCTCTCCCATCCACGACGCCCTGCGTTAGGCGTGCGCACCTCGGGCTCCTGCGCCTTGGGCTCTAAGCCCTAGGCACCTAGCGCACCTGTGCACCTCGCGCACCTCACACACCTGCACGCACAGCGCCCCCGCGCGCTCCCTGCCCCCGTGCTCCCCTGCATCGAGCTTCTGCACGCACCTCGTCGCTGCAGCCCTAGGCTCTGTTCGGCTCCGATTTAGGGCGTTCACCCTCCACAACTCTCTACTAATGTGCAACTAAGGAGGCTCTACATATCAACTACAACTTCATCTAGGTCACTTTTTCTTGACCTAGAAACGCTATCATGACGTCCACTGAGACCAAGCCTATGTACCCGCCTTCTTCTCTAATGATACAAGGCACATTTATCAAGTTGAAAGGCTCGGAAAACTATGTTCTATGGTCTCGATCCTTCAAGGATATTTATTGGTGGCCAACGAAAGGGTGCCATCCTCACGAAGACTCCTCCTGCTATCACTGATGCAGAATATGAAGCCTGGTTTGTCGACAATTGCCAGGTAATTACTTGGATGACTAATAGTGTAGATCCAAATATTGTTGCAAATCTCTTATATAAAGATACTGCAAAAGCCATGTGGGAAAATCTTGAGCACACATATTCCCAGAAAACAACCAAGTCTCGTCTCTCTGATATATACACAAGAATCTGGTCTACTAATCAAGAAGAGACCAGTCTAACTGAATACTACCGGACACTTACAAGCTTGTTTGAGGAACTTCTAATCTTTCAACCTGCATGCTGTGATAAACAAATAGGCGAACGTGCTGAGTGGCAGGTCTACAGGTTTCTCTCGGGACTTCACCCGAAGTACAAAATTGCAAAAGATCAATTTCTTATGGCAGATAAATTGCCTACGATCGAAACCATATTCGGTCGACTACAGGAACTGGAAGCTCCGGTTCAAAATTCTCTGTTCATTCTTCCACAGAGACAACATCCCACTATTCATCTGGGCAAAGAGGACGGCAGTCTTATCCTAGAGGCCGAGGTCGTGGCCGCGGACGTGACCTTGGACGAGGTCGTGGTCGTGATTCCTCTATTGGTCGTTATCCTGCATGCATACACTGTGGTCGCATGAATCATCCGTCTGAACGTTGCTGGGCAACATTTGGCAGGCAACCTAGTGCTCATAACACTTATGATGATGAATCACATGATACGAACAATGATACGACTACTCAGAGTACAGATGGACAACATACTCCATTCACTGCTTCTGAATATACTCGGTTGCGACAACTTCTAAATGATTCTTCTCCCTCAACAAAAGACACGACCGCATCTGTTGCTACTGCTAGCCTTGCCACTACATCAGGTACAGTAGCAAACTCCAGTTTATGTTACCAAACATGCATGGATTATTGATTCTGGAGCTTCCACTCATCTAACGGGAGATGTAAGTCTACTCATCTCATCTCAACCCTCTACCTCTATAAAGAGCGTCCGTGTTGCCAATGGGGATCATTCTCTCGTTACTGCTGTTGGAACTATTGAATTCTCCAACAAACTTCGACTGACAGATGTGCATTGTGCTCCTGCTTTCCCGCTCAGTCTTTTATATGTTCAGAAGCTATGTCGTGAGCTACATTGTCGTGTTATTTTTGATGAATTCTGCTGCTATTTTCAGGACATCCGGACGAGGCAGATTTTTGGTGGGGGACATGAGAGGAATGGCCTATATTACCTCAACAGCCCTACCACTTCCAACTTTGCTAGCGCTACCTCCATCACTGAAGGATCCCCTTCTATGGCATCTTCGTCTGGGACATCCTTCTGCCAAAGCTCTCTCTATGATGTTCCCTGAACTGTCTACGCTAAAACCTTTTGAGTGTGAAGCATGTCAGTTCGGAAAACATCATAGAGTTTCCTTTTTTGCTAGAACTGAGCCTCGTCGCACTACTCCTTTCTTCCTAATTCATTGTGATATTTGGGGACCCTATCCGGTCAAAACCATTAGTGGTCATAAGTACTTTGTTGTTTTTGTGGATGACTACAGTCGTTTATCTTGGGTATTCTTGTTAAAAGAACGTTCAGAAATTAATATCGTTGTCAAGAACTTCTTTCATTATGTCAAAAATTTCTTCTCTACTACTATTAAAATCTTTCGTTCTGATAATGCTCTGGAATTTACTCAGAATGACTTGATAACCTTTTTTGCCTCCCAGGGAACGATACATCAAACATCTTGCCCATATACATCCCAACAAAATGGGGTTGCTGAAAGAAAACCGAGACACCTTCTTGATATTGCTCGATCCTTACTCACCCATATGAATGTTCCCAAGATATATTGGGGCAATGCTATCCTTACTGTTGTTCATCTAATAAACAGGGTCCCCTCTGCTTCTCTACATGACTCTACTCCCTTCAACTTACTATATCCCAAGGGAGAAACCTTTCCCTCTGCCCTTACTAATTTTTGGATGCACTGCCTTTGTCTATAATTTCCATACCACGGACAAATTATCTGCTCGTGCTATCAAATGTGTTTTTCTAGGGTATTCTCAAACTCAAAAAGGATACATATGTTACGATCCTACAGGACATCGTTACTACGTTTCTCTTGATGTCACCTTCTTTGAACAAAACAACTTCTTTACTCAGACAGTGTCCGATATTCCCCTAAAATTCCCCCTCCACCAATTGTGTATAAAAGAAGAACTGTGTCTAATCCTGTTCAGGTTCCTTTACCTATTCCACTGTTGCAGGACACTACGCCATCCTCGAGTGCTCCCACCAATGCTACCCCGGATAGTCCTCAGGAGCTACCGATCGCACTACGAAGAACAAAGAGGCAATGTACACTTCACCCAATATATCATTTCACATCTACTAATGGGTTATCTTGCTCTGACAAAAGATATGCAGACGGCATAATGGCTATTTTTGTTCCCAAAGATCATCATAGTGCATTACAAGATGAGGGATGGAGAATGGTAATGAATGAAGAAATGGAAGCATTACAGTCTCGAAAAACATGGGACCTTGTCAAATGCCCTCCTGGATGTAAACCAGTTGCATGTCGCTGGATCTTCACTACAAAGCAGTCCCCTGACGGTTCTATTGATCGTTTAAAAGCAAGACTTGTAGCAAAGGGCTTTACTCAAACATACGGGGTAGACTACTTCGAAACATTCTCCCCTGTGGCTAGAATGGGTTCCATACGAACTATCATCTCTGTGGCTGTGAACAAGGGGTGGCCTATGTTTCAGTTAGATGTCAAGAATGCATTTCTATATGGAGAGCTTGACGAAGAAGTCTACATGATACAACCTCCAAGTTACGAAGTTGAAGTCGAGGGGGAGTATGTATGCCGACTTCACAAAGCTATCTATGGACTAAAGCAGAGTCCGAGAGCTTGGTTTGATAGACTGAGTACAGAGATCGGCATCATGGGCTTCCAGAGGACTACATCTGACTATTCGGTTTTTGTCAAGAGACGACAGACTGGTGTTGTAATTCTTGCTGTATATGTAGATGATATGGTTATTACTGGAGATGATGACCAAGGGATATTAGAAACCAAGGCTTTCTTGCAAAAAGTATTCGTCACCAAGGATCTTGGACAACTTCGCTATTTTCTAGGCATAGAAGCTCTACGTACTAAGAAAGGCTTACATATGTCACAGAGGAAATACTGCCTTGACATACTAACTGAGGCAGGGACTACTTGGGTGCAAACCCTCAGGAATTCCAGCAGAGCCTAGAAAACATTCTGCATCCAATGATCCTCTCTTTGAAGACACTACACGATATAGGAGCCTGGTTGGCAAACTTCTATATCTTACAGTTACTAGACCTGATATATCTTATGTTGTAAGCAGAGCCAGCCAATATATGGAGAAACCATGCTACAGCCATTGGCAAGATGTTCTTCAAATCCTTCGCTACCTAAAAGACTCGCCAGGACGAGGAATCTTCTATGGGGCAAATGGTCACACAAATCTTACTGCATATGCTGACGCCGATTATGCAAGCTCTCCTGAAGACCGTCGATCTACAACTGGATATGCCATGATGGTAGGAGGAAACCTGGTTAGTTGGAGAAGCAAGAAACGGGCAGTTGTTTCAAGATCTAGTGCTGAGCAATGGCTCAGGCTACATGTGAGATCTCGTGGCTGCTCACTTTTCTACAAGAACTAAATGTTGCTACATCCACTCCTATTCCCTTGTACTGTGACAACAAATCAGCTACCAATCTTGTGTTCCATGAGAGAACAAAACATATTGAGATTGATTGTCACTTTATCAGAGATTTTGTACGAGGAGGGAAGATAACCATGCCGCACATTCTAACAGATCTTCAACTTGCTGATATTTTTACCAAGACAGTGACTAAGAAGCGGCTTTCCTGGATAACTTCCAAGTTGGGCATGATTGATGAATATGCTCCAACTTGAGGGGGAGTGTTAGAGATTACCATATATTGTTGTTTCTTTATTTACCCCTATTTCCTTGTGCATTGTTTCCCTATGTATCATTGTTTCCTTATGCATTGTTTCCCTATGTATCACTGTTTCCTTATGTATTGTTTCCCTATGTAACCCCACAGGGGTATTTGTGTAAGTTCTCCTCTGAGTATCCTAGGGTTTAGTCCTATATAAGGACCCTAGACCTCACAGAATAAACACACAATATTCTTCTCTTCTTTTCTCCACATCCCCATATATGTAGCTTGCGACCAAGCCACTACTCTGAACTCGTTCAACCATGCACGCAAGAACATCAGTTGCTAGAACAAAAAGCAAAGGCGCAAGAGGGCATCCCTGTCTGACCCCTCTCTGCAGATGAAAGAAACCTCCTTCAAGACGACCATTAACCAGCACGGATAACGATGTCGTGGTGACGTAATGTTTCATCCAAGATATCCAGTCATCCAGATGTCCGTGAAACCCCTCCTGCATAGAGCCGCCTACAAAAACCGCCAATCCAAGGTGTCATAGGCCTTAACAAAGTCAACTTTCCAAAGCATAGCCTGCTTGCCATTACATTTCCAGACAGAGATAATCTCCAAGGCCACCACCAAACTATCTGCAATTTGACGCCCAGAGATGAAAGCCGACTGGAGCGGGAGACAATATGGTAATGAACTCTATCTAGACGAACTGCAAGCACCTTCGTAATTATAAGGTAGATGCCATTAGAGAGAGCAAGGGGCTTGTACTCTTCAATCCTCTCTGTCGCCTCCAACTTCGGAAGAAGAAAGATCAAAGCCCTATTAAGCCTATTGAATCCCGCATTGCACCGACAAAACTCCTCCACAACTTCTAGAACCTCACCCCCCACCAGTTCCCAGAACTCCCTATAGAAGAATACCGAGAAACCGTCCGGGCTTAGCGCCTCATTTGCATTCAAACTCGAAATCGTCGCCTTAATCTCCTCCAATGTAATTGGCAAAATTAGGTTAGTTGTGTGCATCTCTGAGAGGTGAGACGTCCTAAGCCACTCCACCTCCAAGGCATGGAAGTCGCCCTCCTCGAAAATTCATGAAAATGGTCCGCAATCGTGCTCCCCAGCTCTCTGTCCCCCTCAATTCAGTTGCCATCAACAACCATAGATTGGAACGAGTTAATCTGACGCCTGCCACTAGCTAATATGTGGAAAAAAATCGTGTTCGCATCACCCTCCTTCAATCAGGCAAGTCGTGATCTCTGCTTCCACTCCGTCACCTTTTATCGATCTTCTTCCAAAATCGTTCTCTGGACGGCAGCCCTTTTCCCCAGCTCCATGACGTCCAACATCATGTCATACTCAATCTTATCAAGTCTCTAGACCTCCTACTCTGCATACACCCTCTGAGCCTTTCTAGACTCTCTGATCTCCTTATACACGCATAATCTTCGATGCAATGACTTCAACTTCTCTGGGAATCTTAACGTTGTCGAGTCAGACACCTCGAGAGATGTCCAATGGGAGCACACCAGATCTCTGAAAGAATCCTCTAAAAGCCAAGAACGCTCAAATCTGAAGAAACCCCTCCCCACAGAATGACTGCCCGAATCCCATATCAAGGGCGAATAGTCTGACCGAGTGCAGGGCCTAGAAGAGGCGAAGGAGAGAGAAACACCACCAGAAGCTCCGCCGAGGCCAGAAAGCGATCAATACGGGACCGGGATCCTGAGTCCCACCGGGTATATTTTGTGTTCATAGCATCGAAGACCTCAAGCTCCAGTTCATCAATAATATCAGCAAAATCAGCAGACCCCAAATCATACCCTCCCCGCAAGTGAGGACGATCTGAAGAGAGGAGAGTGGCATTGAAATCCCTGCCCACAAGCCACGTACAACCCGAAAAAGCACTTCTTGTTGCACGCAAATCCGCCCACAGTTCTTGCC
This sequence comes from Ottelia alismoides, assembly GCA_037367405.1. Taxonomy (NCBI): domain Eukaryota; kingdom Viridiplantae; phylum Streptophyta; class Magnoliopsida; order Alismatales; family Hydrocharitaceae; genus Ottelia; species Ottelia alismoides. Next base: position 153,986 of record JAZKJV010010864.1, read on the forward strand.
GCAAAGCCAATGAACAGTGGCCATACACACAAGAGAAAGCAACTAAGGCCGAGATGGTGGAACACTCCAAAAGCAACGTAAGGACATGAGAACCCTTCACCTCCACCCTAAACTGAAACGAAGATTCCTTCCATGCCAGACACAGGCCTCTCGAGCTCCCAGAGGCATCAATTGTTCTGAATCTACACATAGAGTTCACGCCAAAAGACTTCCACACACCCACACTGCAGGAATCAATCTTTGATTCTTGGAGAAAAACGACATCATATTCCCACTCCACGAATCTCGCGCCCAACGCCATTCTCTTTTCTGGGTCACCTAGACCTCTAACATTCCAAGAGAGAATCTTCATTTAGAAACGGTTTTTACACTCATCGTGCTTATTGCACCAGCGAGGGAGGCCACTTGAGCACTTGCACTCAGACACGAATGGTGCCTCCCCATGCAAGGCCTTCTGCTTATGCCTTTGCCTATACCTCTTCAAGACTCCCCGCTCAACACCAGTGCTTGATGAACAATCTACAACCATTTGTGCAGCTTCCGACCTCAAACTCCCAGCAACATCAACCAAAGTATGACCTTCAATATTATTTCCCATGAAGAAGGAGCCCAAAAAACGAGTAGGATCCAGCAAGGAAGGACTCCCCGCACCACCTCCCAGAAGTAGTGGACACGAACTCCGCTCCGATGGGAAGCAGCTCCCGAGGCCGGCAGACAGACGCATCTTTTCCAACAACATCACAGGAGCCTCCCGATCCACAGGCAGCGCACGACGGGTCTGTTAAAGGGTTGTGCCCGGATCCGCATCAATTCGGATCCAGATCAGACCGACAAGCATCAAGTAAGAGGACCCGAGACCAGACACATGGGATACGACAATGAGAGAGCGCAAGTGGGTCACGACTTCCGCCCGGACGACCCAACCCAAAAGAAAGGAGACACCATCGGGGAAATCCAAAAGCGAAGTATCAAACAACCCGACGCTCCTAGAACCCTACTCCATGAGGAGTGGGATGAAACCACGGGAGAAGGCCTCTACGACCTGATCATCTATCATAAATCTTTCAATAAATACATAAGTTGTGGGACTCTTATGTGGCCCCACAGATAGATCGGACGGATACAGATACGGATATAGGTATTACTATATCCTAATCCGTCTTGAATACGAATATGGATGCGGATACGGATATTGATGGATATTAAAACTATCATACCATATCCTTAAAAAATGGATATGGTGTAAAATGGATATTGATCGCATATGAGTAATGTTAGAAATACTCTATAGAATTGATTTAAATATATACGAATTGGATGGAAACACATGATATAAATTTACTAAATGTGTTTGTATCATAAAAATTATACAAATATGGTAAAAGAAGTTATAAAATTATGTTATATAGGGTTAAAAAATCTATGACTATATTTATATACCAAAACGGATATATGAATACGGATATGGATGTTTGCAGATATCGAAACGATATCCGTATCCATTTTAAAACAGATACACATGTCAAAATCTGTATAAAACGGATAAGATGACGGATTGGATATGGATATATCGGTAATCGTTTGCATCCCTACTGGAGTCCAACTTATAGATGATGTGAGACTAAACACTAGAGCGACAAAGATCTAGTTACCATCTATCACATACTTTAACACTCCCCCTCAAGCTGGAGTTGAGAAAGTCGTAGCTTACAACAAAAGAAATATACAAAATACATCTTCACTAAATACATTTGAGAGAGACAAGAGGAGCCTCGCTCAGAGTAGTCGTTGATGGCTTGTGGCAATCAGGACATGCTTGTAGTAGAGTTGCCCAAGAAGAAGACTAGCACGGAGAGTAATCGCACAATAGAATGTGCAGAGTAATCATTGCTGGTCAGCAAAAATAAGATGTGTATGTAGTAGATTCGTCCAAGGAGAAGATCAACATAGAGTAGTCGATGCTCGGTGAAGATGGCTGGTATGCAGTTGTAGTAGGGAGTGTTGATTTTATGTTGTGGATGGGCAGTAAAAGTTTGAGACGATCTCAAGTAAAGAAGAATGTGCCTTGCTCTCTTTCCCTCTCTCAAACTTGTTAGAATAAGAACATGGATAATCAAGTTGGGAGAAATAATGAATGTGCATTCTTTTCTCATTTTTTTCTCTCTTTTTTTATTTTTTGATGTTTTTGAAGTTGTACTCTCTTTTCCCCGCTTCTCTCTCTCTCCCTCAAATAAACCGCTCCTTTTTATTCGAATGACAGGGCTCATCTATCTCAGGCCTTTTTTGTTTGATACATGGACTTGCTAGGTTCGATGGGCCTGAAGAAAAGAGCAGCAATCCCTTTAATTTAGGAAGGGGTATCGAGCCTTCCTCCCCATTCTCTTCCAAAAGCTAGGGGTCCAGATGAGGAAACCATTGCGAAGCTGCATGTACCTGGGAAAGGGGCTCGCTAACACTTGGAGGAGATAACAGCCGCACGGAGGCGGTGCCTGGCACTGTTAACTAAATCGGCCGCACAGGCCGCATATGCGGCCGCATATGCCCGTACGGCATGTAGACCGCACCGATTACTTGAATCAGTGCATTATGCGCCCTCCCCGCATATGCGGCCCGCATATGCCCCGCATATGCTCCGCATATCCCGCATATGCCCCGCATACTGCTCCAGCAGCTCCAACTTTTCAATCTTCTCATTCAGGTCCTTAATTCCATAACACTGCCTCTTCATTCAATTGTTAGAATATGACATGCATTTATATACAATTGCAATGCATTATACCATTATGTATATGCAATGTTTTATGTTTTTATCATGTATTATTTTCATGAGTATATACAATGTATCGTCGAATATTTTTTATATATACCGATTGAGGTTTTGCTCATGTAGTACGTGTATGTGTATTGAAGTTTCGTTATTACAAATCATATAATGTAAAGTTTTTGTGGTAAATATTTTTTTGTGATTAAATATAAGGCAATTAAAAGTATATACACACACCCATCTAACATGAATCGTTTTTCTTAGATCTTCTTTAACTCCACTTAGATACATAACTTCAGTGGTAATGTTATTCATAGATATATTTTTTATTTTTAAATTAAAAATTAGAAAAACGCTTAGAACCGCATATACCCTGCATATGCTCCCGCATACCGCTTAATCAGTATTCAGTGACCAGTCCGAACGCATACGCATAGCGCTTTCCTGAACCTTGGTGCTTGGTGTTGTGTGACACCATACAATCTGCAGGAGGTGCCACATGGGGTTACGACACGGTTCACGTGCGGAGGAGATCTTCAGTAGCACATTGATGGGTCATTTTATGCTGGCGGAGATGACAATAAGGATGGTGCCTATTACTATTCGAATCCTGAAAAGTCCTACTATTATTGAAAAATGGAACGTAAATAATGAATTGCATGTTTCTTTTCAATTGAAAAAATGCAAAATTGTAGGAACTCACGTACTCTCTTGTATATAGCATAATGTTAATGTGATGACATATCTGAACGAGTCCACATATTGCATTATTGAACCTTGGGTTGCTACAAACGTGGCGGTGTCCACTCGAAAGCACTAAACATCATTCAACGTGTCAAAGTGTACATCACATGATGCAGAAAAGAATCCATGCGAGCGTAAGGAATTAGAAAATGGGTTGGGGAAACATTAAGAACACATGTTTTTTAGAGAAAGCACATAAGGTTTAGAAAAATCCAAGGAGTCCGAGGTGTTTTCCTAGAATGTGCAACAAGGTGTAAGCCTCAATTTTTCGGAAAGAAAAATTAAAATTAAAGGAAAATATATTAAAAACATATAATATTATATTATTATTATGTGTTGCTAAAATACTTTCAAAATAATTTCATATTAGTAAAAGATACAATGCATAAGCGATGAAAGCATCGTAGTTAAAAAAACTAATATTGGGTCATTAATTTATGAAATATCAAGTTCCAACTCCAACTTTCATAATTCTACACGAGTATCAAACCAAAGTCCACAATTAATACTAAATGTACAATAGGAACCATAGCTCTTAATTTTCAAAGTTAAAACATGTTATATGCCTTGAATCCTACCCATCAGTCTTGTTGGACCCAGATGGAGAACCATCGTATGCACTCCCTCATACCGTATCATACCCCAAAAAGATGTGAACGATACTATTTGTTCAGCTATATGTAAATTCGTGTGTCTTCATACTTGCTTTGTTAATCATGTGTGTGCGTCGTCACTTCCTCTATTCACAACAAAACACAATAATTATTTTATTCCACGTGTTTCTCTCAACCTTGCTTTTACATATATGTGATCAGTGATAAGTGATAACTATTTTAAGAATTACAACTCACACGACCAAATAACAACATCAAGTTGCAAACTTGTAACTAGTATAAATTTTTTATTACAATTCAAACACAATCACATACACCGTGTACAATAGAACTAGTATGTGTAAATGTATGATAATTTGAACATGATGTATACAAGATCATTGAGCTTCGCTTGTTTCAAGCAATATTTTCTCTTCGTATGGACCTATATATAGAAATATGCAAGGATTAACATAACAAAAATATTAACATAAAAATATATAATGCTTAGGGTAAAACAGAGTGATGCGCAAAGGAAATATCAAAATCTACATAAGTTGTGGACTCTTATGTGGCCACACAGACAGACCGGACGGATACAGATACGGATATAGGTATTATCGTATCCTTGTTCGTTTTGAATACGAATACGGATGTTGATACGTATATTAAAACTATCTTACCATATCCTTAAAAAATAGATGTGGATGTAAAATGGATATTTATCACATATGAGTAATGTTAGAAATACTCTATAGAATCGATCTAAATATATACGAATTAGATGGAAAACACATGATATAAATTTACTAATTATGTTTGTATCATAAAAATTATACAAATATGGTAAAAGAAGGTATAAAATTATGTTATATAGGATTAAAAAATCTATGACTATATTTATATACGAAAATGAATATATGGATATTTGTGGATATCGAAACGATATCCATATCCATTTTAAAACAGATACAGATACGGATGTCAAAATCTGTATAAACGGATAAGATGATGGATTGGATACGGATATATCCGTAACCGTTTGCATCCCTACCGGAGTCCAACTTATAGATGATGTGAGACTAAACACTAGAGCGACAAAGATCCAGTTACCCATCTATCACATACTTTAACACTCCCCCTCAAGCTGGAGTTGAGGAAGTTGTAGCTTACAACAAAAGAAAATATACAAAATACATCTTCACTATATACATCTGAGAGAGACAAGAGAAGCCTCACTCAGAGTAGTCCTTGCTGGCTTGTGGCAATCAGGACACGCTTGTAGTAGAGTCACCTAAGAAGAAGACCAGCACAGAGAGTAACCGCACAATAGAATGTGCAGAGTAGTCATTGCTGGTCTGCAGCAATCAGGATGTGTCTCTAATAGATTCGTCCAAGGAGAAGATCAACTCAGAGTAGTCGATGCTCGGTAAAGATGGCTGATATGCAATAGTAGTCGAGAGTTTTGATCTTCATGTTGTGGATGGGCAGTAAAAGTTTGAGACGATCTCAAGTAAAGAAGAATGTGCCTTGCTCTCTTTCCCTCTCTCATACTTGTTAGAATAAGAACATGGATAATCAAGTTGGGAGAAATAACGAATGTGCATTTTTTCTCAATTTTTCTCTCTTTTTTCCTTTTGATGGTTTTGAAGTTGTACTCTCTTTTTCTCGCTTCTCTCTCTCCCTCAAATAAACCGCTCCTTTTTTCGAATGACAGGGCCCATCTATCTCAGCCCTTTTTTGTTTGATACATGGACTTGCTAGGTTCGATAGGCTTGAAGAAAAGAGCGGCAATCCCTTTAATAGGAAGGGGTATCGAGCCTTCCTCCCCATTCTCTTCCAAAAGCTAGGGTTCCAGACATAGAAGGCCGTATCAGTGAATATAGCCGATATATTGGTTTCGACAGGGTAGGGGTTTCGATATTACCCAGTATATCCTTTTACAGGGATATCGGCGATATATCGCCGTATCGGCTCATACGGTCAAAAATGACTGGATTCAGTACAAAAAATCCCGGATATTGATATCGTCGATATTTCGCTCATATCTCTATATATCAATGTTATTATTCATGCAAGAATGATTCAACTACTTATCTAGCTGCACCCAGTATTAAAACACATATCTAGCTACACCTAGTATTAAAACATACAATGTTTTATATACATTTTATTTCGTGTCGGGGGCAGCAAGACCCCTGTACTGGCAGGGTATGTTGCGACAGGAAGGTGCATACAATGGTTCTTCAACTTGGTGTATGTTTACAAGTTATTTCATGTTGTAGGAACTTGAATGAAATCGATTTCCAATATCTACAAGTCAATTCGTCAAAACAAAATATCTATACGTCAACAATCTAACATTAATATCGATATGGTCAAATGATCGATATATACGATATAAGCTTCATAGATTGATCGATATGTGTGATCTAAGAGTATATTTGTAAGTTATTTAGTGATCTAAGAACTTGAATGAAGTCCATTTTCAATATATATAGGTCAACAACTAACAGTACCAGCGATATGTTCGATATGACCGATATGTGCAACATAATGATCATAGTCTTCACAAATGATCTATATGTATCATCTAAGTGTATATTTGTAAGTTATTTAATGTTATAAGAACTTGAATGGAATCCATTTCCAATACCTAAAGGTCAGGAATAAACATTAACGGCGATATGTTCGATATGATGACCGATATGTATGATATATGAGCTATAAATGATTGATATGTGTGGCATAAATGTGTATTTGTAGGTTATTTGTTGTTTCAATATCTTGGATGATCTTAATTTCTGAAAAAAATGACAAAAAATGGCTTTTTTGAGCCCGCTCGACAAAAGAGAGAGGAGTGAAGTCTTCTGCAACTATTGATAAGGGGGATCACAAGGGATCGTCAGCTCTAGGTTTGACTTGGGCCAGCCATCACCGCTGTCGGTACTTCTCTCAGGTCTCGATGCTTCCTCACTCCCTTTTCAGGTCAGTAAGTGGACCTTCCTTCTGGATAGTGGTATCGTAGAGTGGAATGCAGTCTTCGCTTGGTCGATGCATTTGTGTCTTGTTTTTTCCAGAGTACCGATCTGGATCAGGTCATGGCTTGGGGTCTTTCGGTCTTCTTTTGTTTCTGACTCTTTTTCTAACTATATAAATCAAAGAAATTCATCCGACCTAATTTCCGACATTTCCACCGATATCATCGATATATCGGCGATATATCTCGATATATCCATTTCCGGACAGATCAAAACGATATCGATACGGCCTTCCTTAGTTCCAGATGAGGAAACCATCACGAAGCTGCATGTACCTGGGAAGGGGGATCGCTAATGCTTAGAGGAGATAACAGACGCACGGAGGTGGTGCCTGGTGTTGTGTGGCACCATGCGATCTGGCAGGAGGTGCCACATGGGGTTACGACATGGTTCACGTGCGGAGGAGATCTTCAGTAGCACATTGATAGGTCCTTTTATGCTGGCGAAGATGACAATAAGGATGGTGCCTATTATTATTCGAATTTTGAAAACTCCTACTGTTATTGAAAAATGGAACATAAATAATGAATTGCATGTTTCTTTTCAATTGAAAAAAATGTAAAATCTCAGGAACTCTCGTACTCTCTTGTATATAGCATAATGTTAATGTGATGACATATCTGAACAAGTCCACATATTGCATTATTGAACCTTGGATTGCTACAAACATGGCGGTGACCACTCGGAAGCACTAAACATCATTGCCAACATGTCAAAGTGTACATCACATGATGTTGAAAAGAATCCATGCGAGGGTAAGGAATTAGAAAATGGACTGGGAGATGCATTAAGAACACGTTTTTTTGGAGAAAGCACAGAAGGTTTAAAAAAAATCCAAGGCAGTCCGAGGTGTTTTCCTAAAATGTGCAACGAGGCGTAAGTCTCAATTTTTTGAAAAGAAAAATTAAAATTAAAGCAAGATACATTAAAAACATATAATATTATTATGTGTTGCTAAAACACTTTCAAAATAATTTCATATTAGTAAAAGATACAATGCATAAGCGATGAAAGCATTATAGTTAAAAAAACTATATTGGGTCATTAATTTATGGAATATCAAGTTCCAACTCCAACTTTCATAATTCTACACGAGTATCGAACCAAAGTCCACGATTAATATTAAATGTACAATAGGAACCATATCTCTTAGTTTTCAAAGTTAAAACATGTTTTATGCCTTGAATCCTAACCATCAGTCTCGCTGGACCCAGATGGAGAACCATCGTATGCACTCCCTCATATCGTATCATACCCCAAAAAGATGTGAACGATACTATTTTTGTTCAGCTATATGTAAATTCGTGTGTCTTCATACTTGCTTTGTTGATCATGTTTGTGTGCCATCGCTTCCTCTATTCACAACAAAACACAATAATTATTTTACTCCATGTGTTTCTCTCAACCTTGCTTTTACATATATGTGATCAGTGATAACTATTTTAAGAATTACAACTCACATGACCAAATAACAACATCAAGTTGCAAACTTGCAACTAGTATAATTTTTTTATTACAATTCAAACACAATCACATACACCGTGTACAATAGAACTAGTATGTGTAAATGTATGATAATATGAACATGATGTATACAAGATCATTGAGCTTCGCTTGTTTCAAGCAATCTCTTCTCTTTGTATGGACCTATATATAGAAATATGCAAGGTTTAACATAACAAAAACATTAACATAAAAATATATAATGCTTAGGGCAAAACAGAGTGATGTGCAAAGGAAATATCAAAATCTAAAAAAAATCTTGCACGTGAGGCTTGCTCGACCGCCACACGCCTCACAAATCTGAGGCACACGCCTCAACCAGAGCACCTAAGGCGTACGCCTTAAGGCAAAATTATTGTGTCTCGTCTCGAGGCGTGCGCCTTTGCACCTCAAGGCAACGCCTTTTAAAAACCATGCGCATGGATATGCTCGCGGAGGGAAAAGAGAAGGATGCTTAAAGAATACGAAGAAACTCCAGTTTTATTATAACTCGATCTCTCCCTAAACAATGCCTATTAGCCCCTTCGTATAGAAAAGGGTGAAACTACAAACTAAAATAAACAAAATACTCATAATCCTAACCACTAACCTATAAAATAACTCAACTTAATAACTAAATAGAGATCACACGTGATCTCATTTTATTTAAATAAAATCAAATCGCAATACGCTCAAACTTAAACTTAAACGAAAATAAAAGACAACATACCCTAATTCAATTGGATAACCTAATTTTCCTAATCTATAATTTCACAATGTATCAATTAGTTGTTTGATCTTCATGTGCAACACATTGACTTCTTTTCCATCCCTCTATATTTCTTTTGTAATTTTTATAGGGACGAGACTTAATCCCTCTATATTTCTTTTGTAATTTTTATAGGGACGAGACTTATTTGTATTTTTTACGTTAATGTCCAAGAAGCAACCAATGCTAGTGAGTGGCAGTGTCATCACCACGGGGTGTGGGTGGCGACGATACTCGTTGTTAGGAGATGTTGATGGGGGGATTGTTGGGCGAAGGTCATGGCGTGAGGTGGCAACAATGCCGGAACATGGAGCTGCAAAGGGTAGCAGAAGGTCAGTTGGCCCAGACAACCATGCACGGTGAATGGAAGACCGCACTGGTTGCACAACTCGAGGCTGAAGCCCTATCAGTTTGATGGGTTCAATACAGGCTGAAGGCAGCCATAGGGCTTCAGAAATGGGGGGTGTAATCAACAGTTTCTTCTATTTTTCCTACACTGTTGTATTTGGTTTTACGAAGGGTTCCATATAACCTGGAAAATTTTAAAATTGTCAGATCCTCATAATCCGTTGGCATTGATGTTGGAGAAGATTGATTTTCTTCTTTGTCTTCTTTTGTGTTGTCTTTGAAGTTGTTTTGTATAGATGTTGCAATAGTCTGACATTTCTCGTGAATGAATGTATCCTCAATCCACAAGTCCACCCAACATCATACCATCAAACTTGATCTATAACAAATCGTCAATCTCTAGTGACACGAATACGAATATGAACCGAAATTTAGATAGATTTCTTTTAACTTTACTCGTCTAGACTTAAGAGGATCCTTGAATCATGGGGACGACTCAAATGTCATGCTCTAATATCACTTGATGCGAATCGAAATGATGTAATAGGAGGAAGAAGTAGAAAATGCATCATTGACGTGGAACTTTTTAAGAAGTACGACGATGTAGGAGAGAGGAAGAAAAGAGAAGAAAGTCCCATTTAATACAACTCAAAATGTCCCTAATTTTTTAAAATCTTCTTTTTAATTGAATTTAAATATCTAATATAAAAAGAAAATTTCCCTCTTGGCATTAATATATGTTGTATATGTAAACTCCCTATAAATAGAACTAAAAATCCTAAAGTGAAGGGTCAAAAAACTTAACGCCATTATTCTTGTCCTGAACAACTTTGAGCCAGACGTACTATTTATAACAGTTGGTAAATAATAGGAAAAAATGGGATTCAATAGCCAAACCTGATTTAATCAGATTCTTCTTTTTCTAATCTATAGTTTCACGCTGCATCGTTGCACTTCCCTCCAAGAAGTGTCTCCTAGCAACCGCCATCAAACCACTCGGTGTCATGACTCGTCCAATTGAGGTCGTCATGAAGTGTCCCATTTTTTCACAACGAAGACACCAAATGTTTCAAGTAGAGCACGACAAAACCACTATATCAATGCATCATGCATGAGCCATTACTTTCACCATATGATGTCTCTTCTTCACGACTTTAAGCAATAAATATAGAAATTGATAGCAAACAAGGAAAGCTTGCTCCCAGGCGGATTGCAAGTTCAGCCCCACATGGCTAAAGAGCATTATTTTTTTTGAAAGGAAAAAGGGCTTCTACCTTATAGGTGTGTGCCCAAAAACTTAATCATTATCACCTTAAAAAATATTACAAATCTAGAAAATGCCAAAAAGAGACATAACAGCTACAACATCCAACTTTTTACAAGCATGTGAGCATGTGCCACCACATTCTCCCCATACATTCTGCCATGGCAAAACAAAGCCCCGTTCCTTGCCAACCATAAAGCCCATAACAACAATATGCACCCGATCCTCGCTTCTTCCGTACCTCCCCAACGCTCCCCAATTGAGATCCAAAAGCCTAACATACCATCGCAAGAACTGCTCTTCGAAAAGTGCCCATGCATCGTTCAAGCTCTTGCATTTGAAGAACAAATGATCAGCTTCCTCCACCTCCTCCTGATAGCGAGAGCAAAGCGGACTAGTGTTCGGAAAAAGACGCGCAAGCCACTCCCCGATCAGCAACCTGCCCCTTCTACACAACCACAGGAAGATCTTTACATGAGTCGGAATCTTCCAATTCCAAATTCTTCTACAGCCCATGACACACCCACCCGGGTCATAACTTCGGGGCCCCTTTAGGGCTTTGTATGCTAAATAACATTATTAGTCTGAGGAAAGCCTTGCTGCTCGATCTACTTTGTTTTCTTTTTTTAGTTATTCGAGGCTTGGAGCAAAAGCAAAATAAATATTAGAGAATCGAAGCAAATAAATATACTTCGTGTATGCCTAATTGTCCAAGAGGTAATGATAAAATCTTGTACCTAAACCGATGGCTCACTTTTTTCAAGTAATGGGTAAGAGGACTGAAACATGGCACTGAAAGACTCTACAGAGACAAAGACGAGTTGTCAAAAACATATAAGAGGTAGGATGGATAGATAGTCAGATCGATTGAATCAAGTGTCGCATAGGGAGTCCAGACAAAGGTGGGATGAATAAGAGGGGGATGAAACCATGACCTCTCCCACATGATATCTCTTTCTCACCTCTTTTTGTGCACCATCATCTCCCTCCCTCACTGGAAGAGACCACCTGCTACCTTCTCACTCGAGAGGCTTCTTAACTCTTAGCAAATCGACATTAATTTTGTTGTTAGTCGTGCGAAATAGTATATAAAGAAGCTTATAAAGCCATTAGTTTAATATATGCCTTATTCTCAAATATTTAGAAGCATAGCTATCTCAACCTACCCGAATGCAGCCAATGTTGGGTCTATCAAAGATATTTTTTGAAAGAAGGGTCTATCGAAGATTAAAGATCTGTTACTAGCTATGTCACCTTCTTAGGTAAAAAATTGGCCACATAATGCACCAAGAAGCAATAGTTGGTTACTCATCTAGTGTAGAGGCTAAATAGCGAGCAACAACTCATTCCAGTGTTGAGGCTAAATACTGTTCATTAGATCCTAATTACGATTCTCCATCCAATATGAGCTAATTTTATTTTATTTAGATGATGAAATTTCATGTGATTGAAAAAAGGTTGAGTCAAGTTTCGAAAGTAAAAGAAAACCAATTAGGATTCATGCCAAGTCGCTCAATTATTAAATTCATCCACTTGTTGAGGAGAACAATGGCGATCTATAGAGCTAAAAGGAAGAAGCTCCATATGATTTTTATTTTTCAGAGAAGGCTTATGAATATGTCATACGGGAGATATTGTGGAGAGTTTTCGAGAAGTGACAAGTACATATCCTATAAACTAACCTTACAAAGAATATGTATGATGGAGCTTCAACTTGTGTAAGGATCCAATCTGGGAAGACTGACTATTTTGACATCAACATTGGTCTGCATCAAGGTTCAACTTTGAGTCCTTTCCTTTTACTTTAATTATGGACCATTTGACTTGTCATATTCAAGATGAGATACCTTGATATATATTATTCGATGATGATATTGTGTTGATTGATGAGACTAGATATGGAGTAAATGAGAAGCTTGAGGTTTGGAGACATGTATTTGAGACTAAAGGATTTCGTATAAGCGGGGCTAAGATTAAATATATGGAGTGTACATTTGATTGAAGCAGTGATGAAGGAATCGAGGTGAAGATTGGTGACAATAACATTCAAAAGAAAGATTTTTTTAGATACATGGGATCTATTTTGCAACATGATTGGGAAATCAATGGAGATGTTACTCGTAGAATAAATGCAGGTTGGTTGAAGAGGAGAGGAGCCTCTATTGTTCTATGTGATAAGGAAATTTCTTTAAAAATTGAAGGGATGTTTTACAAAGCAATCGTGAGACTCGCTATGATCTATGGATCTGAATGTTGGCATATGAACCATAAACATATGCAGAGAATGATTGTAGCGGAAATGAAATGCTAAGCTGAATGTGTGGCTATACATGTAAAGATCGGATTTGCAAAGGAGGTTAACTTATGCACCAATTAGGAGATGCGAGTTTTGGGATGTTGAGTCGGCTAAGAGAGGGAGAAGAAGGCCCAATAAGTGTTGATTTGAGTCCATCCGAAGGGATCTTAGTTTTTTGGATCTAAGCTCAAGTATGACCTAAGATAGATTTGAATGGAGGTAAATAATCCATGTAGCCGACCCTACTTAATGTGGGAAAGGGCGTTGTTGTTGAATGAAATCTCATGTAATCTATAAATTGATTGTCAAGTTTAGTACTTTAAAGAGTCTTCGATTTGAATTTATGTTTATCTCTGTCTATTTTTGTAATCACACCCCTTCCATGTGTCAAGGGGTCGTAGTCAGTAGTTCATTGGTTAGGGAAAGTCATGTTATGAAAAAAAATTTGATGGAAAAGCGGGTGAGCCCCCATCGTGGGGGTCACCTCATGAGATATATTAGAAAGTAAGTTTTACAAAGTCATGACGCCCAGAGGTTACAGAGAGCGTTGCAGTGAGCGACTACATTTTCTTCATAAAATGTCTGATTGTTGAAGATGTTTTCATTACGTCCCATCCATATTGCCCATAGTACCGCGAATGGCTTCCAAAAATCAACATTAGTGTTTCGATTCACACGCCTGAGGGAGGCCCAGAACTCAGAAAGACCGACTGCTTCAAGCCAAGATATGCCCAAAACCAGCCAGACCCGTGCGGATGCTGGGCACCTAAAGAAGAGGTGATCGGAATCTTCCGTCATTTCATCACATCTCTCACAGCTTGTATTTGCGAGACCCAGTATGCGTGTCCGTGGTAGTGCCTCTTGCATCATCAAATACTCCTCCGATCGCTGGTCTGAGAGTTCCGACCGGAACTCCGACGCCCAGGTACCATTATTCGTCGTCTCCGCAAGAGTGGTCTCCTTAGAAGCCGCCAGTGCGAACAAACGAGGGAATCTAACCTCCAACCGACCTTCTCACGTCCAATCGCCCTTCCAAAAGCGGAAGAGGCCGCCATCACCCACACTTGGGATGACCATGCTGATTAGCTGTGGTATGACCCCACGGATGCCCGCCCAAAGTGGGGATTCGAAACGAAATCTGCTAGCTCCAAAATGGGTCGTGACCTCGTAGATCTTCCTTAATAGCATGAGCACTAGAGAGGAGGAGTTGCCCCAAATGGATAGAATCCACTTCGTGATAAGTGCCTTATTTATATTTTCCAAATCACGGATTCCCAGCCCACTGTCATCACGACTCCTTGTCATCTCATCCCAACTTACCAAATGGATACCTTGCCTCTGTTGTCTCCCATCCGACCAAAAGAATCTCCTCATTAAGGACTCAATTTTCCTGCAAACTCCCACTGGCAGCAACCTGGTAGAGCGGAAGAAGATCGGAATCGCTGAGAGGATGTGCTTCAGTAGAACAAGCTTACAACCCACTAACTTACGCTCCATCCGCATGCTTACGTCGTCCCAGTCCGCCGTCTTCAATTTCCCAGCCACCAACGGCAGGCCTAAGTAGTGGAGGGAGAGGGTCCCCAGCGGGCATCCCGTGAGCCCAGCCATTCTGTTCCGCTCTGCGTCAGCCATCCCGAAAGTAACCAACGTGGATTTGCTTTTGTTAATCTCTAGGCCCGCCATGGCACCGAAGATCTCGACCAGATGCACCACATTAGCAGACTACTCCTCAGACCCCCCGAGAAAGAGAACCGTGTCTTCCGCATACTAAAGAACAGGGATGGAGATCTCATCCCTATGATACCCCTGACACCAGCCTGCCTCCACCGCCTCCTTGAACAGCACACCGAGAGCGTCAGAGATCAGAACAAACAGCATCGGGGCCAAAGGGCAGCCCTGCCTCACCCCCTCTGCGGTTGGAAGAATCCCCCTTCCGGCTTTCCATTCACCAGAACGAAGAAGGAAGAAGTGGTGACACACCTTTTCATCCAGTCGATCCACAAATCCGGGAAACCCCTTCTTCGAAGAGAGACCCAAAGGAACCGCCAGTCCACACTATCATAAGCTTTTGCATAATCGATTTTCCGGCGTGCTCCTCTCATCCCGGATCTCTTCCAGTCCATACATATTTCTGATGCCATGACAATTCCTTCAGCCATTCGCCTCCCCGAATGAAAGCAGACTGCCCCTCCAACACCACGGAGCCCAGAACTAATTTGAGCCGATTAGCAAGCGTTTTCGCCACGATTAGGTACACAGTGTTAGAGAGCGCAATAGGCCTGAAATCCATGGAAGGACATACCGATATCGGTATCGATATCGGTACCATGTCGATACCGATATATCGCCGATATATCGGCAATATATCGATGCCATATCGCCGACATCGGGATTCATCTCGCCTTTTTTGCCTGTCGATACCCGATATCGGACATATCAGCGATATATCGGTGACCTGTCGACACCGATATATCGCCGATATATCGGGATACGGCCTTCCATGCTGAAATCTTTAACTCCAGTGGGCACATCCTTCTTCGGTAGCAGGAATAGCAGGGCACGATTGATCTTCTTGAAGTCTCTATTTCCCTCTTGAAACCCATTAAGCATCTCCATGAGATTCTCCTTCAGTAGGTCCCAGAACTCATGGTAGAAAAGCACGGAGAAGCCATCCGGGCTCGGGGCCCCGTCCACATTTAAGCTCCAAACTGCACCCTTGACCTCCGCCTTCATGAATGAGAAGACCAAACTATCCGCCTGCGCAGCTGAGAGGGACCTGGCCCCTTTCCCCAACCACCCCCAGCCATTGCCATGCTTCCTCTTAGAGACCGTCATGAAATGATCCCTCAGCGCCTTCCCAAGCTCCAGATCACCCGACACACATGCCCCTCCCACCTGTAGCTCCTGCACAAAGTTTCTTCTTCTTCTCCCCGAAGCCATGGTATGGAAAAACATCGTGTTAGCGTCTCCTTCCCTTAGCCAATGCTGTCTGGATCGCCGGCGCCACTCCACCTCCTCTTTTTATCCTCGCGTAGCAATGCCTCCATACTGACATGCCTCTCCATACACTCTTCCTGCGTGAGGCCCCTGTCGTCGTCCACCAAGTCCAAACGGGTGATGGCAACCTAAATCTCCATTCTCATTGCCCTTCTCCTCCTCCTGATCTCCCTGCCATATGTCGTGAGGAAAGCTCTCAGATTACGCAATTTCACAGCAAAACGAGTCACTGCGGTGCCTTCCACAATCTCTCTCCTCCATTTCTCAGTAACGATGTCCTTGAAACTGTCTTCGAGCAGCCAGCTTCTCTCGAATCTGAAGAAGAATCTGCCTTTTTCCCTCTCCCTGGAATCCCAGAGGATAGGAGTGTGGTCCGACTGAGCCCGTGGGATAGCCCAAGCCCTTGAGAGAGGGAATCTTTCTACAGCTTGCTCGACAAGAGGAACCTATCCCGCCTCGATTTAGCTCGTACATTGCGTCAAGTGTATTTGCAGCATGCGGCATCTACGAGCGACAGACCAAAGGAGTGCATAACCCTCCTGAAATCGTCGGAACCCGAGTCCCTGCCCCCCAAGCCAAGGGGGCGATCCTCCGCAAGGAAAGTCAAGTTCATATCTCCGCCTACAATCCACACTTCTCCTTCGTTAACGATCCCCAGATGTTCTATTTCCTCAACCAAAGAAGGATCTCCACCGCCAGTTGGACCGTACAGGTTAGTTACCTGGAGACATTCACCATCTTCATGCCTCTTAAGCGACAACGAGAGGCAATGCTGCGATTTGGAGTCGCCCACTAGATCAAAGAGCTCATTCCTCCAACCAATGATTAAGCCACTCGCCGCCCCCCTGGCAGCCAGCTGCACCGTTGAGAATCTATTTCCACCCCACATAGCCGTCAAGGCCTCGGCTCTTCCTTCATCAAGTTTCGTTTCCTGGAGGAGAAAGATATCCGCTCCAGCCTCGGAGATTAGGTTCTTTACACTCATCCACTTGTCTAGCCTTCCCAACCCTCTAACGTTCCACGATAGAATCTTTATCGGCATAAAACACCAGTTGTCTTCCTTGGAGGGACCATCCCGAGGCATTCCGCCGCCGCCCTGTCGAGAACTTGGAATATGTTAGAAGTGGGCACAGGCAAGTTCTCCTGCTGGGTGGGGTCCTGACCGAGTGCAACTTCCCCCTCGCCTACTGACCTCCCCATCTGCGCCGGACGCCTCGCACGTATGGTGAGCCCGCGTCTCGCGTAATGACACCTAAACTGTGGAGTCTGCAATCCAGGAGCGAGACCTCCGATCGGGTCGTTTGAGGATCAGCCAAGAAAGGCACCTCTCCTGGAGAGGTTGATTACGTCAAAGCGCCTTTCTTCTCTCCATCCATGCATTCAGGGGAAGCCGCAAGCAGTGCGGGCTGCAGGAGATCTTCGGTCTCAACTTCCTCCTGCAGTTATGTTATGAAATGAATATTGATTTTGGTGAAGACCTCCATCTTTACCCCCCCCCCCAATATCTTCTCCTCTCCCCTCTATTTTCTAGTGTTTCTCTCCTCAACCTCGTGCCTTCTCAACCTGTATGATTAGTCGTGTATCTTCTTCTCCTCTCATCCCTCTTTAAATTTCATGTTTGCATCAAAGGGAGAGGAGGTTGTTGGCGAAGGTGGGGATGGAGAAGAGAAGACAGTGGAAATGGGAGAGATGTGGCAGCTAGGTTAGGTAGTGAAGTGAAGGGAGAGGAAAATGCGGGAGAGTAAGTAGGGGTGCATGGGAGAATAATAAAATAATCATAAAAGAACCATTGGATCTACTCCCAATTTAATTAACCTAAGGAGATGGTTAAGTTAGTTAGCAAAATAACAAAAGGATGTAGAAGTCAATATCCATGGCTCGCATTGTGATTCGAAATTGTAAAGGAATGAAAATGTATTTATGAAAGTATAAAGGGGTATGAGTATAAAAATACCAATAGTTTAGCATATGGTGGATGTACAAAAGGTGACTTTCTAATGGTAAGAATGATGACATCTTTCTTCAAAGGCATAAACAAGCTAGACCATGTGGTGTGATATGAACACTTTAGCTCACGATGAATGATGTGGTGTTTAGATCCACTAAACCCTATGCTGAAACTGTAGTGTATTTTGTTTAACACCATTGCAATACCTGGGAAACAAGAGTGCGATTTTATTTGTTGATGGTTATGTAGGTTTTGATCATTTTAATAAAACCTAGAATGATTTTTAACTCCTAATATCCATCCTTTAGTTTAAAAAAAAAGGCATTTTTACATGCTACATTTTCTAAAGAATTTAGAAAACCTAAAGCTAAATAACATATCATGAAAAACTACGGTTATCTTAAAAAATTAAACAAATTATCCTAAATAAATAAGATTTCTAGCACACTGCCAACTATATTTACAGTTTCAGAATGAGATCGTTTAAGCTGCCAACACAAGCTAAGCAGACTCTAGATTTATTTGCAAGAATCGCTTTGAAATTAAAAAGGCCGCACACAACAGAATTCCCAAGGCAGAAATATAAACTTCACTTTTCAAGCAATACATCACAGCATTCAAATACCTGCATAAGCAGCTTCCCGTCTCCGGTGAAATGTAGTGCAGGCAAAGCATGAGCTCCCCCTGTGTAAACTGAAGGTAGGCACCACGTGAATGAAAAAAGAGGTCATGTCCTTGTATTGAGCATTGGCCTTCTCCCAGCCTTGGTGTAAAGACAACCTCCTTCCGACCTCGCTCTAGACTTGCTATCGTCGGGTCCTTTCTGCCATTTCTTGCTGGAATCATGGAATGGCTTTTCTGTCTTCAAAGGTCTTGAACTAAGCTTATTGTAAGGGATTTTCTCAGTTCTCCTCCCCCTGGTTGTTCTCGTAATTCTCCTTGTTGTTGCCCCAGTTGGCATTTTATCAGTATTAGAAATTCGATGCTTGTGTGCCATGCCGTCACTCTCTTCAGTTCCAGATTCAGAAGATCCAGGAATCTCCGCTTCCTCCTCGTCATCCTCCTCTTCGCTCCCATATTCATCATCAGACTCATCATCCTTGTGAACATGGTTATCATTCAGGGTGTTTTCATTAGCCAAAGCCTTCTTTCGCTTCTTACGACCGTGAGAAACCCCGGCATCCTCCTCCCCTGAATTACGCATAAGGTGTATGTACTTGCTCCTCATCTCCATCAACGGATGCTTCTCAACAAGTGTGCCCCTCTTGTAAGCCTCTCTAAGAACAACAGTATGAGTGCCATTCTTGATGGAGACATAGAATATACCCTGGTAATTCAGCAACAGCTTCTTGCAGTAAGCCGCGGACGGCAATCCCGCGAGCTCTCCAACGAGTAAGAGATCATCCCTAGAGGTCTTCTTGGAGATAAGCAGGTGAAGTAACTCGTGCAAGACCCCGACAGCCCACTTCTCCCCGACAGCGCTCTTGGGATCGAGCTGTGTGCCGTCGTTGTCGTAAGGGGACACGTAGGGGATCTTCTGCCAGTCATCCATCCACTTTTTGATCTTCTTGTTGATCCCGTACTTGTCGGAGAGCTGGAGCGGGAAGGAGGAGGAGCTGGCGCCGTTGCGCATGCGAAAGGTGGAGACGGCGAGATTTCGGTCCCAGAAGACGAGGTCAAGGAGGGAGGGGGTGGGATGGAAGTAGTGGGGGTAGTGGGGGAGGACGGAGCGAGCGTAGTCGCGGGGGAGGCCGAGGTCCCAGCGGAGGCGGTCGAGGACAGGGATAGGGATGTTGCGGCGGCGGGTGAGCATGAGGAGGCGGAGGAGGCGCTGGGCGGCGGCGTCACGGGAGGAGTCATGGAGGGAGAGCTCCTCGTCGTGGAGGCGGACGAGGTCAGGGGTGGGGCGGATGATGGGGACGGCGGAGGGGGAGGGGTCCTCCGCGAAGGCGGAGGGGTAGCGGCGGATGAAGGAGATGGGGCGGAAGGGGAGGCAGAGGTGGTGGCGGTGCTCGGAGATGGAGGAGAGGGGAACACCGCAGGCGGAGGAGGCGTCGTGGGAGAGGAGGAAGTCCTTGAGGGAGTGGAGGGGGAGGAGGTGCTTCTCCCTCTCCACGGCGTGGTCGAGCCCGCGGTCGCGCACCCACTGGACATTGACGTCCACGAACGTCGCGCTCTGCTGGAAACGGGAATGGAGGCGGCGCCGCCTGCGACAAGCTCCTGCGAGGCGGAAAGCCATTGCTTGCTCGCTGCTCTTCCGCGCTTGCTCTCTTCTTTCCGCTTGTTCGCGGCTTGACTCTTGACTGCTGATCAATGTGGCTTTGGTCCAGCCTACACCTACTAGGTGCCCTTCGTCTCGGTTTGGTTGGAAAGACAGAAATAAAGAGTATAAAGTGGAATAAGTAAGATGGAATAAAGATATGAATAAGATGAAATAATAGGATGTGAATGGGTAGCCGTACTCTTAGGAATGTGTTGGACGGGAACAATTATTTCTCTCAATTAATATATCAAATCATCACTTCATTCTCTTATATTTCAAAAAATATATATTATAGTATACCATCTCATTACCTAAATATTATATATTATTCAACATACGATCATTTTTCCAAACTTCTATAAAATCTCATCAAAACAACACATTCTCATTAATGAGCCCTCCATCAAACACCAAAACATACAAAAGGTTATCCACCAAATTAACTCTTTTTTCATAGAATATCTTCTACAAGATAACCCTCTAACCAAACGCCCATTTCATTTTTTTTAATGTAATATAACAACCAAAAATTATACGATGATGTCTCCGATACATCGATCATTGTAGGGGTTAAACAACTGGACCGAACCACTCGATCGAACCGGGAACCAGCCCTGACCTGGTTGATTCAGCCAGTTTCATGTAATTAATTTTTTAAAAAAAAAGAAAGTAAAAAATGAGGTCTAATCGGTGGTCGAACGAGGTTGACTCGGGTGGTCGGACTGGGTTGAACCGGACTGACCCAATTTTGATGATTTGGAAAATTTCAAAAAATAAAGGTTTAGTTAATTAAATAATAGGATTTTTGTCACTTGCGTTCTTCTTAAGTTATGCAATACCAGTTATGCCTCTCTCTTTTTTGCAATATCTTATAGTAGTTTTCTAGACGCAACTATATATAAATGATTACAATATTGTATTCATATGGCTGACTTTTGTAGAGTTTTACTTGAAATAGACAATCATTATTCTGTTGAAAGATTGCATATTTTAAACGATTATTTCATTGAATATATATACATACTTACGTATATGTACCTGATTGATTAAAAAATCAATTCGATCGTTCGAACCAGTAAATTAAGTTCAGTCTTTTTTTTTGAATCTATAGAAATGGTGATATCATCGCCGATCCAAAGGATTTGGACCGATAGTCTGACCTAGTAGGCCAAAATGAAGAGTGACCAATTTAACGTCCTCTATTTAAAACGTTATTCATTGAGTATCCATCTAACACTGGATAATGTGGGTCAGAACTAGGGATGCAAACGGACGGATACATATGCGGATATAGGTGTTATCATATCCTTATCCATTTTAAGATACGGATGCGGATACATAAATAGATATATTACGGATATTGAAAATTGCAAACCATATCCTTAAATATGGATACGGATATGGAACCAAATAATCACGATTCGGATGCAGATAGTTTACGAACGGAAACGGATTATCCTACAGATTTGAAATTCCTTCTAAGTTCTAACACCTACATTTTGTAGGATTGTTTGGTAAAGTTGAAACTAATAGCTAATTAAATCAAAATTAATAAAATACAAGACAACAAAATACAAAAAGAATACTAAGTTTAATAAGTGTATAATAAATGATTAAATAATATAGAGATGTATATTTTCTTCCCACATTTGAAAATGACTCAACATGCAATATATTTTAACTAATCTTATAATATATTTGGAGATATAGACACACAAAAGTTGATGTATGTATATATAATATAAACACGGATTCAACAATGCGGATATCCATATCTGAATCCGTCAAAAAATATATAACCATATCCGTATCCATATCTTCAGAAAATTTAAAAACAATATATGTATCCATATCTGTATCCACAAAAAAATAAAATCTCATATACATTTCTGTATCCATATCCATTAAAATCAAAGATTCATATCCATATCCTCTTAAAATGGATATGATGACAAACGGATACAGATATAGCCGTATCTGGTTGCATCCCTAGTCAGAACAGAGCGGAGCAGCAGAGTCCGGATTGTTCCCACATCGCCCTCCTCAATGTCCTCGTTACCATCCAACTGCCCATGGGCATTTAGTTTAGTTTGAATAGGGGGAAGAAGGGGAAGGTGCTCTGCCTCTCCTTCACGCTCTCTTCATTCACGCCCCTCCCAACATGTAGAAGTCAGATGCAAAGAAAGTAAAAAAAGAGGGGAGGCATACAAAGGGTGTGATTCTCCTCGGAGCAGTCCCCCGTGCAGAAGCTCGGCAACGCCCAGATGTCCCTCTCCCCCTGATTCCGACTTGCATCCCCCCTCCTCCTCTCCTCCCGCTCCAGCAGCCCCTCATCCCGGGATGTAAAGGGAAAAGAATTCATAGCTTTATGAGAGGTCCTAGGGTTTCCTTATATAGGAGAGAAACCTATGGGGCAAATTACAAAAAGAAGAAGAAGGAAATAGAAAATAAGACAACAATAATAAAAAAATAACTAGTATCTTAACCCTCCCTATCAAGCTGGAGCGTAGATATCGATCAGACTCAGCTTGGAATAACATCTCTGATAAGGTCCTCTGGATAGGGCCTTTGTAAGTACATCTGTTGTCTGGTCTCCAGAGCTGACATGCGCAGTGGCGATAAGACCCTTCTGTATCATGTCACGAGTGTAGTGACAGTCCACCTCTATGTGCTTCGTCCTCTCATGAAAGACTGGTTGTTGGTAATGAAAAAAGCAGCCTGATTATCACATTGGAGGTGCATGGGAAGAGTCACCTCTATAGTCAGGTCAGTAAGTACAGATCTAACCCACATAATCTCTGTGCTAGCATGTGCCATGGCCCTGTATTCTGACTCATCACTTGACCTGGCAACCACAGTTTGCTTCTTACTCTTCCATGAGACAAGAGAATTCCCTATAAACACAGCAAAGCCCGATGTAGACTTTCTATCCTTTGGACACCCAGCATAATATACATATGCACATGTTGTAACTGAGAGAGATGTGCCTCTGCTGAAAAGAAGTCACGTGTCAGATGAAGTCTTCAGGTATCTCAGAATCACATAGACTGCATCCACATGCGCTTGTCTAGGCTGCTCCATAAATTGACTCACTTTGCTCACGACAAAGGATATGTCGGGCCTGGTAATAGTCACATATACTAGCTTGCCAACAAGCTCTCTGTACCTCCTCTTGTCGACCTCCTCGGTATCTTCATCATAGAGCGTCATGCTCGGGTCAATAGGAGTAGTGGTAGGTCTGCAATATGCCATGCCTGTCTCTGAAAGAAGATCTGTAACGTACTTCCTCTGGGTCATCACGAGACCCCGCTGGTTCCTGGCAAACTCCAGTCCAAGGAAGTAACGTAAGTGTCCAAGGTCTTTGGTCACAAACTACTGACCTAGAAAGTCCTTGGCACCCTGAATACCATGTTCGTCATCCCGTGTAACAATAATATCATCAACGTAAACAAGAATTACAATAGTACCTCTCTGGGTCCTCTGCACAAACAAGGAGTGATCAGCAGTCGATCTGACAAACCCTTGCTGCTCTATCAAGTCCGAGAGCTTCTGGAACCATGCTCTTGGACTCTGCTTAAGGCCATAGACAACCTTGTGTATCCTGCAAACCTTCTGACACTCCCCCTCAGTGGCAAACCCAGGTGGCTGGTGCATGTAGACCTCCTCCTGTAGATCACCATAGAGGAAGGCATTCTTCACATCAAGCTGATACAGGGGCCAATTGTGTATCACAGTAACAGAAAGTAGAACACATAGAGTAGAATGTCTGGCAACTGGAGAGAAAGTATCCTGATAGTCCACCCCATATGTCTGGGTGAACCCACGTACTACAAGTCTCGCCTTATAACGATCCACGTTGCCATTTACACGGTGTTTGACAGTGAAAACCCATTTGCATCACACAACAAATGCATCGATTGGAGCAGAAACAAGACTCCACGTGCCATGTGACTGTAATGCAGCCATCTCCTCCTCCATGGATAACCTCCGCTGACTGTCCTTTAGAGCCCCATGATATGTCTGTGGTATCTCCACAGCACATAGTGCCAAGGTAAACCTCCTGAAATCCTCTGACAGTCTGGTCAAGGAAACCTGAGCTGCAAGAGGATAGGTGGCACACTGTCGTTTCTTCTTTCGCAAAGCAATCGGTACACCAAGATCATATGCTAAGTCTGTTAGATGTGAGTTCCCCTCTCGAGAGGGCACCTTCTCATCCTGTATGGAATCACGCTGCACAGACGACTCAGTAGTGCCATTAGTAGAAACAATGTGCTTAGTACATACCTGAGGCGTGCTGGATGATGGGCAAGACCTGTGAGCATGGGGAACCGAGCGAGGCCTACGAGGAAAAACACGTGGCAAAAACTGAGTCAGAGTAGGAGGTAGAGCCACAGGAGCAGGTGGTGGTGGTGGTGGTTGAGGAGGTGGTGGTAGAGCAGGAGCAGAGGGAGGCAGAGAAACAACGATAGGAGGTGGAGGCATGTAGATCTCATCGTCAGAGTCAGATGGGGCTAGTCTGTCACCTATAGGAGAAAAATACATAATAGACTCAAAGAAAGTAACATCAGCACTGACAAAGTACTTTTGCTTTAACAGATCAAAGCAACGATACCCCTTATGGGTACGAGAGTAGCCAACAAACACATACTTGTCAGCTCTAGGAGAGAGCTTGTCCCGACCTGGAGAGACATCATGAACAAAAGCAACAGATCCAAACACACGAGGTATAAGGGAGAAAAGATCCTTCTCGGGAAACGTAATCGAGAAATGAATCTTCTCTCCCAACACAGACGAGGGCATGTGATTCACCAAATAGCATTCAGTAAGGACAGCATCACCCCAGTAAGAGTGAGGAGCATGACTCTGTATCAATAAGGTTCTGGTCACATCAAGTAAGTGACGATGTTCGCGCTCGGCAACACCATTCTGCTGAGAAGTACAGGCACATGAGGTCTGGTGAACAATGCCAAGAGATCTAAAAAACTCAGAAAGCTATAAGGGACATAATTCTAAGGCATTGTCAGTGCGAAGATATTTGACATCAGCAGAAAAAATATTATTTACTTCGTTAATAAAATATTTGATCATGGATCCAGCCTCAGACTTATTCTTCAAAAGAAAGACCCAAGAAAGTCTAGAAAAATCATCAACGGTAACAAGATAAAAACGGTGTCCCTGATGATCAGGAACACGACTCGGACCCCAGATATCTAAATGAAGGAGCTCAAACAACTGGGAACTGCTCCGACTCTGACGAGATGGAAAGGATGAGCGATGTTGCTTCCCAAGCTGACATGCCTCATACTGAAAGGATGTTCTCGTGGAAATCTGAGGGAGAACATGGCATAGCTTCTGCAGAGGAAGGTGGCCAAAACGAAGGTGCCACATATATGAAGAGACTGGTCTAGTAGGTATAGTGGAAACGCCAACATGAGAAGGTTGGACCAGTCTGTAGAGTCCCTGCTACTCACGGCCACTCCCAATCACCCTGCCCGTGAGTATGTCCTGAAATACAAGAGAAGATGGATCAAAGATGGCACGACAATGCAGATCCTTAGTAATCTAACTAATGGAAAGTAAATTCATCTGAAAGTCAGGAGCATATAGAACATTCTGAAGACGCATAGATGGCATCAGATACACCTCCCCCTGTCCTGTAATTGGTAAGTGGTCGTCATTGGCAATGACAACCCATCTACCAGGTGGTATGGTCCTGTAGGACTTCAGTTGTGCTCTGTCTCCGCAAAGATGATGAGAAATACCAGAGTCCTTAATTCAATCTGTCATATCTGCACCATGACTACCAGTGAATGCATAAGCGATACCTGAGGAGCTCGAAGAGGCTCTGTATGTGGTTGATGTATCTGTAGTGGGGGGTCCTGCAGTAGGGGTCATAGTCTCTCGAATGCGAGAGACGATATCATCCAGTCGAGGATCTGTATGGGAAGCAAGAGTATCTGAAGGCTCAATCTGTTCAGCTACGCGGCCAGAAACGGGATATCCATGCTTCTGATAGCATGTATCCTCTGCATGCCCTGGTTGACGACAAAAGGTGCAAGGACCACGCGGACGTCTACCGCCTCTGCCACGAGGAGTGCGTCCTCTAGACTGGGTTGTCACTCCCCGACCACAAGAAGTGGCCATAGCTGACGAGGGCTGCGGAGTGGCTATAGGAGGCATGATAATCCGGCCGAGTCATCTATAGGCCTCCTCCATGGGAGGTATAGTAGCTCCACTGAGAACCTGAGTACGTGTTGCATCATACTCTGTATCAAGGCCGGCCATGAAAACTCCAGTCATTGTGGAGTTCCTATGTGCCTTCTGCTGCTCAAGAGATGTCGTAATATGCATATAGCTGTGTAGTTTCTCAAACATGCCACGGAGTGAACTGTAGTACACGTGCAGAGGACGACCATTCTGCTTGGCCTTGTAGATGTCAAACTATAACTGGAGAATCTTGGCCTCATTCTTCGCTTAAATATATGTGGAAGCCAAAGTGTCCTACATCGCCTTGGCGGTGGGTTGGTTCAAAATATCATTGGCTATCTTTATGGTGAGTGTCCCACATAGCCAAACACGTGCATATGCGTCACCTTGCTTCCAAGAAGCATTTTCCCCAATTTTATCCGTTAGCTTTGGATCTGTTAGGATGTGCTCCTTATTGTTGCACTGCATTAGGGTGAGAAACTGCATGGATCACAACTCATAGTTGGTCCCATCCATCTTAGCGATGTGATTCAGGCCCTTGAAGGCTCCACACGAGAAAATATCACCCTTGTTCTCTGGCATGATGGTAGAATGACCAAATAACAGAACTCAACTGGGGAGTAGACCGATATAAACGAGTCTACACGATCATATTGAGGATTGGTTGTACGTGTAAACTCATACAACCAACCTCATCAATCGTTGTTGCTTGCTAGGGCCGAAAAACGTGATTTATAGATCAAAAATCATGTTTTCCGGTCAAAATCAGACTGGTTCAGACCGTACAATGACTTGCAGAAGGGCAAGGAAGACCACGGGAAGGCCGACGACGGTTTGTGATGCCTAGCTGACGGTCGGGGAGGCCTGGTCGGCCCAGGCAGGGGCCTAACACGACATAAGTCGCAACCTGGAGGCCTAGGGCTGCGGACTAGAGGATGGGGCGGTAGGTAGGGTTAGGGTTTTGTGGGGTACGGAAACTCCGATCTAAGACCATCGCTCTGATACCATGTAAAGGGTGAAGAATTCATTGCTTTATAAGAGGTCCTATGGTTCTCTTATATAGGAGAGAAACCTATGGGACAAATTACAAAATGAAGAAGAAATAAATAAAAAATAAAACAACAATAATAAAAAATAACTAATATCTTAACACAGGCCTACCCAACGACCTCGCCCTCTCCTCCCTCCTCCTCCACCCATCGACGCCCACCACGCCTGCGGGTCCATCTACCGCCACTGGCACCTCCCTTTTGCCAACAAGGAGGCCTTCTTCACGTGCCGCCACCGCCTCGGTCTCCGTCACCCATGGCTCTTCATCTTCGCCTTCCACTCCTCCGCGAAGTCATGTTGGCTGGTGCTCGTCCTCACCAACCTCCTAGCATACCATCCCCGCCATGCCATGCCGAGACACTCTGTCCCACGGGCTTCTAGTGCGCCGCCGAAGGGTCCGCCATGCTCGTCTGCGGCGGGATGCTCTCCGACGCTGACTCCCCTCTTGACCTCGTCTTAAAGTTCGAGATGCATAGGAATCGTTGGACCGTCATGAACTGAATGCTCACTCCTCGCTCCTTATTCGTCGTCGGCGGGCTCGTCTACGTTGCAGGCGGGAGTGTGCCATCTCTCGGAGCTGGATTCCACTGAGGTTCTGGACCCGCTCACGGGGAACTGGAAGGAGGTGAAGAGCATGGGTGGTGGGATTGCTTCCTACGATACGGTTGTCGTCGATGGGAGGCTCCTCCTGACGGAAGGATGGGTGTGGTCATTTCTCTTCTCGCTGAGAGGACGGGTCTACAACCCGAGCACGAACAGCTGGGAGGAGATGAGGTCGGGGCTTCGGGAAGGGTGGACAGGGGCCAGTGATGTTGTTCATGGCAGGCTATTCGTGATATTGGAGCACGAGAGGGTGAAGGTCTACAATGCGGAGTGCGACGGATGGGAGACGGTCGATAAGTATCCAGTTCCAGAGCTAGTAGGGAAGCCCTTCTCTGTTGCTGCTTACGCTGACAAGATATACATAGTTTGTAGGGATCTCAACGTGATTATTGGGCATATTCAGAGCAGCTGTGGAAGCGGCTGCGGGGCAAGAAGGAAGCAGAGCTTCTCTGTCACCTGGCAACATGTAAACGCCTCGCCTTCATTCCGGAACTTTGCTCCTGCTGCCGCTCAGATTCTGATCGGTTAATGGTTTTCTAAGACTTGAAGAAGCCCGTATTGCATCCCCTCAACTTGGTAAACTAACATGTGTTTTTTTAATGCAGACGATCTTTTCTATTGTTTTCTTTTGAGATAATTATTATTTTTAGTATTATCCTCTCTGTAATTTTCTAGTTTTAGTTTCATCTTTCTGTAATTTGTTTAATGGTTCTTCTCCTATATAAGAGAACCCTTGGGCCTCTCATATTATATCCCAGTATGTTCTCTTAACATGGTATCGGAGCGACGGTCCTAGACCGGAGTTACCGTATCCATCCCTAACCTTAACCCTCCCTATCCGACCCCCCCCCCCCCCCCCCACGCCTCGCGTGCACGCCAGGCCCTGCACCATTCCCTCAGGCCCCAGTGCCTCGCATAGATGCCAGGCCCTCCCCCCCGCGCCTACGCTCTGTCGCCCTATCGTGCATACGCCAGAGGCATGATCACTTGTTGCCTGCACCCTGCCGACTGCGCTCTTGCGCGCCCAAAGGCATGTTGCCTGTTGCCAGACGTCTGCTCTCTTGTGCGACCATACGATTCTCCCTAGCGTGCCCAGACGCCCGCGACCAGACACCTGCGACCAGACGCATGCACCCTAGCGCATCCAGATGCCTGCCACCTTGCGCCCAGACGCCCACGCCCTTGTGCGTGCCAAGTCGCCCAGGCCTTTGTGCCCCCACGCTCAGAATCTGCTTCAAGGACCCGTGCCCTGTCCTAACCATCCCATCAACGGATAGTTATGTGAGTTGATTTCTATGAGAGTCACGATTTCTTTCAAGCAACAAAGATTAGCAAGGATGGTTGTATGAATATACACGTACAACCAATCCTTCGTATGATTTTGGAGACTCGGTTATATCGGTCTACTCCTCAGTTGAATTCTGTTCTTTGGTTATTTTATCGTCATGTCAAACACCAAGGGTGACATCTTATCGTCCGGAGCCTTCAAGGGCTCGGCTCATCGCTAAGATGGATGAGACCAATTATGAGTTATGGTCCATGCATTTCCTCACCCTCATGCAGTACAACAACAAGGAGCGCATCCTGACAGATCCAGAGCCAACGAATAAGAGTGGGGAAAATGCTTCTTGGAAGCAAGATGACGTGTACGCACGAGTTTGGCTTTGTGGGACTCTTACTACAGAAATAGCAAATGATATTCTAACTCATCCCACTGTCAAGGTAATGTGGGACACTTTGGCTTCCACCTATGCACATGCGAAAAACAAGGCGAAGATCCTTCAACTACAGTTTGATATCTACAACACCAAATAGAATGGCCACCCTCTGCATGCTTACTACTCTTCGCTGCGTGGCATGTTTGAAAAGCTCCATAGCTACATTCACATTACGACGTCTATTGAGCAACAGAAGATGTATAGGAACTCCACGATGGTTGGAGTATTCATGGTTGGACTTGATAGAGAATATGATGTTGCACGTACTCATCTTCTTACTGAAGCAACCATTCCCCCTATAGAGGAGGCCTATAGCCGTCTCAACCGGCTCATCATCCCGTCGACAGTCACGTCTTTGCACTTCTCAACGATGGCCGCTTCTCATGGTCAAGGTGGAGTAATCCAGTACAGAAGACGCATAACTCGAGGAAGAGGCGGTGGACGCCACCGTGGTCCCTGCACCTATTGCCGCAAGCCTGGACATGCATAAGACATATGCTATCAGAAGCATGGATATCCTATTTCTGGTCAAGCAGCAGAGCAGATTGTGTCTTCAGAGACTTCATCTCCCCAGGCCGATCCTCACCTCGATGATATTTTCTCTCGTATTCGAGAGATCATGACTTCCAGTGCTAACACCATCATAGATACCGCTACAGCAACCAGAGCCTCTTCGAGTTCCTCATGTGTCACCTATGCATTTACGGGTAGTACGAATGCAGACATGACAGAGTGGATTGTGGACTCGGGTGCTTCTCACCACTTGTGTGGAGATAGAATGCAGTTGAAGTCCTACAGGGTTATACCTCCTGGTAGATGGGTTGTCATTGCTAATGGCGACCGCTTACCCGTCACAGGACAGGGGGAGGTGCTGTTGACACCATCCATACATCTGAAGAATGTTTTATATGCTCTTGCTTTTCTAATGAATTTACTTTCTATTAGTTAGATAACTAAGGATATGCATTGTCGTGCCATATTTGACCCTTCATCTCTTGTGTTTCAGGACATACTCACGGGCAGGATGATTGGGTATGGCAGTGAGCAGCGGGGACTCTACAGACTGGTCCAACCTCCTCATGCTAATCCTTCTATTATATCTACTGGATCTGTCTCTCCTTATCTGTGGCACCTTAGGTTTGGACATCTTCCTCTAAAAAGCTATGTCATGTTCTCCCTCAGATCTTTACGAGATCATCCTTTCATTGTGGGGCATGTCAACTTGGAAAGCATCATTGTTCCTCTTTTCCATCCGTCAGAGTCGGAGCAGTTCTCGGCTATTTGAGCTCCTTCATTTAGACATTTGGGGTCCTAGTCGTGTTCCTGATCTCCAAGGACATTGTTTTTATCTTGTAGTTGTCGATGATTTTTCTAGACTTTACTGGGTCTTCTTATTGAAAAATAAGTCTGAGGATGGATCTGCTATCGAGTATTTTGTTAATGAAATAAAGAATATTTGTTCTGCAAATGTCAAGTATATCCGTTCTGACAATGCCTTGGAATTTTGCACCTTACATCTTTCTGAGTTCCTTAGATCCCATGGCATTGTTCACCATACCTCATGCGTCTACACTTCCCAGCAGAACGGTGTTGCCGAGCGCAAACACCGTCACTTACTTGATGTGACCATGATATTGTTGATACAGAGCCATGCTCCTCATGCTTACTGGGGTGATGTTGTCCTTATTGCTTGTTATCTGGTAAACCGTATGCCCTCATCCGTGTTAGGATAGAAGATTCCTTACTCGATTGCGTTTCCCGAGAAGGATCTCTTACACCTCGTGTGTTTGGATCTGTTGCCTTTGTTCATGATTCTCTGCAGGGCATGGCAATCTCACTCCTAGAGCTGTCAAGTGTGTGTTTGTTGGCTACTCTCGTACCCAAAAAGGGTATCGTTGCTTTGATCGACTAAGCCAGAAATATTTTGTGAGTGCTGACGTTACTTTCTTTGAGTCGGTCATGTATTTTCTTCTACGGGTGACAAAATTACTTCATCTGACTCTGATGATGAGATATACATGCCACCACTTCCTACAGTTGGTCCTTCATCTTCATCGACTCCTCCTCTTCCAACACCTCCACCACCTCTGTTGGTTCAGTTCTTGCCTCGTGTTGTTTCTCGCATATCTCGCTCAATTCGCCATGCTCACAAGCCTTGCCCATTATCCAGCATGCCTCTGGTATGTAATGAGCATATTATTTCTACTGATGGCACTACTGAATTGACTGTACAATAGGAGGAGCAGGTACCCTCTCAAGAGGGGAATATACAGGCCCATGACTTGGCAGATGATCTTGACGTACTGATTGCTCTGCGAAAGCAGAAACATGCATGTGCCACATACCCTCTTGCAGCCCAGATTTCTTTGAGCAAGTTGTCAGAGGATTTCATGAGATTTACATTAGAACTATCAGTCGTGCAGATACTATAGATGTGCCAGGAGGCTCTCAAAGATAGTCAGTGGAGGCCAGCCATGGAGGAGGAGATGGTTGCACTACAATCACTTGGTACGTGGAGTCTTGTTTCTGCTCCTGTTGATACATCAGTCGTGGGATGCAAATGGGTGTTCACTGTGAAACATCGTGCGAATGTCAGTGTGGATCACTATAAGGCGAGACTTGTGGCACGAGGGTTCACCCAGACATATGGGGTGGACTATCACGATACTTTCTCCCCAGTTGCCAGATATTCTACTCTACGTATTCTCCTTGTTGTTGCTGTGACACAAGATTGGCCTCTTTATCAGCTTGATGTGAAGAATGCATTCCTCTATGGTGACCTACAAGAGGAGGTCTACATGCAGCAGCCACCGGGGTTTGCTGCTGAGGGGGAGTGTCAGAAGGTTTCCAGGTTACACAGGGCTATCTATGGCCTCAAGCAGAGTCCAAGAGCATGGTTCCAAAAGCTCTCAGACTTGATAGAGCAACAGAGTTTTGTGAGATCAACTGTTGATCACTCTTTGTTCATACAAAAGACCCAAAGAGGTATTACAGTCATTCTTGTTTATCTTGATGGCATTATTATTACAGGGGATGACGAGTAGGGTATTCAGGGTGCCAAGGACTTCCTACCTAGGTCAGCAGTTTGTGACCAAGGACCTTGGACATTTACGTTACTTCCTTGGAATAGAGTTTTCAAGGAATCAACGGAGTCTTGTAATGACCCAGAGAAAGTATGTTATAGATCTTCTTTGAGAGACAAGCATGGCAGATTGCAGACACGCCACTACTCCGCTTGGCCCAAGCATGAAGTTCTATGATGATGATACTGAGGAGGTCGACAAGAGAAGGTACCGAGAGCTTGTTGGCAAGCTACTATATGTAACTATTACTAGGCCCGACATATCATTCGCCGTGAGCAAAGTGAGTCGGTTTATGGAGCAGCCCGGACATGCACATATGGATGCATACCATATGATTCTGAGATACTTGAAGACTTCACCTGATACTAGACTTCTTTTCAGCAGAGGCACATCTCTCTCAATGACAGCATGCGCAGATGCAGATTATGCTGGGTGACCAAAGGATAGAAAGTTTACGTCTGGATTTGTTGTGTTCATAAGGACTTCTCTTGTTTCATGGAAGAGTAAGAAGCAGACTGTGCTTGCCAGATCAAGTGATGAATTGGAATACAGGACCATGGCACAGGATAGTACATAGATGATGTGGGTCAGATCCGTTCTTACTGACCTGACTATTGAAGTGCCTCTTCCCATGCACCTCCAATATGATAATCAAGATGCTCTCTTCATTGCAAATAACTCAGCCTTTCATGAGAGGACGAAGCACATAGAGGTGGATTGTCACTACACTCGTGACATGATACAGAAGGGTATTATCACTACTAGGCATGTCAGCTCTGAGACCAGACAACAGATATACTCTAGCAAGAGGACCTTATCAGAGATGTTGTTCCAAGCTGAGTCTTATTAATATTTACGCTCTAGCTTGAGGGGGAGTGTTGAGATAATTACTATTTTTAGTAAAATCCTCTCTGTAATTTTCTATTTTTAGTTTCATCTTTATGTAATTTGTCCAATGATTCTTCGCCTATATAAGGGAACCCTTGGGCCTCTCATAATGTATCCTAGTACGTTCTCTTAACATTTTCTTAATCAGTAAAGGAAAGATCTTGGATTGGCCCTATACCCTCAAAGGTGATTAATCTTGTCCGAGAGATAAAATTGTGAGGGAAATTAGTGGGTAAATCAAATCTGTCATTTAAAGATGCAAAACTTTCTTTTTGTTGTACACCTTATATAAGCTGTTTTTTTTCGAGAGGCGGCCTTATTTTTAAGAGAAAAAATTGTCGCTTCAGATGCAACTTCGCTCTATATTAATAAAATTCACCTCTTGAAGTGGCGACTCACAAGATCAAAGATGCCTTTTGAATAGACATCTTTCTGGTTGGAGCCTTGTAGCCGTTTCTTGCATCTCTTGAAGACTTGGGGGAAGAGATTGTTTACAAAAAAGGTCTGAAATTTATTTTTTGCCTACAATGGTACCCATGAACTTTACTTACTAAATTGTGGTGTGGTATTAACTTTCCTTGAATATATGTGATGATTGTCACGGTAAAGATAGCACCATTCTTTTTTCCTTTAATTATTCTTGTAGATGACATTGTCAACAACATTCAGTCCTTGAACGGGACTGGATACATTTGACATATGCAAATATTTTCCTTCCTTCTACTAATACTTTTGCAAATGCAAGAAAGCAATAAGGAGGAATGAAGTAAAGAGGGATGATAAAACTACACACTTAAAATAGAAATCAAGCCTAAAGGCTTGTACAACAACGCATGGGCAGTCTAGTTGGTTAGAGACGCACGATCACAAAAAGCATACAAAACTTAAGGTGGTTTTGGCTAATCAAAGAAATACGTGAAAAACATCTCATTTTAAGGTGTTTTTGGCTAATCAAAGAAAGACATGATAGAAATCTCATGGAATGATAATTATTTGGTCATATGTTCTTTTATACCACATACAAGATAAGCAAGATAAATATCTCTCAATACTTCCCCTCAAGATGGAGCATAGATGTTGTAGAAAACGAGAATGCAGAAGCGTATCAGAGATAAAGAAATATAAACGGTGGAAGAAGACTGAGATATAACATGGAACCCTA
The DNA here is from genome assembly GCA_037367405.1 of Ottelia alismoides. Classification (NCBI taxonomy): domain Eukaryota; kingdom Viridiplantae; phylum Streptophyta; class Magnoliopsida; order Alismatales; family Hydrocharitaceae; genus Ottelia; species Ottelia alismoides. Next base: position 189,206 of record JAZKJV010010864.1, read on the forward strand.
CTTCATAAAGCGGAATGAAAGCACGAGAGAACTGCCTCAAAGGATTGATGTTTTTATCGAACCCTCTCATCTGTTACAGGTGGTGTATGGCTTCTTATATAGCCCCATCAGTAAGATCAAGTCCCACCCACAGATGATGCACGAGCAAACCTGTGGATGTGGTAATTGGACCTTGGAAGGATCCAATTACCCATGTAAAGACGCATACTCTAACCCTCCCCCTCAAGCTGGAGAATCCAATGCTCAGCTTGGATAAATAGAAAGAAGTCACCCTCTTACATAATACAAGAAATATACAATAGCAACTCAACACATATTCTATTGGCTGACTGTCGAGGATGTTGCTTCTCATTTCATACTCTTGAGAAGGAATTGAAGGGCTAGAGTATGATCTAGGTCTCCTCGTTGGAGAACGTATCTCTGTATCGTGTTTGTCAAAGTCACCGAAACTGAATGTGTCTACTCATCAGAGGACAATGGCCCCACAACTACTCCATCTCTCTGAAGGGCTAAACAAAGAACATCATGGGAATATCCATATGTAGGTCTCTGAAAACGAGTCTCTCTCATAGGAACCTCAAAGTTGGTTCTCTCTCATGGGAACCTCGAAGAATCTCGTACTAGAGTTCGTTATCACTGGTGAATGGAGTCTGAAACTGAGTATCCTCATCGGAGAAATGGGTCTCTCCTACACTAGCTCAAAGAATGAGATATATACTCTGGAGTCCCGATGGAACTCTCCATATCGAGCCTCTAGCATAGATCTCTGACATCCATGGTCCACATGAAAATCCTAAGCCCAAGCAAGAGTATGTGGCTGGTAGAATGAGGTTTGAATCGCCTTTATGGGCAGGGATTCGCAAGGTTCTCCCTTCAGTGGCGTCGAGACTCCGGCCATAGGTAGGAGATGGGCACTTATTCAGATTTTGGCTGGATGACTGGACGGGGGAAGGCTCTCTTGTTGGTAGATTTCTGAGGCTTTTTGATATGGCGGCGTCAAAGGAGGCTCCTCTCTCACAAGTGGCTGGCTGGGTATGTGGTCACATGTATTCATGTCGGATCTATCGGAGCAGTGTGGAAGAATATTTTAGGTTGCAGGCGGAGATCCCTTCGTCGGGGGACCTCTCACATAAGATTGGTCATTTTGAATGGCAGAGGAGAAAATTCTTGGTTAAAAGAGCTTACGAGGAGATGAGGAGACCGACACAGGAGCTGTGATGCAGCGTGACCCCAAAGTATGGGGCCACATTTATTTAATTAAATAATTATCAATTTTAGTTACGTTTTTAGCGGTCGTATTGGTCTAATGGAATAATTGAGATCGCCTGTGATCTCAACGTTGATTTCGTAGATTTTAATTATAATTGTTGGTCAATTAACTAATTAGAGTCTAATTAAAGTCATTAGAGGTCAAATTAAAGTTGTTAGAGTCCAATTAGGAAAGTTGGTTGTCAATTTAATTGAGTTACTATTTTTGTAAACCCTCTCTCCTATATAAAGAGAGGGTAGGTCCTTGTTTTTAATCAGTCGATTATGAAGTAAAAATTTGAGTTGATCTCATTTTATCCCCTCTCCTTCTCTCTCTCCCTCCACGCGATCTCCGCGGTCTTCTCCTTCAACCTCTCGCATTCCCGGCGAGTTTTCTTCCTCTCAATCCCTCCAATTTCTCTTCTCAACCATTCTCTTCTTCTACCAAAAATCCACCAAAAAATATATTATTATTTTATTCGCCGTCGCCGATTTCGTTCCGCATCAAGCTGGATGTCGAACTTACTCAGGACATGAAGGTGGTTTGGGCTACCAACATTCCTTGCAGAGTGAAGATCTTTCTGTGGTGTCTGAGACGGGATCGATTATGCGATAAGCTAGGAGGGGGAGAAGTTTGGCCTGACGGACATGGGGGTGCGATAGGTGCGAGGGGTTGGCTAAAGATTCGAACCACCTCTTCTTTAAGTGCCCGTCCTTGGTGCGAGTTTGGAGGATGTTGGACTCCCATGGGCGGAGGCTGGCGGTGCAGTGGAGTTTTGGAGATCGATTCAGGCAGTGGGCGGCAACTCAACAGACGACTGCTCCAAGCCTTTTGCTGTTTTTTGGGCCATCTGGAATGGTCATAATGACATGATCTTCAATAATCAAAATTTCTACTCAGAGAATGTTGTGTCTCATTTTAATGCTCTCTTTAACTTTTAGGCATCCAAGTAATGTACTATAAACCTTTTACAATGAAATATATGCAGCGGTGACTCCCACCTTGGGAGCTCACCCTTGTGTTAATAAAAAATGATCTCATATGCGTGCCTCGAATTGGTAGAGTCTGAAATTTGGAAACATATAAATTTATATAATACTCTCCCTTTCTCTCATACTCCGGAAGAAGATGACGTCGACAAGGTTGGGAGAAGAACCGAAGTGGGGAAAACAAAAAAACTCTCTTTTTTCTCATGAGCCATCTCAATTTTTTCTCGCATTTATTTTCAAATCAAGTTTTTTCTCGTGTATGGCTCTTTTTGTACAATAAGCTTTTTTGAATCACTGCAGCTTAATTGGGCGTGAAATATTACCTCAAACCAAATATCTTTATCCTTTTTGTGCATATTGTAGCAGCGGCTCACTTATGCCCAAAAATACTCATGTCTTCTTTTTAAAACATGGTTTGAAGCCTAATTGGACCATGAAATGATGCACCTTTGTTTTTAGTTCATCCCAATTAGGAAGCTCATGTATGTGATTGTCACCATATTAGATTTATCCTTTGCAGTGGGACAGAGTGAACCTTTTCATGGAGCAACCTAGACAAGCAAATATGGATGCAATCAATAGCATTCTGAGGTATATCAAGACCTCTCATGGTACTGGACTTTTATTTAGCAAAGTAACACCCCTTTTCGTTACACCATGCGTATTATGAAGGGTGTCCCAAGGACAGGAAGTTTACCTCAGGTTTTGCAGTATTTATAGAGAGCTCCTTGGTGTCATGGAAGAGCAAGAAGCAGTCGGTGGCCGTCAGATCGAGTGCAGAGTCAGGGTACATAGCCATGGCACAAAGGAGTACAGAGATGATGTGGGTCAGATCCATTATGACCGACCTAGCTATTGACGTGCCTCTTCCCATGCATCTCCAATATAAAAAACAAGATGCTCTTTTCATTGCTAACAACCCTGCCTTCCGTGAGAGGACCAAGCATATGTACGTCAACTATCACTACACTTGTGACATGATTCAGAAGGGCTTTATCTCCACCTCTCATGTCAACTGAGGGGAAACATACAAGATGTGTTCACCAAGGCCCTAACCAGGAGTCATTTCGAAGATGTTCCAAGTTGAGCATGATTGATATCTATACTCCATCTTGAGAAGGAGTGTTGAGATATTGCTATCTTTTCATATTTCCATGTATTTTCTTTTCTTTTAGTCTCTATTGTAATTTACCCAAACAAGTATGTCCTCTTATATAAGTATTGGAGTATTTGGTTGTGCGTTTATTGAGTTGTAGATGGGTAAATGGATCATCCATGGTCCATTTACCCATTACAGTGTTTAGTCCCACATCTACCAGTGGTGGGGACTTGGAGGATCTGTGGAGGCTATATAAGGAGCCCATACCTCCTGTAACCATTGAGAAAAAGCAATGAAACATACACCCCTTTGATGGCTTCTCTCACGATTTCATTACTTAGGGAGTAGGGTTCCACGTAAATCTTGTTGTTCTTATCGTTCTTCATTCTTTTTCCATGTTTCGCTTCCGCTTCCTATTTTCTAACATGGTATCAGAGCAGGTAGATTCTTGAAGAATTCATTATGTTCTTTGTTTTTTTCCCAAGATTCGATTTTTTTAAATCATTATTAATGATACAAGAGTTTTTCTGTTTGTGAAAATTGTTCTGAGTTTTTTTTCTAGGGGTTCCAATCAGGAACCCTAATCTCTGGTCATCGTCTGCCCACAACTCGTCGTCGCGTCCAGGCCCAGGCAGTGGCTTCAACATCAGGTATGAACTCCCATCCGCGTGCATCCCAGGTGCGCATCGCGCATGCGCCCCAGCCACATCTTCTCAGGCAGGAGCCTCAGGAAGAAACATAATGGCTGCAACCCTCTGCATCGCAGCCAAGCCCGCTTCAGGTGGTGCTCGGCCCTATTGGGCCCCAGGCGTACAAAGCGGAGAGGCGACAACCCCTCTGACATCTCCCTTCCAGCGACACTCCAGGGGTGGCGATCCCCTCCGATATCTCCCTCCAGCGGAGAGGCCGCCTTCAGTCGTGTTCCCCATCTCACACAATTCCCTCCGCGTGCACCGGCCCCACTAAAGAAGGAGCAATACCCTCATGACATTTCCCGGGCGACGATGGCCCCGCTGCTCCCAGGGCGAAACCCCAGCCCCTGCACCTCTGTTCCTTCCTCTCGCGCCGCATCTCCCAGCATGCGACGCCATCTCTTACTCGCAACTCCCCAGATCTCCGCGCCCAGACGCTCCTCGCGCCTCCTTAGATGATCCCGCTTCTCCTCGCGCCTCCTCACCCCTGGCAGTGCCCTCCAGATGATCCCGCTCTAAGCGCCATCTCCTCGTAGAGGAAGCACCTCCCCAAGGGGTTCAACAGTAGCTTGGAGGCGTCGTCCTGCTCGAGAGCCAGCAAAAGAAGACCCCTATCTGGGTGTGCTCACGCGAGAGGGTTCCCTTGTTGGGAACCCTATGGGCCGATGGCCCTATTTATTAAAAAAAAATCTGCAGCTATGGGCCGATGATGTAAAAAAATAATATAAAAAAGAGGAGGAAGGGAAGCCCAAGGGGGCTGCGATAGTAAAAAAAAAGGGAATGAGTTGGACCCAAGTGGGCCACGTTAAAAAAATTGTGCGAAAAAAAATTGTGCAAAAAAAAGAGGAAGAAGAAGAAAAGGTGCGTACAAGAAAAAACCATACACATATTTTTTAAAAAATATTTCAAAAAAAGCTGATAAAAAAAAGAATGAACGGCTTATGTTAAAAAAGAAGAAAGAAAATAATATCGGCTAATTTGGTTTTCTCCCCATCTTTATCTTGTCTTCTCCCAACTTGGTCGACGTCCATGTTTTCCGACAAGTATGGGAGAAAGGGGGAGTACTGTGTAGAGTCACATGTCTAATCCAGATTCAGACGACGGATTCTAGACCGGTCATTTGTTCAGACTCTACAACGGATTTTCAGACTCGACGATTGGTGTTCTGAGTCGGTTTCAGACACGCACATAGACGCAATCATTTTCAGATGAGCACATATATGCCATCTTTTATCGTAGTCCCCATCATTTTTCCTTGTTTTGTCGGCCAGAGTTTTCATGTGAGCCATAGGGACTCCAGAGTAGAGGATCATTCCCTGTGCCATGCTGGCAAGGGTTTTCATGTGGTATCATAGGTACTCCATAGTATAGTACCATTCTCTGTGCCAGATGGAAGAGACCCAGTTTTCCGACGAGGAGACTTCTTTCAGACTCCATTCTCCAGCGAATGTGGACTCCGATGAGGATTGCACTTCCACGGCCTTTTCTAGTTTGACCCTTTTTCATAGATGGAGCAGTTGACCACATTATTTTGGCGGGCCAGAGTACTCCGATGAGGAGACTCATTTCCAGTTGTAGTGACTCTAGCAGGCGCAGTTCATAGCACATGCTCTCCGACGAGGAGATTCAGCAGACTCACACTCCAGCCCGTTCATCCTTCTCACATGCATGACATGTAGGGATGTTAGTGAGTCGGGTTCGGGGCGGGTATTACTATTCCCAAACCCATACCCATTAACAATATCACTACCCATACCCGTCCATTTATTAAACGGGAAATTTCTATCGGGTACCCATATACACATCGGATACCCGTGTACCCAATGGGTACCCATATCTTGGAAATGGTAAATTTTAAGTTTTTTAATAAATGTATACAAGATTTTCATAGATATACGAAATAGAGTGAGATCATGTAATATGACGATTAATAAAAATATGCAATATATATAGAGAATATTAAAGGTTTATATATGTTAAGTGTTTAACTCTTTTGTGTTTATAATTTTTATTTACTAAAGATACAAAAAGTTAGTTGAATATGAATAAATGGGTGGAGAGGATAAAATTGAGTCGGAAATTTATACATGTAGATCGATATGTATTAGATATGAAATGGATTTGGAGCTAGTTTGATTAAAATGCAACACACACAACTATCTTCACACACACACACACGCGCACGCTCACGCGCACGCGCACGCGCACGCGCACGCCCACACGCCCACACGCCCACACGCCCACACGCACACACGCACCCACGCACCCATGCACGCACGCACGCACGCACGTATATTATTCGGGTTTGGGACGGGTTCGGGTTCGGGTATCCAAAAGACAATCCCAAATCCATACCCATACCCACAAGGGTAGTCAATTCAAAACCCCAAACCCGTCCAAAAGTAAATGGGACGCGTTTTGGGTCCTTAAACGGGGTGGGTTTGGGTCGGGTACCTAATGGGTAGACCCAGATTGACATCCCTAACGACATGAGAAGCAACGTCCTCGACAAGAACCAACAGTTGTACGCGTTGAGTTGATATTGTCCGTAGTATCGTGTAGCGTGAGTTGACTTTCTTTCGATTTATCCAAGCTGAGCATTGCATGCTCCAGCTTGAGGGGGAGTGTTGGAGTATTTGGTTGTGCACCTATTGAGTTGTAGATGGTTAAATGGATACCTCTAGGATCCATTTACTCCATCACAGTATTTAGTCCCACATCTACTAGTGGTGGGACTTCGAGGCTCTGCGGAGGCTATATAAGGAGCCCCAGACCTCCTGTAACCATTGAGAAAAAGCATCGAAACATACACCCCTTTGAGGGCTTCTCCCGTGGTTTCATCCCGCTCCTTAGGGAATAGGGTTCCACGTAAATCCTGTGTTGTTCTTTATTCTTTTTCCATGTTTCGCTTCTATTTCCTATTTTCTAACAATATGAGAACCCTTGAGCTTCATGAATAAGCAATTCATTCGTTTTTCTCCACAATTGTTTTTCTTTTGTCTCTATCATGTAATTTGCCCTCAAGGGTTTCTCATCTCTATATAAGAGAGCCTATGGACTCGTGAATAAAAAAGGCATTATTATCTTTTTATAAAAGGTATTATTTTATTCTTTTTAAAAAAATGCAATTTATTTGCTTTTATAGGGCATTCTGAGCTGCAGAATGCAGGTGTAAGATGCAATATTATATGATCTAGATCGGGCTTGGCGCACTTCACATGGTGTTTCAAGCCGATGAAATTTGGGAGGCCTCCTTTAGAAAGTGAAGCGGGTATGATGTCTATTAGCATTTGGTCGCGTTGACGCCTTGGGACATGGTAGTGATTTGTCATCCCTTCAGTTAATGATGTACAGGTTGTGAAGGTTAACTGTGTTAGAGATGGGCAAAGACAAATATGCACAAGGTCAGCAAGTCCTTTTGAGTATAAAAGCGAGGTTATTAGGGTCTCTAGGTCTTTAAGAGAAGGTAGCTATTTGGTTTTAGTTTTATGGCTAGAATGTGGTGCATGCTTGTACATGGGAGAGAAATCTTAGGAGGTCATTGCGTGAGGGAGAAGTAGGCACCTTATAGGTTACAGTTGTCATATACTTGCAAGCACGGATTCGTGGATGGATGGGTGCACTAGGTTGAGGAGGAATGCGGTTGTCGTGATGAGTGGATGGGAAAGGGCAGAAGTTTCCCGCAAGATAGAATGTAGGTGATAAATTGGGTGGTGTTGTAGAGGTGTAATGAGATTGTGTTGCAGATATTGTAATCTAAAAAGTGTTTGTGGATTGACACAAGTTTTAGTAGATGGTGTTGGAGGAATGTTGATACCAAAGCATGGCATTTCTTGTTGCCAAGGAGCACTGTAAGAGGGGCCAATTGACAGAGGTGGATTAAATTGAATAAATATTCGTTGTCTTAGTAAATGCATACAAAATACATTGTTTCTGATTTCGATGAAGCGCGGGAGTTGGGACTTGATTAAGCTGAAGGTGGAGGTATGTTCTTTGATTGGGTGCTGGAGAGTAAGGTTGTCTTCCATTGCAACTTATCGAAGACGGTATGGATAGGTCTTGATGGGGGTACCCTTGTGGGCATTCCAATGCATGAATGAACTTGGACTTATTTCACATGAAGGTGGGGACACAACTCACACAGATGAGACAGCCTACGCGTAGATGAGGACCTGACTTTGACTCTCTTATATGTACCAACTCCATTAACTTGCGAACATCGAAATCGTGATATACATCCTTGTTTCTCATAGCCGATGTCCTCGGTTGATCATGCAAGTGCGCTAGCACTTATGATTGATCATACTCGAAGTTTTCCTAGTCACCACTATTGACAATCAAGTCATGGAAATCTATAATCATTTTCAACGACTGACCTATGATTGGTTTGAAATCATGAAACATGTTAACCACTATGACATCATACACGTTCTTAGTTTTTTCCAAAGGAAAATGCAGATATACCTGGAGGCTGCAGAAGAATATTGATGCTCCCATCTGAGACCTCACCAACTCTTGATATAGAAGTAGGATCAGTAATGGCCATCAAAGTAGAATTCATCTACTCAAGAAAGTCTAGGGACCTATTTCAAATGTATCTTCTCCTCCAGCTTTTATATGCTTATATTATTTTAATACATGTACTTGTATAGATCTATTACTGTTGAATTAAAGTAACAATTTAATGGCAATCAAATATTGAACGTCTTCATTTGGATTAAAAAATAAAAAAAAACTATCCAAGTAATAGTGCTGGTAGTAATTTTCTGGCATTAGTCAGTTGATAGTCCTGCTAATTGACTCATCTATTTGATCTGGTGTAAATGATATTCAATTCAGGCTGGTTTGTGACCAACACGGCGAAATCATCGTAATGAAAGCTTTTCGTGTTTGACTAGTCACATGGAGCTAAATGTAGGCATGTATTTGTCTCCAAGAATTAGGGATGAAGAAATGGTAAGGCATATCTTGGTGTTCGGACAAACTAGGAGATAAATGGAAAAAAAACAGATTTTTCATTTTGGGTGGAACAAGTTAATGGAAAGGAAACGAGAAGAAGAAAAGGCAATATGGAAATGAAAGAACCACTGTAATTACCCTTTCAAGTCCCTATGCTATACTCCCAACCACTTATCTGTTTTTTATATCTTCAATATTCTCATCATTGCTAAAATCGGTAGGTGTCTTGAAAGTTTTTTTTCTTCTGAATTTATTTTTCTCCATCTCCTTTCATTTCCAATCATTTGTTTTAGAGTTTTTATCCGATGTACCTCTCCGAGATATTGCAATATATGTTATGTCCATCTCTTTTTTGGAATATCAGTTGTGCACATGACTTCTTGTCGTTCTATCACTTGTACCTATCCGTTATTTTAGCCGTCAATGAGCTGAACTTAATCATGGTTTTCTCAAACCATGGTGAGATTCGGAGGGATATAACGACAACAACAAAGCATTTTCCCACTATTAAGTAGGGTCGGCTATATGAATTATTTGCCTCCATTCAGATCTATCTTGGGTCAGTTTCGGGCTTATATCCAAAAAACTAAGATCCCTTCGTATAGTCTCTTTCCAACACTTCTTGGGTAATCCTCGCTTTCTCTTAGCCGGCTCAACATCCCAACACTCGCATCTCCTAACTGGTGCATCAGTTGGTCTTCTTTGCAAATGACCAAACCATTTTAAGCGGTTTTCTCGCATCTTATCCTCAATCGGAGTTACACCAACTTTCTTTCTGATTGCATCATTCCGAATCCGATCTTTACGTGTGTGTCCACACATCCACCTTAGCATTTTCATTTATGCTACAGTCATTCTCTGCACATGTCTATGGTTCACAGGCCAACATTCAGATCCATAGAACATAGCAGCTCTCACGGCTGCTTTGTAAAACTTTCCTTTAATTTTTTAAAGGAATTTTCTTATCATAGAGAACAACAGAGGCTCCTCTTCATTTTATCCAGCATGCATTTATTCTATTAATAGCATCTCCATCAATTTCCCCATTGTGTTGCAAAATAGATCCCAGATATCTAAGAATCTCTCTTCTGAATGTTATCGTCACCAATATTCACATCGATTCCTTCACCATTGCTTCCATCAAAGATACACTCCATATATTCCGTCTTAGCCCTACTTATATGAAATCCTTTAGTCTCCAATGCATGTCTCCAGACCTCAAGCTTCTCATTTAATCCATCTCTAATCTTGTTAATCAACACAATATCATCAACAAATAACATACACCAAGGTAACTCATCCTGAATGTGACTTGTCAACTCATCCATAATCGAAGTAAAAAGAAATGGACTCAAAGCTGAACCTTGATGTAAATCAATGTTGGTGTCAAAATAATCAGTCTTCCCAGACGGGGTTCTTACACAAAATAAAGCCATATACATATCCTTTATGAGGTTAATGTATAGAACAAGTACTTGTCTCTTCTCTAAAACTCTCCACAATATCTCTCGTGGGACAGAATCATAAGCCTTCTTCAAATCAATAAAGATCATATGGATGTTCCTCCTTTTAGCTCTATAAATATCCATTGTTCTCCTCAGCAAATGGATGGCTTCAATAGTTGAGCGACTTGGCATGAATCCGGATTAGTTTTCTTTTACTTTGAAAACTTGCCTCAACCTTCTTTTGATCACACGTTCCCAAATTTTCATAATGTGACTCATCAGATTGATACCTCTGTAATTTGAACAATTTTGAGGGTCTCCTTTTATTCTTATAAAGAGGCACCACGACATTCCTCCTCCAATCTTCAGGCATTTTCTTGCTTCGCCTAATAACATTGAATAGATTCGTAAGCCAAGTCAAACCGCGCTCACTTAAAACTCTCCATACTTCTACAGGGATGTCATCCGATCCTATACATTTCCGGGGTCTCATAACCTTCAAAGCCTCCTCTACTTCCTTTCTTTGTATTCGTCTATAACTTGCACGATTCAAGTAACTTTTACTACTAGCTAGATCACCCAAAGTGATCTAAAACTTTTACTACTAGCTAGATCACCCAAGTGATCTAAACCACAGCTTTGGTGGCTGATAGCATCGGGAGGTGGGGCAGAGACATGGTTTCGGCTCGCCCAAATTGAGGGAGCTTCTCTTGGTTCGATCCAAACCACAGCTCTGTCGAAGAAATCGATATATACAATTGGGAGAATGAGAGCAGCTATCTGATCAAATTTCACTATCGACAGATATAACATAGCCAAAATGAATCATATGAATCTCTTCACCTGAAACGGTTTGACGCCTAAACAGAACTAGCAGTTAATGATCTCCACTTTCCCTAAAATTCAATGGATCATCAAAACCTTTGCCGATGCTAAGCTATATATCATTGATTTAGCAATCCAAAGACACTAAGATCTCACGGATTTTCGCCTCCGTCATGGTAGAACTCAATGTCGGCATGAAGATCTCATCGATCTTCGCCTTGATCCTGACAACAATGTTGTTGTGGTATCTCCGTGTGGAGGAGGTTTGAGCTGCTTGGTGGAGGGGAAGAAGGACGTGTCGGCTAGATCTTTCATTTTTTTGCTTCGGCTGCGAGGAAATGGCTGGGGGAAGAGAAATAGGCGGAGGAGGATGCGCGGGGGAAGAGCAACAGGATGAGGAGGAGGGCATGGGGGTGGAGCAACGTGAGGAGGAGGGGGTGTTGGAGGAGTAGCATGTGGCAGAGGAGGTTGGGGAAAAGGAGAGGAAGGGAAGGAAAGACATTCAAACTCTTTTTTAATTTAATTTCCCTTGTGTTCCCAAAGTTAACGTCTGTTTGTGTTGAGGATGGACGACAACTAACTTGAGGGGCACAAGTGATAGAATGGCAAGAAGTCGGAGGCACAACTGATATTCCAGAAAAGGAAGGGATATAACTGATATTTTAATATCTCATAGATACAACTAATAGAAAACCTTTTTTTAACCAAATACAAAGAACTAATTTACCCCATTTCTCTCTAAAAAAATGCTAGAAAAACAAACATAAAGAACCATGTTTACCTTATTTCTCTCTCATTTTACACAAACACAAAAAAATGCTAGAAAAACAAACATAAAGAACCATGTTTACCTTATTTCTCTCACATTTTACACAAACACCAAAATATGTATACCACCATTTCTTTCCTTTGCACTCCGCTAATTCTTCCTCTTCTCCTCTTCTTAAGTCTACCACCCTCCTGCCCAAGGGTGCTTTGAATATGCAGCTTGGGTGGGTATCCGACTCGGAAGCATATTTTATGAACATCGCACAAGCAAACAATGATAAAAAAAGAATTGCATACAATCGTACAATACAATGATTTGTAATAGTTTGACATTGTACCTATTCCACTGATGAATATGTGATTCGTCATGCTAATTAGCTGAAAATAGAGCTTTCTCCCTAATAATTAGATGTATTCGCATGTTTATGTCGCAAAATTAACACTCATGCACTTGTAAATAATTTTGCATAAATTAGCATGTCATTCTACATTCACACTCATTTGTAAATATTCCCCTAACTTCATCAACTTTAAATTAATCCACACTAACTCCAATTGACATGCAATCCAGCCGGAAAGACCTCTTGTGAGGAGCTTATCAAGCCTTCCACGACCGACTATTAATAGCTAAGCTCCACCAACCATAATTCCATTATGTGCATATCACTAATATCAATGAAAAATCCAAAAAATACTAATTGTATATATTTGAAATAAACGCAAACCCTAATTCCATGACAGAAAGCTCTACATATTGATATCTCTCGCATACAATGTATAATTTCATTCTACTCACTTTTGAATTAATGTACACTCGATTATATACAAATCAAGATCAAATTTAAAGAATCGCGGTTCATTTGTGAAACTTGGATTTGGGGACATGATTGCATATTGTACATATTTACTGATCTTTGATCTATTATTTCATGTACATATTTAACTCTTGTTGATTTATTTCTTTTTTATTTCACTGTTTCATCTCATGTTTTAACTAACTAATAAATTAAAATAAAAAAATCAGAGAAGTAAAGAAAACTATAAATTTTGACTTGAACTCACTGATCTAATTCACTTGTATATAATTCACATCATTCATTTATTCTGACCTTTCATTAACTCATAGAAATCCAAAAAATCTATTTTTATCCATTGCATTATTTTACCTCATGTTTGAATTTATGCATACATTATTCATCAAAAGGAAGTCAAATAAAAATGCAAAACTACAAAAATAATATTTTATATACATAGAACATCACAACAAAATCATATCTTGCATAGTTGAACTCATTTGCATATGACTTCTTCATGAACATTAAAGAATGCATTTAGATCAATATTTTTCATTTTAGACATTTTTCCATTTGAGGTCATATTATATTTCTTTTTTATTTTCCTTTACATTTTATGCATGGTCAAGGTCAATCTATCCACGTGGCATCTCCTCATTCGCCACATCATTCCACCTCACATGCCACGTCACCTACTGGTCAACGTTGCCCACATGTGGTCTTCGCCTTTTGTCTTTTAGCGCCACACATCCAGGTCGTTGGATCAAATTTGATCCAACGACCCATACCCCACACCCCCCTAACATAGCCTCCTCATGTGCTTCACACATGATCATCTCCCAGTCGTTGGATCGAGCCGCGATCCAACGGCTCTTGCTCTCGTCTCCTTCCTCCAGCCATAGCCGATGCTGCCTTTCTGCTCAGACTCTCCCCATTGACAGATCATCATCACCGACCACTACCTTCATTCACCTGCCCCTTATACCTTGAACCTCAGAGCAGAAAGCCACATGGACCGAACCCAACGGTTGAGACGTTATCCTATCTCCTCACCTCAATCACATGGAAATGAAACTCCCAACATCATTATCCCTATGCCTCCCTCCCTATTATCCACTCCGACGAACCCCATCTATCTCCTCTCCTCCTTACCCCCTTCTCCAGGTCAGTGATCTCCTTGACCTACCTCTATCCCCTCATTTGAAACCTCCACCAGAAAACCACCTCAAACCCAACCGCTTGGAATCCTCCTTACCCCCTTCTCCAGGTCAGTGATCTCCTTGACCTACCTCTATCCCCTCATCTGAAACCTCCACCAGAAAACCACCTCAAACCCAACCGCTTGGAAACCACCCATCGCCTGAAAATCACGAACCCATCTCCCCCTTCCTCTTCCAGAATCACCAACCACGTTAATTTCAATCCTCTTCTTTCCCCAACAACTTCTATCCCCTCTGCACAGTGAGACCCAAACACCTATGTCTCTCCATCTTCTTCTTTTTTAACCCCTACTCCAACCACCTTCCAGAGCATCTGCCATCTTCTATCTTAATCGACAAGGAGAGAGAGAGAGAGAGAGAGAGAGAGAAAGGTCAAGGAAGATAGGTGGTGACAACATCCATCTTCATGGCTACTATCTCTACAGGCGAGATCCATTATGTGACAAACCATGAAGCAGCCTTAGGTGCTGCTAAAGTCGTCATTCACCTGCCAAACGACTTGAGCGACGACCGGAGGGTGCTTCCAGCCACTCCACTTCCAGGTGAAACTCCCGGTACCTTTCCCCCCACCCTCTCTTTGCGAGATTTTTATTTATTTATATTACATTTATGCCCTCAGAACCATTTTATGTATATCATGGCCCTTGTAGATCAAATTTTGTAATTTTAGCATCGTTTTGAAGCTATTTTAATTCTCTATCGTTTGAGACAGAGAGATATTTATTTTGAGATATTATTTGCTATCAATAAAATGAAGAGTTTATTTGTTAGTCCTTGAGCACATAGATTGTTCTCTGAAATTTATTTTATTGATTAATAAATTGTGAAAATTAATTCGGGGTACTTAACTAGGACATTATTGATCACATTATTTTTGAAATCAATTGATTATTGAGGTCCGGGGATAAAATTGAGTGCATGTTTGATTTCTTTCCTATTAATCTTGCATTATTCATTCAGCCATAATCATTTAAAACTTTAAAAATATTCTGCATTCTTTATTTTCTCTCATACATCCAATAGCATTATTTTCTTCCATAAAATATTTGTAAAAATCTGTGCATCATATTTGCTTTAATTAATTGCACCTCTCTTATTTAAACATCCATAAAACTTTGCAAAAAAAACCTATAAAATTCATCTCTTTAAAAACCTAAACATTGGAATGTTTGAAATTAACTCTAGACCCTTATATTACCCCCCTTAGTTCGACCTTGGGGCGTGCCCAAGTAAAATAAACAATTGATAGCATTGAAGATTAATTTTCACATTATTTGTGGTCATTTTTTATTACATGATCTTTACCATCTGCATCAACTGACGCTAATTCCTTCTAATTAAGAGTAGTGAAGAGCATGTTATCATCCACTTGCTCATACGAAACGCTTTTTGTATTCTCATCAATGTGTTTAGAGTACGATTGGACGACTATTCCAAGGGCCTATTTATGTTGGCATATTAGGGTTAGGGTTAGAGTTGTAAGGAGACATACTTGTTAAATTACCAATATACCCCTTGTATATATGAAAAATCACATCATGCAACCCCTCTTCTGCTTGTTACTATTGATGCCGCCTTGGGGCTTGTTTGGATGGCATCAACTATTATGTCTTTGTCCACAACATTTATCCACCCCTTATCCATCAAGCCAACCGAACATGAACGAAAGATAAACCTTACTTATTCCTTAA
The DNA here is from genome assembly GCA_037367405.1 of Ottelia alismoides. Classification (NCBI taxonomy): domain Eukaryota; kingdom Viridiplantae; phylum Streptophyta; class Magnoliopsida; order Alismatales; family Hydrocharitaceae; genus Ottelia; species Ottelia alismoides. The sequence goes on from JAZKJV010010864.1 coordinate 204,937, forward strand.
TGCATCTAATCATGTATCCCTTATCCGAATGAGCAACCTTTTGATTTTAGTAAAAATGATCGATTTTGATTATACGCCTATATATTTCATAAATCACAAGATTCTTGTGAAATACATCCATCTTATGTAGTATATTCATGTTGTAAAAGATTTAAGTTGGTGATATAATTATAAATTAATCCACACAAATGTGACTTTTTAAAGTCTCTAGTCCTTTTCCTCCCTTCATTCCCAATCCTCTTTCTTCCCTCCTCCATCCTTCATTTCTTCCCATGCTGGGGATATCCTATCGAAGATATGACTATGCAAGTACACATTACAAGTACAAACATTCTGCGCAGGTTGAGAGTACAGAGGGTGCAATTGATTGAGTTCTAACAAATATGGAATGATATATTAGAGAGATATAGTGATGAAAATATATGACCATATTTTTCAAAAAAATAAATAAATTAATTTAAAAAATGGTTGCTCGCTAACTGCCCATAGAGCATCCCCCATTTTTCTCATATATATAGGGGGCCCTTCCAATATGACGCAATCCTTTCTGAGGTCAGGAAGGCCATCCTCTTTTTGTATAAAAACAAACACTTTAGTAGAATAGATATACAATATGTATTATAGCTGCACATTATAAATACAAAACTGCATACAAAACTGCACATTACAATACAAGCATTAAAATTGCATATTATAATAAAAACTACATACGCATTCTACGAAAGTCATCGTATTTTTTTTTACAAAAAAAGGGTCGGTCTTCCTGAACTCGGGAAGGATTGCGCCTTATTGGAAGGAAATCCCATATATATATATATGATTTTTATCCAATGGGTCATGTGTCTATTAGTATTTTGGTGAGCACCAATTCTAGATCATACACATGTATTACCAATTAAGTGGTTACCTATTTCGAATGATGCCATTTTTGAAAGGATATTAGTATGCAAGGCGATTTAACAATAAGTATTATTCCAATTATATCGTGTACTTGAAAAAAGGAAGAATGTTTTGGAAAGAAATTATTCAAATCAATGATTTCTGACAGAAAATTGAGATCCAAATACTTGGGTCAGTAATATATGTACAATAGTGAAGTAAATGGTTGTTGCGAGATCAATAATATACAAACAACGGTCAATAATTTACATTCATTTTATATAGTATAGAATTCGGTAATATATATAGGATTCAATGGGGCTGCCCCCAACATGGCTGCCCCGCCCCCTTATTTCGGTATTTTTTATGTTTTTCAAAAAATATCGCCATGTATATTTAACCCTATATCCCTCCTACATGTCATTCGAATTTTGTCAGAAACAGAGACTCCTACGACCTCCATCGAGATGGTGTCGATTTAAAAATCATGTTACCATTAAAAAATGATTGTCTGGATGGAGGTCGTAGGAGTCTCTGTTTCTGACGAAATTCGAATGGCGTATAGGAGGGATATAGGGATGAATATACATGGCAATATTTTTTGAAAAAAAATAAAAAAAAATGTCGAAAATGATGCGGGGGCAGCCAACACAGCCACATTAACCTCATATATATATTGGTCAAGTAAGCGCTTGTTTTGAAGTTAGTATACCATAACAAATGGTCTGTATTTTCCATATGTATTATTACTATGAACAGAATTCGGTAATTTAGAGATAATACTCAAGTAATATACATAGTTCTTAAGTAGATTGTTGTTGTGTGTTCAGTAATGTATATGTCTATGTCTTATGTCACAGGTTCAGTAACACACACACACACACACACACACATATATATATATATATATATATATGCAATTCTCAAGTGATGACAATTATGAGATCAATAATAACAAAGTAATGGTCAGTAAGGCATGTGCATTGCTCAAGTAAGCGATTAGCATATAATCAATAGCATATTCTCCTTCAATACGATTAATATTGAAATGGTATTTTGAAAATGGTCAATAATTTCCATATGTATTATTACTCTGAACATAATTCATCAATTTAGAGACAATACTCAAGTAATATATTTACAGTTCATAAGTAATATATTTAGATTTCTCAAGTAATACATATGTCAATATATATATTACATACACAATGGTATTACTAATCATTTGTTATGGTATTACTGATCTCACAACACACATTTACTTGACCATGTATTGTGTGTGTCCATGTGTGTGTGTATTACTAAATTCTGTACAAGGTAAAAATTTGGATGTAAATTAATAATCACTGTTTCAATATTACTGATCTCACAACAACCATTTACTTGACCGATATATATATTACTATCATATCATTTGGATCTTAATCAACTGCACAAAATCATTTATTTGAAGCTCTTCTTTTCAAAATCGTCTTTTCTTTTTTTAAGGACATTGTATAATTGGAAATGTAGTAATTTTTAAATATGCATTAGCCTATAATTAGAAATATCGTTATTATTAATACATGTGTATGGCCTAGAATTGGTACTCACAAAGATTTTAATGGGCACATTGCCTATTGGATAACCGATATATATATATATAGAGAGAGGGGGGGGGGTTAATCCTGTGAGAGCCCTAGATTGTGAGAGCATGAGAGCAGTGAGTCTGGACCATTAGACTCACTGCTCTCATGCTCTCACAATCCGGGGCTCTCACAAGAGAGAGGGGATCGCATGCTATAGGAGCGAGTGTAGCAGAGTCTGCTGCAGTCGTGTGCGTCACTCGATCTTGATCGAGCAGTTCACATGATTTTGCACTTTTTGTGGGTCCGTACCATGCAAAATCGTGTAAACCGCTCGATCAAAAAAAGATCGAGCGGCTCCCACGCCTACAATAGGTAAAGCACCACAACAGAGGATCTATGTCGCTCAGAGGATCAACCCTCATACACACACATACATACACACACATAGAGAGATGAGTGATCCTATGAGAGGAGGTGTACTTTTGAGAGGATAAGAGCTAACAACCTGGACCATTGGATTAGAAGTGACACTAATGGTTGAGATTGAAATAAATTCCTATCCCTCTTCCTCTCTTCCTGTGGCGGTACAACTCCCAAAAAGACAAGAAACACCACCATACATTCATCTTTCCTCTCTCTTCTATCTTCTCCCGTCCCTTCTCTATTTCCAAACAAAGATCATGGATATCCTCCGTAAAGCTCCCAACTAAACACCTGATGCTCGGATATTGGTCCTCCTCCGAGACTGCCATCTACATCAGCCCCTATCGAGTCTCCTCTATGCCCCTCTCCAACTCAAACATAAATATACGTGATCAGACCCGTTACGATTTTTAAACACGGAAACACCATCAGAGGTCAGTCCTTATTCGCCACCCCTCGGTCTACGCACGCAAAGAACGCTAACAAGAAAGGTGTCATCTGTGCATGCAACCCGAAGGCACCAACATCGCATGCCTCTAAGGTGACTGCCCCTGCTAGCCCATGAAGGTCTGCCAACCTCGCATGGATAGGTCGTTGTCCTAATGCACCTTCCCGACAGTGCCACTCGTTCTGCATCACCTCTGGGCATCTTTCTTTACAATCAGGATCGTATATGATGTAGTGCAGCAAGTATTGTAATCGTGAGAGCCGTACGATGGAGATTGAACAACCCTCATAGGGAGCCGACTATCCCCGACCCCTTATGAGCACCGTCCGATCCCTATAGGTAGCAGGCAGATGAAGGTAGCACCTTCGCATGCTTGAAGGTCACTATCCTTGCTCGCACATGAAGGTTGTATCCTTCACGCACCTATTGATCCTCCACTCTGACAACATCTCTGCATTTTTTTCTTGAGTACTAGCATGCTATTAATTTATATCAGAAGCAAATGTTAATATATTTTGAAAGTGATAGTTTGTTTTTTTAAGTCTTAAATTATACCAAATAAAGATTTGAACTGTAGAGCATAAGAAAGACAAACACCTTGGCTTTCCAGTGAAACATTCTGTTGAGAGCAAAAGGGTATTTTCAGTATTTGTTATGAATGGAGTCCTCCCTATGTAAACGCTAAACCTAAATCCTCTCTATATAAAGAGGATTAGGGGGGGCCTAATGACAATAAGAGAAACCTATTGAGCATTATCAACATGGTATCAGAGCCCTAGGTTTCGTCCTAGGGATCTGCGCTGCCCCTTCCCCCCCCTCCCTCTCTCGATCGCGGTGCCCACCCTTCCCCCCTCTCGCCTCGTCCTCATCCGCCCCTCCCAAAACCCTTGATCTGGCTGTTGTCCTCGCCCTTGTCGCCGTTGAAACCCACCTCGCCATCGACCCGGACCCCCCCCACCCCCGTCGCCATCGCCTCGCCACCGACCCGTCCCCACCCTCACCCTCGCCTCGCCCTCAGAACCGCATCGCCCCGACCCCACCGCGCACTCGCCCCGCCCTCAAAACCGCATCGCCCCGATCCCACCGCGCCCTCGCCCCGACCTCAGAACCGCCTCGGCCAGTCCCAACCCGACCTCGCCCGGACTGCCTCACCCCTGCCCTGCCTAGTCATTTGGCCCACTGCCATTCACGCTCGCAAGAAGCCTCGGTTCACGCTTGCAGGAGTCAACACCATTGTCCAGAAGATTCCATTCAAGAAGCTTCACTTCAGACGCCATCGCCAAACGCTGCATACGATCGTTCACGTTCCTTCCCGTGCCTCTTCCGCCAACACGTCCTTTCTTTTTCTCCACTCTAGCATATGTAATATGTAATCTGGATATGTATTGAAATAAATATATAACGAGAGAGAGAGAGACGCAAAATCACCATCATACGACCTAGGTGGCAGCAATAGTACATTGCGGTCTCGCTCAAGGCTACGACAGACGATCCAATGACTTCCGAGGTACCTACGTCAGAAAACGATGGAGGCAATCATTCAAAAATGCCATCCTTAGGATCCATTCCAAAATTCGATGCCACGAATTACTCCATGTGGTCCCGGCTTTTCCTAATGATCGTTCGAGGGTATGATAAAGAGCATATCCTCCTCGAAGAAGAACCAATCAATAAGGTTGGAAAATACGCTACTTGGGTTAAAGATAAACGGTATGGTAAGCTCGTGGATTATGGTCAGTGTCATCGATAGGATCGCTCAAGAGTTAGTCTATTATGAAAGTGCCCACGACATGTGGAAATCATCGCTAGCCACCTATGGACAAGATAAAAATTCGACCAAAATGTATCAATCATTTCATGATTTGATGCATATGCGTCAGAATGGCCGGCCACTGTCAGAGTATTTTTCCGCTCTCAAATCCCTGGTTGCAAGCTACAACGTCTGTTCCCCTCTCTACACATGTCCCACACAACGACAACATCGACAGAATATGGCAACTATGATCTTCCTTGGTGGATTAGATCAGACCTTTGCCGCACCTCGGGATCAGATGATCACATCTCCTACTCTTCCAACTATGGAGGAAGCATACATCACATTATGCCGACTACCGACTACTACAACCCCTCTTACAGACACTATGAGCCAAACAACGGCTCTGGCGGCATCCGGACGGAGTTTCAGAGGTAGCTTCAGAGGAAGAGGACGCGGTCGCCACTTGCACGGTAGAGGACAATCACACATACAGTGCACATTCTATCACAAAGTAGGGCATGCCGAAGATGTCTGCTACAGGAAGCATGGACGTCCAGGACCATCGGCTCGGGTTGCGACTACAGACGTCGAAGGAAGCTCAATTGAAATCCCATGAAAGGATTTTGAAGATCTTATGTAGCGGCTATCACATATAAACACGAATGAGGCGACCACTTCCGGAGATATCGCCGCAATCGCCCAGATAGGTACGGTTCTTGCATAGGCCAGCCATCACAATCACTTACAATGGCTCATTGATACGGGGGCCTCTACCCACTTGTGTGGAAACCCTCGACTCTTCCAGAAACTTAGAACAATCCAAAAAGGGAAGACTGTTCAAGTTGCTGATGGGCGATCGTCACCAGTTACAGGTGTTGGGGATGTGCACCTCACACCTACAATTGAGCTGCATAATGGTCTATTAGTTCCAGACTTCCCGCTTAGTTTACTCTCGGTCAGCCAAATATGCAAAGAACTTCGCTGCCAAGCAATTTTGGCGCTACTACTTGTGTTTTTCAGGACATACTGACTGGGAGGACGATTGGTACGGGCCGTACGTGAAGAAGGAGGCGTCTACCACCTTGAAAACCCCTCTGCCATGATCTCCTATTCCAAAACTTCTGTCAACTAGTCATCCGCTTCTCTCTGGCATCAGCGTTTAGGTCATCCGTCAGTACATAAACTTCGTCGGCTTATCCCACATTTGTCACCCTCGAGTACTATCACCTGCGAGGCTTGTCAAGTTGGAAAACACCACCGGGCTACTTTTCCCTCATCTGGTAATCAGCATTCTACTAGTATTTTTGATTTAGTTCACATGGATATCTGGGGACCAAGTCGGTATCCTGATCGACTGGGTCATCGTTACTATCTTGTCCTCATCGATGATTTCTCTCGAGTAGCTTGGGTATTTCTCTAGAAAAACAAATTGGATACTACTAGTTTTATTGTTCGGTACATCGCAAATCTAAAAACTCAATTCGGACGAACTATTAAAACCTTTCGCTCTGATAATGGATAAGAATTTTTCTCTCATGACTTGCAGAATCTGCTTCTTAACCAAGGTATTATACACCAAACCACCTGTCCCTACACTTCTCAACAAAATGGTGTTGCCGAACGTAAACATCGTCATATCCTAGATACCGCACGTACATTACTTCTTGCCTATAATGTCCCATCACTCTATTGGGGAGATGCAATATTAACAACTTTTCTTATCAATAGGCTGCCATCTACAACTATCCATGAACAAATACCTATTGAAATTCTTTTTCCTGGACAACCCATCTTTCTGATTCAGCCACGGGTTTTTGGGTACACTGCATTTGTTCATCTTCATGCACCGGGCAGGGACAAGCTTTCTGCACGTGCTGTCAAATGCATTTTCTTAGGGTATTCTACAACTCAGAAAGGCTACTGATGTTTCGACCCACGATCACGTAAACATTTCATAAGCGCTGATGTCACCTTCTTCGAGTCAATCCCTTATTTTTCGAACTCAACAAAAATTTGCCCCTCCAATTTCCCCATCGAAAACCTCACCTTTCCTTTACCAGTCCCAACTCCCCAACGATCCCCCACTCCTCCTTCTGAGCCAGTGCCACCTCCTCAGGTATGCTCCCCAACTCAGGATTTGGAAACTAATGTTGTTGCAGAGAACCAGGTGGAGCTCCCGATAGCTCAACGTTGCCAAGCTCGACAGTGTCCGTCTTTCTATCAGACTAAACACCCGATCAATGTTGCAGTGTCTCTCTCCAAACTTACTCTGGACTATAAGAATTTTGCGCAGGCTGTATCACTGTCATCCCAAAGAACCACATTGATGCGCTACAAGATCCCTCTTGGTTTCAAGCAACGCAAGAAGAGATGTCAGCTCTTGAGTCCAGAAATACCTGGACTCTAGTGGACCCACCAACTAATAATCATGTCGTTGGCTCCAAATGGGTCTTCACCGTCAAGTATAACCCAGACATATCTATTGCACGCTACAAGGCTCGTTTGGTTGCCAAAGGGTTTACCCAAACCTATGACATTGATTTCTTTGACACTTTTTCACCAGTCGCTCGTCTATCGACGGTACGTATTCTTATTGCTATCGTCGTTCAGCTAGATTGGCCACTACATCAACTAGATGTCAAAAATGCCTTCCTATATGGTGATCTCCATGAAGTGGTTTATATGCAACAACCACCTGGATTCGAGCGATAAGGGGAGTGTCAGAAGGTATGTCTTATACGCAAAGCAGTCTACGGGTTGAAACAAAGTCCTCGAGCCTGGTTTCACAAATTGTCGGAAGCATTACATGTGATTGGATTCACAAGATCATCTTCTGACCATTCCCTGTTCACTAAAAGAAGTCCGAAGGGCATGGTAGCGATGTTGGTGTATGTTGATGACATCATTCTTACAGGAGATGATTATGAAGAAATTGCTAGAGTAAAGATGCATCTTGCTGAACAGTTTGTGATTAAGGATTTGGGACCATTACGATATTTCTCGGGCATTGAGATAGCTAGATCAAGGCATGGGTTGATAATGTCTCAACGAAAATACGCCACTGATCTACTGACAGAAACATGGATGCTTGGTTGTAAGCCAGCACACATGCCTATGGATCCTAAAGGGCGGATCTTCGATGAAGGAGCACCAGAGGACGCTGGCCGATACAGACGTCTAGTGGGAAAATTGCTTTATCTCACTATTACCCGTCCTGATATCTCTATGGCAGTAGGAAGACTGAGCCAGTTCATGGACTCTCCTACTACTAATCATTTTGAGGCTTGCATGATGATTCTTCGATACATCAAGCAGTCTCCTGGGAAAGGACTACTATTTCGTAAAGACAACAACCTCAACCTTGTGGCCTACTCTGATGCAGACTATGGAGGATGCTTGCGAGAAAGAAAATCCACTACAGGTTTTTGCACATATCTGGGGGGAAACCTAATCACATGGAAAAGCAAGAAGCAAGCGGTGGTGTCGCGATCCAGTGCTGAGACCGAATATAGAGCCATGGCACAAGCAGCAGCTGAACTTGTGTGGGTCAAGTCAGTACTAACTGATCTCCATGTCAGGTCCAAGGATGTTATGGAACTAAGATGTGACAACCAAGCAGCAATATACATTGCAAACAATCCCATGTTTCATGAGCGCACTAAACATGTGGAGATCGATTGCCATTACACAAGAGATCTCATACAAAAAGGACAATTACGCACACAAGGTGTTACATCTACAGAGCAGACTGCAGGCATATTTACAAAGCCATTAGCAAGAATCCAGTTCGAGAGATGTTGTAACAAGCTAAGCATGTATGACTTATATGCTCCAGCTTGAAGGGGAGTGTTGAGAGCAAAAGGGTATTTTCGGTATTTGTTATGAATGGAGTCCTCCCTTTGTAAACCCTAAACCTAAATCCTCTATATATAAAGAGGATTAGGGGGGGTTAATGACAATAAGAGAAACCTAATGAGCATTATCAACACATTCAACAAAACATGTTGTAGTTTTACGTTTATAAAAAAGGACTAAAGGAGGGGCCATCCTTGAAACAAACGGACACGGATCATCTGCTGGAAGTGATTTGCAGCAGCCTCTGCTGCTAGCCATGGATGAATGCCACATGTCCTCCAAAAATCCGAAGGCTGTCCCTCACTCCTCTTTCCTTCCCTCTCACCCGAACCTCTCTCCTTCCCCGACTCCAGCCATCTCGTCACCAAAGCACCCTCCCCCGACTCGACCTCCTCGAGCCCGTCTCTCACCTCCACGATCTTGTCGCCGCTCTCGCCCGCGTCCCTTTGGCCGCCACCCTCTCCACCATCCTCGTCGTCCGACTACTCCCTCCCCCCAATGACGACACTACCCTCCTCCTCATGGCCTCAAATTTCAGCGAAATTCGGTCAAATTTCTGTCGAATATCGATATCCAGTCGAAATAGAAATTCAATCGAAATGATCGAAATGACAGAAATATGGGGGTCCTAGTACAAAAAATGATCGAAATTTCGGTCGAAATTCCACCGAAATTCTGTTTTGGTCGATACCGAAATGGTGACCGAAATCGACATTTAGGGCCTTGCTCCTCCTCCCCTGACGGCGACGCCTTATCGCTCCCCCCCCACACAAACGATGATGACACCTCTCTCCTCCTCCCCTGGCGGCGACGAGCTTGGGGTCGGGAGAGGGCGCTCTGGCTGGCGACGAGATGGCTGGGGTCGGGAAAGGAGAGAGGGATCAGACGAGAGGGGAAGGAAAGAGGAGTGATCTTCAGCCGACAGATTTTTGGGGGACACATGGCATTCATCCACGGCTTGCAGCAGTGTCTGCTGCAAATCACTTACAAAAGACGATCTACGCCCGAAACAAGCAACAACAACCAATGAGAATATAATAATTATGGAGGGGGCATGGCCCCTCCATAATCAACACTAGTTCTGCTCCTTCAACGAGATCATTTGACTAAGCAACCATGTATGCAACAACCATGTGACGAGGATCATCGGAAGACTACTACTCACGTTCAGCATCCGTAGCCTATGCAACAGCAACTTGAGAGGTAGGATCACAAGGAAGGGCGGACTGTAGTCCACCCGCTAAACTTGAAAGCGGTAATCTCCAACCGCAAGCACAAGCTCAAGTGCAGTCTTATGTGATTCAAAGACATCGGTTAGAATTAAAGTAGCAACAACAGTTAGATTCTAGTGCCAGGCAGCAAATCCATTTGGTGGTAGGATCTTCAAGCACTGAAAAAGGGATTGTTGCTTCACAGGAGAGGAGGAGTTGGGTTCTGGAGGAGGAAGGGGAGGAGGAAGTGGGTGCTTAATGAGCCCCAAAAACACCCTTGTTAATTATGTCGAAGTTGTTGTAGTCGGGCAATTTAGAGATGCGTCAAAAATGATCACACCAAGAGAATAATATAGATAATTAAATCTTGATGCGAACAAATTATTTATTTTACTTGGGTAAGTCCCAAGGTCGAACTTAGAGAGGTAATATAAAGATAGAGAATTGATTATTAAATAATTTAGAAATCAAGTTTTAAACAGAAGAAATATTTTTCTAGTGTGTTTGTATTTTTTCAATTTTTAATTGATTTTGAAATAAAGAGATGTAATTAACTGCTAAAAGAATTATGATCCATGATTTTTCAAAATAATTTTCATACAAGAAATAATGATATGCTATGTGATAAGAAATAAATAAATACAATATTTTGTGAGTTTTAAATAATGAAGAAATGAATGTTAGGCAAGATGAATGCAAGGTGCATGCTAAGCAGTTAAGCTAATCAATTCAATTCATGAGCCCCCCGTCCTTAGTTAATTTCAGAATTAATATGTCAACTAATCTCAAAGTGTATCCCAAATTAGTTCCCTCAAATCCATGCACAAATTATTGAGCAATAATAAATTGACCAACTAGAATAGATGTGCTCGAAAGATCAAATAAACACCTCGATGAATTATTATCAGATAATGTTTCCAGAAACGATGTTTCAATAGTCTAGACGATAGAGAATACAAATAGGACTAAAAAGACTCCAAGAACACAAAGATCAATCGCATATGCTCAAGTCGTGATAAATTGAAGATCTAGGCTCAAACATAATGTAAATAAATAAAGAGATTTTTACTCGGCAGACCCTATAAACTTTTCAAATTACCTCTACGACCTTTTGCACAACGTAATTACCCCATCGACCCTAAAAATTACCCCAAGAGCCCCCACGGGCTTAAAACAGATTACCCGGAGGGTTCATGGGGTAAGAGTTGGCAAGTTTACGGGGTCGGGGGAGGAATTAGGTTGTTTCAAAGATCGTAGAGGCAATTGGTAAAGTTTATAGGGTCCGCCAGGTAAAAATCCCATAAATAAAATTCTTTCAATTATGACCTTCGGGAGGGTCCTTCATAATTTCTAGAACCAGATGGACTTCCTTGTAATTTACCCATGATAGAGGTATATTTTGTAATTTTTGGAATCTTGGACGACTGGAGCGTAAAATGCCCAAGTCATGTGTGTTATACTCGTGACACAGGCCTGCTTCAAGTGGTCGCTAGGCTTGGTACATCCACGTGGCTTTCTCTGGTCGGATCGCTGCTCCTGATGTTGATGGCTTGTTATTGTGATTCGGGTATGACCTTGAGCGTCTAATGGCGCTTGATTCAATGGATCGGAGGGCTAGACTTTGGCTGAGAGCTTATGATCGAGATCGCTCTCGTTCTTGATCGAATGGGAGTTGTAATTCTCGACCTGGTGGTCTCCTCTGTTTCCATCAGATGATTGGGAGACCTGCAAGGGCAACAGATGCTCAAGCTTCAAGAGCTCGTCCTGGCGTTAGGCTCAAAGGAGTAGGTGGTCATTTGAGCTCCACACAATGGTGGAAGGAAGAAGCGGAGATGACAAGAAGGTGGGGGTGAAAAGTCGATCGTTAGAGATGATTCATGCATGGAGGTGGTTGATGAAGAACAAGGAGAAGGTGGATTTGGGTTCGAAGTAGGAGAAGCAGAGCGAATAAGAAGAAGAAGGAGATGCTGAAAGGGATATACCAAGAGTTCTCCTGGATTGGAGAAGCTGAAGCCTGCTCCGATCTTCGCCATCCACTCCGGCGACGGAAGTGGAGATTCGACGCATCGACAAGGCAGTGCGATGTTACAGGAAGGCTACAGATCACACCTTGGACTGGTAGATGCCATGTTGCTGCTATCACCAATAGAGGTTGGGGGAGGTTGACGCTCCTCTCTCTGTCATCTCTGTAGATCAATGGATTCCGGTGTATAAATTGATTGGATATGTCAATGGGTTTAAGAAGGGAGAAGAGGCGAAGGACGATGGGGGTTTGGCGTTGGCGAGGGGATAAGGATTTGATCGTTGGTTGCTGCTCGATTAGGATTAGTTTTGGAGATTAGGTTAGTTGGAGTCAGTGTTGGGTTTAGGTTGTCAGAGATTACGGGGGATAAGGGGGGAAGGATAATGGGTTAGGTCATTTCTACAGGTGGCTGAAGAGATAATGGTGGGAAGGAGCTGGTGGATTCCTTGAGCGAGTGAGGTTACGGTTAGAAGTGATGATCGAGTAGCCATTAATGGGTCTAGGTGGTGGTATAGGGTTATTTAAGGCTTCCAATAGGCGATTAGGTTCTAGATAATCGACGAGGCTAGGGCTTTGATCAAGGTTTTCGTTTCCAGGCCATTGGTTGTAGGAGATCAATGGTCGGCAAAGTAGATGGTCGGGTGCTCTAGTGAGAGAAAGATAAATGGATACGGGCGAAGAAGTTGTATAGCAGAACAGAGCAGCCAAGACTCGATGAGGAAGCGGTAGAGACAAGAGGAAGATGGTAAAGATTAGTAGCCATTGGATCAGACGCGATCCAACGACCCAGCTGGGTCACGTGCCTAGCACGTACAGAGGAATAGGTTAGGTGAGAATAGGCTAGGTCGTTGGATCTTGGTTTGATCCAACGACCAGGTTCGATGGTACATGAGGACAGAGGGCGTTGACCACGCTAGGAGGCGAGTTTGACCGGGAGCCAAGTGGCTCCATTGGTTGCCTAACATGTGGTAGACATTGACTTTGATGTCATGCAAAAATGCAAAAATAATTAGGAAATAGTGAGAATGAACTCAAATGGAAGATGACCTAAATGAAATGCGTTGACCTAAATGCAATTTATCATGCTGTGAAGAGCTCGGGTGCATATGGACTCAATTGTGCAAGATGTGAAATATTTGGTGATATTTTATGTGTATAAAAGACCATTTTTTAGTTTTATAAATTTTTTTATTTTTTTGGAGATGATTAATGTATGCAAAAATCAAACACGAGGTGAAATGATGTAGTGTACACATACAATTTTTTTGAAAGTTTTATGAGTTAGAAATATATCAGAAAAATTAGAGAAGTGGATTATATACAGATGGATCAGTGATGAATCCCATATCCATCTACATTATTTATCTTTATTATCTCTCTAGCTTAAATAAACCAATAAAATTCCTTCACAATTACCATCAATTAACTAATTATGTGATGTGAATAATTGTCTATAATTATTGTAAATTAATAATCATATTATGGTGTTATTATTTTATGTCTTTATTATTTATTAAAAATCTAATAAAAATTAGGTATGATATTTTGCATAATTATTTTATCATAATTTATAAAATAAAAATACAAAAAATTATAAAAGAAATTAAAATCGGTAATTTATTACCTTAAATTTCTTACAAAAAATTTTATTTCTATAGTTGACTTTTTCTCTCTTTGAATTCTACACGGGATCTACAACTTTTGCATTTACTATTTTTATAGTTCTTCTTCTTTATATTTTTATTTTTATTTTATTTATACATTTTTTAAATTTCTGATTGGGCCACGTGGCCCAATCCCCTATTGCCACATGACCCTAATTTTAAATTCTTTATGCCTTTATTGTTAACTGTCTGATCGAGTCAATCATACGGTCGATATCCATTCCTACTCTCCTTGTTATGAGACATCCGATCAACCTTGATCAGACACATCTAATTTAGCGCCCAAGTTTCAACATTCTGATCATCAGATCGGATGGTCGAAGCACTTCCTTCAACATCCATCCCCACTTTCTTCAAGAGGCACGATTTTATTAAACATCTAACTCCTATGTAATCCCGTCACTTCCTGTCGCCATATCCGTCAACCTCAACTGCCAACTTTTTCCTCTAACTCCTCCAATCCACGCCAAACCTTTAACTCCAACTTTGGCCCAATTATCACCGACCTACAGGCAGATGAAACTTTCTAGACAATCACTTACAACCATGAGTCTCCCCCTTCAAATACTCCTTCTCCAGCACCAAAAACATTTGTCCACCCTTGTGTAAGGCTTCTCCTAGCCTTCGACTCCTCTTCATGACATGATCGAGGAGCTACTAGAGTCTAACGATGGCGAAAGAACTTTAGTGTTGACCCATGGCGGATGAGCCATGTCACGACCATATCTTGGCCGCTCAAGCTTCCCCTTATGGCTTACGGGGTTAAGCAACGACCCGAGAGTCATTTTGATTCTCAGCCAAGCCAACATCCTCCATTAGTAAGCTTCTTCAAGATTCAGGTAATGTATAATTTTATATTCCATTTGTTTTCTCGCTATTTTTCTTGCATTGTACTAACACCTCTATTTCAATTTGAGTTGATCTCATTTTTTGTTATGCATATGAGGTGCACGTCGAAGGTACCTTTCAACATCTTCCTTTCTTCTAGACCCTCTCCACTTCATTCTTTCTTCTTCGTCAGTGGCGGAGGAGACCCATCTCGGCCTTCATCTTCTATGCCTCGATAGGCCTCCACTTCACTCGCAAACATATGCATACACCATATATCGCTTCGGCTATTGTTTTCTAACACTTGCATGTCAAAGGTCTCTCAATGAGTGAAATTTGGAGGGAGCTACAATCTGGAGCTCCGCCTCCGATGATCCTATGTCGATCGCTATCTACATATCTCCTCATGCCCCCCCGTCCCACGACAGCCTTCATGAACCTCTTAGGAATATTCCTCAACTTTCAGACAAGACACATCATGTTGTAGGATGATGCAATGGCTCACTGGAGCCTAAGTTCATCACCGCGAATCGAATGAGGTGGCGGAGCAACCATGTATAGGTACCCTTGGATTAGCCCCAATTGGGGATAAGCCAACGGTTCTATTTCAGTCATGTCGACACGTGTGAACTTGTAGCCTCGAATGCACCGAGCTATCAGTCGAAGCACTAGAACACTACACATGGCCCAAGCCATGAACCATCCACCCATAAACGACACCATCTGATGCACTATCAATCAGTTAATATAACATGCACTCGTTGTAGCATGGGTCAATCAACAATCAACATAAGCCGATAAAAATTCTCTTTGAAGAAGACTTGGCTTACATTTATACATGGGTGATGAATCTCCATTCATCATTCTTTATTATATCATTTTGGCCTTAAAAACCCTAGCTAATGCATGTAAATAGCATCAATTTATGCATAATAACATTCATTATTTATTGTATTATTTGTATATAAAATAAGGTTTTTAATGTCAAAATTATAGAATAAAGAGAAGAAAAGAAAAAGGAATAAAATATTGAAAATATTTTATGACCCTAAATCCCGAGACGAAGTCAAGAATTGAGTTGGTCGACAAGGAATAAAGTAGGGGGAGATAAGGGTCAAAATCAAATAAAAACCCAATTCTTTTATTCATTTGTTTATCCATTTTGACACCTAATTTATTCTTTATTATCTATTCATCAAATAAAGATACTTTATACATGAAAGTTGTAGATAATAATGTAAATAAAAATACAAAATTAAGTTTGTACAAAAAAAATACACAGTGTACATTTTATACACAAAATAAAAAACCAAAAACCCAACTTCCCAGACCCATATCTTTCAAATAGAAACTCAAAACATATCAAAATCGCTCTAATTGTATATAACTTTTCACAAGCTATTTAATGGTGGTGGTTTTATATTTTTTGGAGTTACTGTATAGAAGTTAGATTTTGGGCCCTCAGTGTACATTATACCGATTAAAATATTCAATTTATCCATATTCATTATTTTTACAAATTTACTAATTTTATAATTTTGTAAATATTATTTATAACTTATGTACATATTAAAATTAAAAAAAATAAAAAAAAAGTAAAATAAAATAAGTCTGTGTACACACATAGACAAAATACCTACATTATACATATAAATAAATAGAAGTGGATTTCATTCTTTTATGCTTCATTCTTTATATTTTTGTAATATTGTAAATATTATCTACATACTATTAAAAATACAAAACCAAAATAAAATCCATTAATATTCATTGAAATAAAAAGTTGTATATAAAATATAAGTAAAATACCTATAAGTATACCTATACAATATACATATCTATTTATTTGAGTGTACAAATAATATCATAAAAATAAAATCAAAATATATTTAAACTCACAAAAATAAGTTATAAATATATAAAATAAAAGAATAAAATAATAAAATAAAATATACAAAATAAAAATAAAAATGCACAAAATATAGATGAATATACTTGTAAATACACTATTAAAAATTAACTACTAATAAAATACACTAAAAAATAAATAAAAATCATAATAAAATACTACATAAAATAATAAACATTTTTTATTTTTTTATAAAAAAAATTAAAAAAATCATTTACTATTTTTAAATTAATTATTTTTTAATAACCAATCTGTCTTGTCTTGTAGCAGGCTGAGCTGGACCAATCGGGTCCCTCCGTTGGTTGACCTTGGTCAACTTGACCTCTAGCCGTCTGAAGTGAAGCACACTTATCTTTTCCCTGATTTTGTGCCATTTTTCCTGGGCGTCTCGTCCATCTTTCACATTCGATCCCTTCAGACGAAATGTTCCTTGAACTACCATGATCCACGCCCAACCTTCAAACTCCTGTACATTCCTTCGATTCTTTCCAATCCGCTGGTCAAATAAGGGTGCTCGCTCTGTTCATAAATAAAACCTCCTCCCTCCTTCTTCAAATTTGGTCATCTTCTTCCCCCTGAAGCCTCGTGACTCGGCTAAAGCGAGCACCCTCGTGACAGGAGGGGATCCCCTGAGCTCGCGGTGGTCAATGGAGGGTGGAGGTGCACCCAAGGCGGCGCTCCGACGACATCTCTGTTCCTTGGTCTCTGGCCAGGTACGAGTTGCGCCTTTCTTTATTTTAGTTAGGTTTTAATTCCAGCTTTTCAATTATGCGCTTAGTTTAGTTAGTAGTGTAGTGTTTTAGCGTGAAATGGTCCCTTCGTAGTACGTCGGAGCTCCGCTCCTGTGAACGATTCAACAGTGACTCGACTGTTCTCCGACCCCACAATCAACCTCATCTTCTTCCCTCTACGTTTCTCCACCTCCCAGCCAACTGAAACCAACTGGATCCTCTTTGGTTCTGCGAATCGAAGCTCATCCACAACCTATCGTCGGAGCTTCGTCACCCGCTTCATTTTCGACGCGTTTCAGTTTCACTTCCGATCGAGGAGAATCGCCTCGAGCCATACTTTTCTCCTGTGCAGGTTAGAGGTGCAACTAATCACCTAGAGGAGGATTTGGCATACGTCGGAGATACCTGAAGTACCTCCCCTTCCCCGATCTCATGGTGGCGCTCCAGTGATCTCCTGGCTATTCTAAAGCCCCCAGCTTGAAGAGGACCTCGCCAGGAAGCTGCTCGGCCATCTCGGAGCTCAAATGAACGCTGGAGGAGGAAGATTGGATCGGAGGAACTCGCCCAGGCGAGTGTGCTTCCCCGTTCTTGGACCGTACTTCTTCGTTTTTGGATCAGATGTGCCGCCCCAGTTTCGATCACAGCCGTCCGATCGAGATGCCCCTTCACCATAGATCTCGGCCGTGAGATCTAATCATTGTCGTCGGATCGTGAAGCGTCATCGTCATGCGAGGAAGTGACATGTGGATAAGTGAGATGATCTAGACCGTCCATTCGCACACATATATGGGGTAATTGCATATCTTCCACTGTATTTTTTGTATTTATTATTTAGTCCTGTGAATAAAGTCAGTCGTGTTAAATAAAATGGATATTTTGCACTTAGGACCATATATTTAGTTTATTTGCACTCTGGTCCAGTCCACGTCACATCACGTGCCGTCCTACGTGAGGTGGCGAAATTGTAGGGACATCCCTGCATGTTTGTGTATTTATTATTTAGTCCAATAAATTGAAATGACCGTTGTATATTTTTATGAAAATTGCTGGAAGTCCCCTGAACTTTTTTTATTTGCATTTTGGTCTTTCACAAGCTTCATCACATGTAGTCCCACGTGATGTGTAAATTGCAAGCATGCCCTAGTGGATTTTGGATTTATTAAATAGTCTCTATAAATTAATAAATATTTTATTACATTGGCACATTTGTAGATGAACACCTGATATTTATTCTTATTGCATTTATGTCCCTGCTAGGGTATATATTTTTGTAGCTTTTATCCATTTATTTAAAATAGCAAATGTGCTCTTAAAAATCCACAAAAATAGGGTTAGATGCTTCATGCATTTTACTTACACGCCACGTATTCACTTTGCATTTTTTTACATTTAACCTATTTATTAAAAATATAATATATCACATTTATTCCCTATTCTGTTTAGAAAATATCAAAAAATATAAAAACACCTCTAAAAATTCCATAAAAATTATATGTAGTATATTTTAACCTACTTTATATACAGACCAAAAATCACAAAAAATTGAAAAAATGAAAACCTTACAAATTGAAAAACCCCAAAACCCTTATAAAATCTAAAAAATCCTTTAAAATACCAAAAATATGTTTTTTCATTTTTATAATTTTATTTATATACTATTTATATATTAAAATTGATTTGGGTAATTTTGGATTTCATTTATTATTTTTAAAACTCGAATTAATTTCGGGTATTTTATTAATCCCCTATTTGGGATATTTTTAACTTTAAAATACATAAAAATTAGTAAAAATTTCTGGAAAATATAAAAAATAGAAATTATAAAAAAAACTAAAAACAATGTATTTTCTGTATTTTATTTATTTTTATTATTATTTATAAATACTATATTATATATTGTATATATATAACCTTATATATGGCATATTGTTTATATAAAAGAAAAAGAAAATATAAAATATAAAAATATAGAAAGAAAATACAAAATCATAAAATTAAAAATCAAAAGCATAAAAAATATAAAATCAGAAATAAAATAAAAAATATAAATTAAAAACCCACAAAACAATAACATGGTCAAGAGATAAAAATGAAAATTTTGCGCATTGTATTTTGCCTCCTCCTCCTCCTGTTTGCTCCTAGTGTTCGACCCCTACACGTACTTGCACGCTATACACTTTTACTGTAGAGTCATAATAAATTTTAACTCCACATTTTTTATATTTATTGCTTTATTCATTGTGGGTTATCTGTTGATTAAAGTAGGGTTTTCTCGAGCGGTCACCTTAGCGGTGCTAATTGAGTTTGATTATCAGATGCTAGGAAACATCTTATTTACCAAATGACGTCATTGTTGGGGAGCAACGCCGCAGAGTTGGAGATGATTTTATTTCATCTTTTATCTCTTGCTTCATTTATTCATTTTTGTATTTGTTTATTTATTTTTCTCCATTATTTGATATTAATTATGATTTGTATGGCCTTCCTTCATGTTTGAATTTGTTGTGAGGGACCTCGACGCGACGGAGGATCTCTTAGGAGGACCTATGCACCCGAGCAAGGCGGAGCCAGCCTTCTGACTGAGCCGGCAGCAAAGAGCAACCAATTCAGCCTTGGAGGGATTTTTTAGATAGTTTAAGAAATGTTGTATATTTATGTGATAGAGTGACACTTGGCATGAAATAATGACTCTCAGACACTCCGACTTCCCGAGGTCCACTGCTCGAGGGATTGTTCCCTTGAGGTCCTTGACGGTTTTGACATATTTTCTTTTTATTTTTATTTTTCTTATTTTGTGTTAATGAGCCCTAGCTTAGGATTTGCTTGCTCACTAGATTAAGGTTATTTTTCTTATTTTGTGTTTGTGTATTTATTATTTAGTCCAATAAATTGAAATGACCGTTGTATATTTTTATGAAAATTGCTGGAAGTCCCCTGAACTTTTTTTATTTGCATTTTGGTCTTTCACAAGCTTCGTCACATGTAGTCCCACGTGATGTGTAAATTGCAAGCATGCCCTAGTGGATTTTGGATTTATTAAATAGTCTCTATAAATTAAATAAATATTTTATTACATTGGCACATTTGTAGATGAACACCTGATATTTATTCTTATTGCATTTATGTCCCTGCTAGGGTATATATTTTTGTAGCTTTTATCTATTTATTTAAAATAGCAAATGTGCTCTTAAAAGTCCACAAAAATAGGGTTAGATGCTTCATGCATTTTACTTACACGCCACGTATTCACTTTGCATTTTTTACATTTGACCTATTTATTAAAAATATAATATAGCACATTTATTCCCTATTCAGTTTAGAAAATATCAAAAAATATAAAAACACCTCTAAAAATTCCATAAAAATTATATATAGTATTTTTAACCTACTTTATATACAGACCAAAAATCACTAAAAATTGAAAAATGAAAACCTTACAAATTGAAAAACCCCAAAACCCTTATAAAAATCTAAAAAATCCTTTAAAATACCAAAATATGTTTTTTCAGTTTTATAATTTTATTTATATACTACTTATATATTAAAATTGATTTGGGTAATTTTGGATTTCATTTATTATTTTTAAAACTCGAATTAATTTCAGGTATTTTATTAATCGCATATTTGGGATATTTTTTACTTTAAAATACATAAAAATTAGTAAAAATTTCTGGAAACTATAAAAAATAGAAATTCTAAAAAACCTAAAAACAATGTATTTTCTGTATTTTATTTATATTTATTATTATTTGTAAATACTCTATTATATATTGTATATATATAACCTTATATATGGCATATTGTTTATATAAAAGAAAAAGAAAATATAAAAGATAAAAATATATAAAGAAAATACAAAATCATAACACTAAAAATCAAAAGCATAAAAAATATAAAATCAAAAATAAAATAAAAAATATAAAATTAAAAACCCACAAAACAATAACATGGTCAAGAGATAAAAATGAAAATTTTGCGCATTGTTGGGGAGCAACGCCGCAGAGTTGGAGATGATTTTATTTCATCTTTTATCTCTTGCTTCATTTATTCATTTTTGTATTTGTTTATTTATTTTTCTCCATTATTTGATATTAATTATGATTTGTATGGCATTCCTTCATGTTTGAATTTGTTGTGAGGGACCTCGACGCGACGGAGTATCTCTTAGGAGGACCTATGCACCCGAGCAAGGCGGAGCCGGCCTTCTGACTGAGCCGGCAGCAGAGAGCAACCAATTCAGCCTTGGAGGAATTTTTTAGATAGTTTAAGAAATGTTGTATATTTATGTGATAGAGTGACACTTGGCATGTAATAATGACTCTCAGACACTCCGACTTCCCGAGGTCCACTGCTCGAGGGATTGTTCCCTTGAGGTCCTTGACGGTTTTGACATATTTTCTTTTTATTTTTATTTTTCTTATTTTGTGTTAATGAGCCCTAGCTTAGGATTTGCTTGCTCACTAGATTAAGGTTATTTTTCTTATTTTGTGTTTGTGTATTTATTATTTAGTCCAATAAATTGAAATGACCGTTGTATATTTTTATGAAAATTGCTGGAAGTCCCCTGAACTTTTTTTATTTGCATTTTGGTCTTTCACAAGCTTCGTCACATGTAGTCCCACGTGATGTGTAAATTGCAAGCATGCCCTAGTGGATTTTGGATTTATTAAATAGTCTCTATAAATTAAATAAATATTTTATTACATTGGCACATTTGTAGATGATCACCTGATATTTATTCTTATTGCATTTATGCCCCTGCTAGGGTATATATTTTTGTAGCTTTTATCTATTTATTTAAAATAGCAAATGTGCTCTTAAAAATCCACAAAAATAGGGTTAGATGCTTCATGCATTTTACTTACACGCCACATATTCACTTTGCATTTTTTACATTTAACCTATTTATTAAAAATATAATATAGCACATTTATTCCCTATTTAGTTTAGAAAATATCAAAAAAATAAAAACATCTCTAAAAATTCCATAAAAATTATATATAGTATTTTTAACCTACTTTATATACAGACCAAAAATCACTAAAAATTGAAAAATGAAAACCTTACAAATTGAAAAACCCCAAAACCCTTATAAAAATCTAAAAAATCCTTTAAAATACCAAAATATGTTTTTTCAGTTTTATAATTTTATTTATATACTACTTATATATTAAAATTGATTTGGGTAATTTTGGATTTCATTTATTATTTTTAAAACTCGAATTAATTTCATGTATTTTATTAATCCCCTATTTGGGATATTTTTTACTTTAAAATACATAAAAATTAGTAAAAATTTCTGGAAACTATAAAAAATAGAAATTCTAAAAAACCTAAAAAACAATGTATTTTCTGTATTTTATTTATATTTATTATTATTTGTAAATACTATTATATATTGTATATTTATAACCTTATATATGGCATATTGTTTATATAAAAGAAAAAGAAAATATAAAAGATAAAAATATAGAAAGAAAATACAAAATCATAAAACTAAAAATCAAAAGCATTAAAAATATTAAATCAGAAATAAAATAAAAAATATAAAATTAAAAACCCACAAAACAATAACATGGTCAAGAGATAAAAATGAAAATTTTGCGCATTGTATTTTGCCTCCTCCTCCTCCTCATGTTTGCTCCTAGTGTTCGACCCCTACACGTACTTGCACGCTATGCACTTTTACTGTAATGTCATAATAAATTTTAACTCCAGATTTTTTATATTTATTGCCTTATTCATTGTGGGTTATCTGTTGATTAAAGTAGGGTTTTCTCGAGCGGTCACCTTAGCGGTGCTAATTGAGTTTGATTATCAGATGCTCGGAAACATCTTATTTATCAAATGACGTCATTGTTGGGGAGCAACGCCGTAGAGTTGGAGATGATTTTATTTCATCTTTTATCTCTCGCTTCATTTATTCATTTTTGTATTTGTTTATTTATTTTTCTCCATTATTTGATATTAATTATGATTTGTATGACATTCCTTCATGTTTGAATTTGTTGTGAGGGACCTCGACGCGACGGAGTATCTCTTAGGAGGACCTATGCACCCGAGCAAGGCGGTGCCGGCCTTCTGACTGAGCCGGCAGCAAAGAGCAACCAATTCAGCCTTGGAGGAATTTTTTAGATAGTTTAAGAAATGTTGTATATTTATGTGATAGAGTGACACTTGGCATGTAATAATGACTCTCAGACACTCCGACTTCCCGAGGTCCACTGCTCGAGGGATTGTTCCCTTGGGGTCCTTGACGGTTTTGACATATTTTCTTTTTATTTTTATTTTTCTTATTTTGTGTTAATGAGCCCTAGCTTAGGATTTGCTTGCTCACTAGATTAAGATGATTTTTCTTATTTTGTGTTTGTGTATTTATTATTTAGTCCAATAAATTGAAATGACCGTTGTATATTTTTTATGAAAATTGCTGGAAGTCCCCTGAACTTTTTTTATTTGCATTTTGGTCTTTCACAAGCTTCGTCACATGTAGTCCCACGTGATGTGTAAATTGCAAGCATGCCCTAGTGGATTTTGGATTTATTAAATAGTCTCTATAAATTAAATAAATATTTTATTACATTGGCACATTTGTAGATGAACACCTGATATTTATTCTTATTGCATTTATGTCCCTGCTAGGGTATATATTTTTGTAGCTTTTATCTATTTATTTAAAATAGCAAATGTGCTCTTAAAAATCCACAAAAAAAAGGTTAGATGCTTCATGCATTTTACTTACACGCCACGTATTCACTTTGCATTTTTTACATTTAACCTATTCGTTAAAAATATAATATAGCACATTTATTCCCTATTCAGTTTTGAAAATATCAAAAAATATAAAAACACCTCTAAAAATTCCATAAAAATTATATATAGTATTTTTAACCTACTTTATATACAGACCAAAAATCACTAAAAATTGAAAAATGAAAACCTTACAAGTTGAAAAACCCCAAAACCCTTATAAAAATCTAAAAAATCCTTTAAAATACCAAAATATGTTTTTTCAGTTTTATAATTTTATTTATATACTACTTATATATTAAAATTGATTTGGGTAATTTTGGATTTCATTTATTATTTTTAAAACTCGAATTAATTTCAGGTCTTTTATTAATCCCCTATTTGGGATATTTTTTACTTTAAAATACATAAAAAATAGTAAAAATTTCTGGAAACTATAAAAAATAGAAATTCTAAAAAACCTAAAAATAATGTATTTTCTGTATTTTATTTATATTTATTATTATTTGTAAATACTCTATTATATATTGTATATATATAACCTTATATATGGCATATTGTTTATATAAAAGAAAAATAAAATATAAAAGATAAAAATATAGAAAGAAAATACAAAATCATAAAATTAAAAATCAAAAGCATAAAAAATATAAAATCAGAAATAAAATAAAAAATATAAAATTAAAAACCCACAAAACAGTAACATGGTCAAGAGATAAAAATGAAAATTTTGCGCATTGTATTTTGCCTCCTCCTCCTCCTCATGTTTGCTCCTAGTGTTCGACCCCTACACGTACTTGCACGCTATGCACTTTTACTGTAATGTCATAATAAATTTTAACTCCAGATTTTTTATATTTATTGCCTTATTCATTGTGGGTTATCTGTTGATTAAAGTAGGGTTTTCTCGAGCGGTCACCTTAGCGGTGCTAATTGAGTTTGATTATCAGATGCTCGGAAACATCTTATTTATCAAATGACGTCATTGTTGGGGAGCAACGCCACAGAGTTGGAGATGATTTTATTTCATCTTTTATCTCTTGCTTCATTTATTCATTTTTGTATTTGTTTATTTATTTTTCTCCATTATTTGATATTAATTATGATTT
This sequence comes from Ottelia alismoides, assembly GCA_037367405.1. Classification (NCBI taxonomy): domain Eukaryota; kingdom Viridiplantae; phylum Streptophyta; class Magnoliopsida; order Alismatales; family Hydrocharitaceae; genus Ottelia; species Ottelia alismoides. The sequence continues at coordinate 230,091 of JAZKJV010010864.1, forward strand.
GTATGGCATTCCTTCATGTTTGAATTTGTTGTGAGGGACCTCGACGCGACGGAGTATCTCTTAGGAGGACGTATGCACCCGAGCAAGGCGGAGCCGGCCTTCTGACTGAGCCGGCAGCAGAGAGCAACCAATTCAGCCTTGGAGGAATTTTTTAGATAGTTTAAGAAATGTTGTATATTTATGTGATAGAGTGACACTTGGCATGTAATAATGACTCTCAGACACTCCGACTTCCTGAGGTCCACTGCTCGAGGGATTGTTCCCTTGGGGTCCTTGACGGTTTTGACATATTTTCTTTTTCTTTTTATTTTTCTTATTTTGTGTTAATGAGCCCTAGCTTAGGATTTGCTTGCTCACTAGATTAAGGTCCAAAGCCTCTAATAACATTGCATGTACCTATATATTTGTGCATGGACTTAGTCAAATAATAATCGCTATTCATTTTGATTTGAGATCGAGCGCTGAGAGAGGTTCTATACAACGTTGGCAGATCTGTTGTGGCGGACACCGATGCACTTCAGATACCGTACTTTTGGATCTCAATTCTAGATAATTAGCATTTTGTGCTTCACGTTAAATAGCAGTTACTATCCTAGGGTAATTTCATCGGATTGCATCTCATATAACATAGGATTTCAATTCTATCTCGCATCTCGCATGGAGAGAGCTGGAAAGCACTGTAAGTCTTCTAACATTGCATGCATCATCGATTTCTGACTTGCATGATTTTTCCGATCTTCTCCCTCTGTTTTTGATCACCTGGGATGCTAAATTGAATTGAAAACCCTGTTAGGCACGTGCATTGAAAAATAGCCAAAAAAAGTGATAATCAAAAATAAAATTGGGACTGCTAACTCTATTGGACTTAAAATAAAAATGTAATGAGTTCATTGCTTTGGGGAGAGCAACCCCTCATTGTATGCGCATTTTATTCCTATGTACACGCTAAGGATTAATGCTCCAATCCCAAGCCTAACTTCGGTGTGTACAACTTGGTGATGATCACCTAACTCTAAAATTAACAAGATAGAAAGACCACATCTCGGTCTTCACTGTGTTGAGTAGGTGAATCGGGGGTTTTCTTTATGCATTGATTGTGTTTCGAGTTCATTTGCATTTTCCATCTCCCATTGAATTTGCGGTCCCATCCATATGAGTCATCATTTTTATCCTTGAGTCCTTCTACCTCTCTTATATATATCGATCTTCTCATTTGCATCAAGTCATGATATTGGGTCTTGATCCTCACCTTCTTAGCCGAATCTTGCGGCTTTTTCCTCCATACCCATATCACCGACATCTGGTCCCGTTCACGGAGACTCTCTCCTTGAACCACAATTTTGGTTGTGTTCCCGCCTTGTGGAACACACAACTTTGACTTTGTCCCGATCTTTTCTCGGCCACCCTCCCCGTATCCCTCGTATCATCTCTTCTTTCACCCAGGGATTGTTGCGCTTACAGAGATAACCCGCATTGAGGACTACGACTTCTACTGATGATTTGAGTAAGTCGGGCACACTTTTGAGGATGATGAGATTTGTAAGCTACATTTGGTGGATCTTACTTTGGATTTGTGCATTGACTATTATTAAGGATTTTGATGATGCGCGATTATTTGGTGTGATGCTTATTGAGGATTTTTTACCTCGCACATTGGATTGAGGATGAGATATGTTTCGATGATTTGATGATGATTTCATGAGCAATTAATGATTGATCCATTTTGAGGTTCCACCCGTCTTGATTTCAGAGCTTGATTGACTATTTTGATTTGTGCTTCATAGTGACGGTGATCGGATCCCACATGATTTCATTCTTCGACCTAATTGATCCACCCTCGATCTCCTGATTACCCCATCCACCTATGGCACTTCGAGGATTTTTGTTTATCTTTTGTGCCATCTCAGCTGATTGGATTGACTGAGGGATGTTTTGTGATTGACCTGATTATTTTATCCCTCACATGATCTTATGCCCTCCTGATGATTAACTGATTGATTGATTTTGAGGATCTGAGATGTGATGCCAACAATCCCTTGATTTGATTGACCTAGTTTGTATTACTCCCTGAGGACTATATGCGAGAGGATGCAATAATTTCTCTACGATCGGAAATCACTGACTCCGTCTCCACCTTGTTGGAGCTTGAAACCACATCGTGTGATTTGACTAATTGGCCTCTATGTCTGAGCAGGTGCTCGATCTGTCGGTGCACGAGGCCAATATGACTGAGTCCTCTCCCTGATGGTCCTCGCAAGGAGGAGTAACATTTTTCTGAGTCTTCATTGATTAGTTGGCAATATGTTCCCCGAGGGTTATCTGCGGGACATTGTCACACTTGCGTAGTAGACGATTTGTCACCTACCGAGACCTCTTCTTCTCTACTAGACGACCCTCGCAAGGATGAGATTTGATCTGAATATTCTCTGCCTAGTTTGCATTACTCCCCTAGGACTATCTGCGGGGGATGCGACACTTTCTTTACGCTCGGTTCCCCTTGTTGATTGTGTCTCTTATCTGGTGGAGCACGGAATCGAGTCATCTGTTGTATCTTCTGTCCCACTACCTTGGTTACTTATCCAATCTGCTGGATCATGGGACCCATCTGATTGGACTCCTTAGAGTCTGCTATCCTTGACGGTCCTCGCAAGGATGAGCCATCCGCTCTGATAATTCCTTGCTTAGTTGGTAGTACGCTCCCCAAGGGTTATCTACAGGACGCTGTCACAATTTTCTTGATTTGTCGGTCTCTTCTGCTGGCTGCCAATTTGTCGCCTACAGAGACCGCTTCTGTGATCTGTCTGATGGATCCGGCTCCTTTGAGCCCGCTCACCTTGACGACCCTCGCAAGGGTGAACCTCTATTTTGACTATTCATTGACTAGCATGTACTACTCCCCGAGGGTTATCTGCACGAGGGTACATTAGTTTCTAGGTACTCGATTTCAATTCTGGCGTCTCCTATTTGATGGAGCACGAAACCGAGTCTTGTGATTTTTGTACTCGGTCTCCTCACTGGTCGTTTCTCTATTCTATTGGAGCACGGAGCCGAGTATTCTGCTTTTTCTGGATCTTCGACTCATCTGATTTGCTCTCCTTGAGGACCCTCACAGGGATGATCCATGTCTTGTGGTGTTCGGTGTGTTCTTGTGACCTTCTGATTTTATGACCGCCGGATGCTACACCACTGCATTAGGAAAGTCTCATATTCTTTACTTTTATACATCTTTCTGAGACTCTGATTGACTTGGAGGAGTCTGTATTGTTCCTTCTTCCTTCAAGTCTTACAGTATCGGATCTGCTCATTCATTCATTCCTTATGAGCCGATGTTCTTCACTCTACCAGTCCTTCTTTTAGTTTTCGATCTCTTTTCCCTAGTAGCTGACACACACTTGACTGCATATCCGGGTATCTTTTCACTTTCTGACTGCGTCTTCGTTCTCACAGGGAGATGATGACGAGAGCACGGTATTCGCTTGTTAGATACCGTCATGTACCTCACTAGTCTATACCCCTTTTGTATATATGTGTTTTGTCTTCTATTCATTCTTTCTCTCGTATATTATGTGTGCCCCAGATCATGCGCCATATCTTTATGTCTATACTTAGGACGTACCTTGTCCTAAGTATAGGGGGTACACATCGCGTTGTTCGTTCTCCGTTCTGTTTCATCGCTCCTGTCGTTGCTTATACTTAGGGATCTTTCACCCTAAGTATAGGAGGAGTGATGCGTACATTCTCTACGATCTTTTTCATCTATCTGTATATCTCTGTCTTTTCTTCTTTTCCTTTCCATTTTTCTTTTTCTACAGAAAAGGTGTCACCCCTTTTTGTCAGTATTCTGTACTTAGGATGTACTTTGTCCTAAGTATAGGGGGGTGTGCACCCCTGATTCTTTCATTCGTTGATCCCCTCCACTGTCTCCTCTCTTGTTGATTTGCTCTGCTATACTTAGGGATATCTCACCCTAAGTATATGGGGAGACAGCCCGATATGTGATCTATTTATTCCCACCCTTGACCCTCTCTGCTTTGTATATAGTCTGCTATACATAGGATTATTTGATCCTAAGTATAGGGGGAAGGTCACCTTCTTATTACTTTATCTCTTCATTCTTTCATTTTTCATTTCAATCGTTGTAGTATGGGATTTTTCTATACTCAGTACGAGTTATGTTTTCTCTTTTCTCTTCGATCTATGAGGACATAGCTCATGCTAAGTATAGGGGGTCGTATATACTCTGTACGTACTTTAGCCATAACTCATACTTTTGTATAATTAATACTAAATATGGCTAAATATACTATATATATAATTCATTAAAAACCAATTAAAAACAACATTCATTCCCCCTTTTTGTATATTCTGGTTAATAAATCAGGTTAAAAATATTTTTGCAAAATGATTTGAAAAATGGTGTGACCCGTTTAAAAACTTTTTGTGAAATGTTTTCAACCTTTGTAAAAGTATTTTGATTTGTAAAAATTCTTTTCTTTGTGTGAAATAAAGGATTTGAAAACATATTAGCAAATAATTTTGAAAATTTTTGTAAAAATATGTTGAAAAATGTATATATATCATGTGAAAAATCTTTGTAAAATGGCTTTCAAATGTTTGTAAATGTTTGCAAAATTATTTTGTACTATAGTTTTGAAAATTGTTTTCAAATAAATTTGAGGAATGAATGTATCATTAAATGGGAATAAAATATGTGTATATATATAATTCTTCATCAATTGTACATGAATACTTAAATAAATCACTTTCTGTGAACTTATAAATTCTTTAATTCTAAACTCTTGTTAATAAAAGAAGCATGCCCGTGTAAATAGCTGAAAATATTTTATACTTTGTGTGCCAAAATTCTTTGCTAAAATTCTTTTGCCAAAAGATTCTTTGATTTTAAAGTTCTTTGAAAAATTGCATCATTCTTTCTGCATTGTATATAGCATTTGCATAGCATTCTTTCAAATTAAGCTTGATGATTGAACTAGTCCAATAAAGTCGAAGATTGGAGCTTGGTTGGCATCTAACTGCACTGGAACCTTATGGGAATCAAGTTTAAGTTACTTCAGGTCTATTGGGACTTAATTCTTTGGGACTCAGGGCTGGGTTCAAGTCACCTCAACTTACTAACTAGAACTTTTTGAGACGCACACGGGTGGAAACATTCGTCCTCGTCTAGGGAGGTAAGTGCACCCCAACCTGTTCTAGTTACCATGAAGTCCAATGATAGGAGAGTGTGGGTTGCAATAATGTTTCAAAAGAGGGATAGTCTTCTGGCTCAAGAGGAAAAACTCCTTATGTAAATGTTGTTGTTTATAGTATTTCAAAAAAACTCCAAAAAAAGTGGTCAGGCTTGATTGAAAATAAAATGCAAGCCGGAGTGTGTGTGTGTGTATATATATATGTTGTATAGACAATAAGAAAGCTTGAGCATCAAAGTTATACCATGTGAGCCTGCAGCTGAATGACTTGACTACACTGGTCAGGCATCCCAGGATAGGTAGCAACACTTACTACCGTTCATTCTTTTCTTCACCTCCTCCTCTTGAGTTGGATGTCACTTGAACTTAGAAGGGAATACCCCGCTCCTCGAGGACAGAGTGTTGGATTGGGGAATCATTGGGTTGTCATTCTGGAAAAGTCAGTTCCTTTGTCATTTAAGTTGGGGAGAGCCACTATCACTTACACTGTACAAGGCAGCTTCATAGTCATAAGGATTTGCGTATGATGTAGGCTAGTTCTAACCTGGCTATTGAGGTGGTTTGAACCGAGTTCTGTGATTCTCGAGGGCCGTTGTATTTTAAATTGGGATATTTACCCAACAGACCCTAAAATCTTTCGCAATTACCTCTACGACCTTTGAAACATCATAATTCCTCCCACGACCCCGTAATCTTGCTAACCCTTACCCTACAGACCCTGTGGTTAACTCCCGTTCATTTACCCGTTAAAATTAACCCGATTCTGTTATGTTCATTTATGTTATACCTAATTTGTTTATCAAATTTACATTTAATGCCACTCATCATCCCAAAAGAGTTGATCCCCTACGTCGCTCCCCCACCAGCGCCACCCCCCCGTGAACAGCTCCTCCACCCTTGTTCTCCCCTCCGGCCGACGAACAGCTCCCCGCCGACGAGCCCCGTGCCCAGCACCCTCCCCTCCCCGGCGCACCGCTGCACCCCCACACCCCCCAACCCCCGCGCTGCTGCACCCCTGCACCGCATGTCGCAGCACCCTCCCCCTCCCCCCGCGCGCCGCTGCACCCCACACCCCCCAACCCCCATGCTGCCGCACCCCTGCACCGCGCGCCGCAACACCCTCCCCCTCCCCCGCACGCCGCTGCACCCCCACACCCCCAACCCCCACGTTGCTGCACCCCTGCACCGTGCGCCGCAGCACCCTCCCCCTCCCCGACTCTCCCCCACGCCGCTGCACCCTCCTCACTCCCCGGCTCTCCCCCCGCGACGTTGTACCCCCCCTCCCGCCGCTGCACCCTCCCCCCTCCCCGGCGCGCCGCTGCACCCCACCCCCTCCCCCCCCACCCCACCGCCCACCAACCCCCGCTCAGATCGACCCCCCCGCTCCCGGCAGCCCCGACCCCCTCGGCGCCGCCGCACCGATGGAACTGCTCCCAGGTCGAGAACCTTCCCCCTCCAGCCCAGGTCACCTCCTCCCTCGACATACGCAAACCTCCTTCCCTCGACATATGCAAACCTCCTTCCCTTCACGCACTGCCTCCCGACCCACCCCCCGCGCACCGATGGAACTGCTCCCAGGCCGAGAACCTCCTCCCATTTAAAGTGCCCTTGACGTTGTTGTGTTTTAAGGTTCTGTCTCAGTGGTGGATTGGGGAAGGGAAGGGAAGATGAAGAAGAGGATAGAAGAAGGAACATGGGTGAGAGAAAAAATCCAACCGTTAGATTTTATATGGTTTGATTAACTCAGTTTTAACCTACCCGAGTTAACTCAAGATGTGTCAATTTAACGACAGGGTTCGTGGGGTAAGACTGAGCAAGATTACGGGGTCGTGGGAGGAATTATGATGTTTCAAAGGTCGTAGATGTAATTTCGAAAGATTTTAGGGTCTGTTGGGTAAATTATCCCAATTTAAAATACAACGGCCCTTGAGAATCACAGAACTCGGTTCAAACCACCTCAATAGCCAGGTTAGAACTATCCTACATCATACGCAAATTTGGTTCCCAACCAGGGTTCGTGGGGTAAGACGGAGCAAGATTACGGGGTCGTGGGGTAATTTCGAAAGATTTTAGGGTCTGCTGGGTAAATATCCCTTTTAAATTTGGTTCCCAACTAGGTTCCACACACATTTTCACATCAAGGTCTAACCCGATCTCCAAAGTTCGATTTTGATCAGACAAGTTTAATAATTCCATTTATTAAGTATTCTTTCTTTTTCTTTTCTTCTTTATTCATTTTGATACTTATTCCATAAGTGTTTGTAAGGGGTGAGCAAATGTAAGTATAGGGGGATGATGAATCTCCATTCATCATTCTTTATTCCATCATTTTAGCCTTAAAAACCCTAGCTAATGCATATAAATAACATCATTTTGTTTATAATAGAATTCATTATTTATTATATTATTTGTATATAAAATAAGATTTTTAATGTCAAAAAATAGTTTAAAGAGAAGAAAAGAAAAAGGAATAAAATATTGAAAATATTTTATGACCCTAAACCTCGAGACCAAGGCAAGAATTGAGTTGGTCGACAAGGAATAAAGAAGGGGAGATAAGGGCCAAAAATCAAATAAAAACCCAATTCTTTTATTCATTTGTTTAATCCATTTTGACACCTATTTTATTATTTATTTTTATTCATCAAAAAAGATACTTTCTACATGAAAGTTGTAGATAATAATTTAAATAAAAATCCAAAATTGAGTTTGTACAAAAATAATACACGATGTATATTTTATACACAAAATAAAAAGCTAAAAACCCAACTTCCCAGACCTATATCTTTCAAATAAAAACTCAAAACATGTCACCTCTAATTGTATATAACTTTTCCACAAGCTATTTAATGGTGGCGGTTTTATATTTTTTGGAGTTACTATGTAGAAGTTAGGTTTTGTGCCCTCATTGTACCGATTAAAATATTCAATTTATTCCTTATTCATTATATTAATTATATTTGTAAATATTATTTATAACTTATATACATATTAAAATTAAAATAAAACTAAAAATAAAATGTAAAATAAAATAAGTCTATATACACACATAGACAAAATACATACATTATACATGTATATAAATAAAAGTGGATTTCGTTCTTTTTATGCTTCGTCCTTTATATTTTTGTAATATTGTAAATATTACCTATATTCTATTAAAAAATACAAAATCAAAATAAAATCCATTAAAATTCATTGAAATAAAAATATGTATATAAAATATAGGTAAATACCTATAAGTATACATACACCATATACATATCTATTTAATTAAGTATACAAATAATATCATAAAAATAAAATAAAAATATATTTATACTCATAAAAATAAGTTATAAATATATAAAATAAAAGAATAAAATAATAAAATAAAATAAACAAAATAAAACTAAAAATGTATAAAACATAGATGAATATACATGTAAATGCACTATTAAAAATTAACTACTAATATAATAAAACCAAAAAATAAATAAAAACCATAATAAAATACTACATAAAATAGTAAACATTTTTTTATTTTATATACAAAAATTAATAAAATAATTTACTATTTTTAGATTGATTATTTTTGAATAACCAGCCTATCTTGTCTTGTAGCGGGCTAAGCTGGACCAATCGGGGCCCTCCGTTGGTTAACTTGGTCAACTTGACCTCTAGCCATCTGAAGTGACGCACATTGTCTTTTCCCCGATTTTGTGCCACTTTTCCTGGGCGTCTCGTCCATATTTCGCATTCGATCCTTCACATGAAATGTTCCTTGAACTACCATGATCCACGCCCAACCTTCAAACTCATGTACATACCTTCGATTCTTTCCCAATCCACCGGTCAAATAAAGATGCTCGCTCTGTTCATAAATAAAACCTCTTTCCTCCTTCTTCAAATTTAGTCATCTTCTCCCCCTTGAATCCCCGTGACTCGGCCTAAAAGCGAGCACCCACGTGACAGGAGGGGATCCCCTGGGCTCGCGGCGGTTGATGGAGGGTGGAGGTGCACCCAAGGCGGTGCTCCGGCGATGTCTCTGCTCCTTGGTCTCCGGCTAAGTACGAGTTGCACCTTTCTTTATTTTAGTTAGGTTTTATTTCTAGCTTTTCAATTATGCCTTTAGTTTAGTTAGTAGTGTAGTGTTTTAGCGAGAAATGGTCCCCTTGTAGTTCGCAGAAGCTCCGTCCGGCGAACGATTCAACCGTGCCTCGACTTGTTATCCGAACTCGCAATCCACCTCATCTTATTCCCTCTACGTTTCTCCACCTCCCAACCACCTGAAACCAACCGGAAACTCTTTGGTTCTGCAAATCGAAGCTCATCCACCACATATCACCGGAGCTTCGTCGTCCGCTTCATTTTCGACGTGTTTCAGCTTCACTTCTGATCGAGGAGAATCACCTCGAGCCATACTTTTCTCCTGTGCAGATTAGAGGTGCAACTAAACACCTGGAGGCAGATTTGGCGCACGCCAGAGATACCTGTCCTCGATCTCGTGGTGGCGCTCCAGTTATCTTTTTGCTTTTCTAAAGCCCCCAGCATGAAGAGGACCTCGCCAGGAAGCTACTCAGCCACTCCGAGCTCAAATGAACGTCAGAGGAGGAAGATTGGATCAGAGGAAACTCGCCCAGGCGAGTGTTCTTCCCTATTCTTGGACCGTACTTATTCACCGTTGGATCAGATGTGCCGCCCCAGTTTCGATCACAGTCGTCCGATCGAGATGCCCCTTCACTGTAGATCTCAACTGTGAGATCTAATCATCGTCGTCGGATCACGAAGCATCATCGCCGCACGAGGAATGTGATACGTGGATAAGTGAGATGATCCAAACCGTCAGTTCTCGTGCATGTATGGGGTAATTGCATATCTTCCCCCCTTTTTTGTGTTTACTGTTTAGTCTTGTAAATAAAGTCAGTCATATTAAATAAAATGGACATTTTGCACTTAGGCCCCTGTATTTAGTTTATTTGCACTCGGGTCCAGTCCATGTCACCTCACATGCTGTCCCACGTGAGGTAGTGAAATTGTAGGGACACCCCTACAGGTTTTGTGTATTTATTATTTAGTCCAATAAATTGAAATGACCATTGTATATTTTTGTGAAAATTGCTGGAAGGCCCCTGAACTTTCTTTATTTGCATTTGGTCTTTCCCAGGCTGCGTCACGTGTAGTCCCATGTGATGGGTAAATTGCAAGCATGCTCTAGCGGACTTTGGATTTGTTAAACTATCTCTATAAATTAAATAAATGTTTTATTATGTTGGCACATTTGCATATGGGCACCTGATATTTATTCTTATTGCATTTATGCCCCTGCCAAGACATATTTTTGTAGCTTTTATCCATTTATTAAAATAGCTAATTTGCTCCTAAAAATCCACAAAATAGGGTTAGATGCTTCATGCATTGTACTTACATGCCACATGTCCACTTTGCATTTTTTTCATTTAACCTATTTATTAAATATATAATACAGCACATTTATTCCATGTTCAGTTTAAAAAATACTAAAAAATATAAAAACATCTCTTAAAATTCCAATATATATAGTATATTTTGACATACTTTATATGCATACCAAAAAATCACTAAAAGTTGAAAAATAAAAACCTTAAAAATTGAAAAACCCCAAAGCCCCTTATAAAAATCTAAAAAATCCTTTAAAAATCCAAAAATACATTTTTTTGGTTTTATAATTGTATTTATATACATATTTATATATTAAAATTATTTTGGGTAATTTTGGGGACTTATTTATTACTTTAAAACCTAAATTAATTTCAGGTAACTTATTAATCCCCTATTGGGATATTTTTTACTTTAAAATACATAAAAATTAGCAAAAAATTCTAAAAATTTACAAAAACATTAGAAAATATAAAAAATCAAAAACAATGTAATTTCTGTATTTTATCTATATTTATATTATTTATAAATACATTATTATATATTGTATATATATAACCTTTTATATGGCATATTGTTTTTATAGAAGAAAAAGAAAATATAAACAATTAAAAATATAAAAAGAAAACACAAAATCAGAAAATTTAAACTTAAAAATATAAAAAATATAAAAACAAAAAATAAAAATAAAAAATATAAAATTAAAACCCCACAAAACAATAACATGGACAAGAGATAAAGATGAAAATTTTACGCATTGTATTTGCATCCTCCTCCCGTTTGCTCCCAGTGTTCGACCTCTGCACGTACTTGCACGCTATACACTTTTACTTTAGAGTTATAATAAATTTTAACTCCACATTTTTTATATTTATTGCTTTATTCATATTATGAGTTATCTTTTGATTAAAGTAGGGTTTTGTCGAGCGGTCACCTCAGCGACGCTAATTGAGTTTGATTAGCAGACGCTCGGAAACATTCTCTTTATCAATGGGAAAGTCTAGAGTTGAACACGGGACACAACTCATTAATATATTATTTAGGATTAATATTCATGTTAAGTTGATTAATATTTAATCTAGGTCAAGTTGTGTTGTGTTGACTTGATGTATTTTTATTTTTTTTATTTTCTCTTGATAATCTTTGATATACTAACCATATCTCTTCTATGACAGGGCTCGTGATTCAAAGAAGACTTGGAGAGACACGGAGGCTAGAGCTTTTAATGTCAGAGTTCAAGCTGAGAGAAGTCACAGAAGATGATTCAAGAATTCAGAGATTTTCAAGATTATTTCTTTCTATCTTATGTTGTATATTATTGTAATTTTTGTGGACTTTGACATTATCATTTTATATGTTGAGTATGTTACACCCTTGTTTGGGTGGGACTAACCTCGAGTGCTCGTTTTAGGGTTTAGGCATGTGGCTCCTAGATCTACCTTAGGTGATAATCATCATGTGCTAGAATCATAAATTTGGACACATTAACTGTGATGAAGCACATTTTCACCACATTAAAGATCGTATTTTATCCTAGTATAGGTAGTGAAAAAGGTTCAGCAAAGACCACACTTTCGAATATGTGGAAGATATTTTACTTGGTAAGTGTACCAAGGTCAAACATAGGGACACGAGCCTCTTCGTTTATCTATCAAATTTTATTGTTTAATTAATAAGTGAGTATTTTCTAAGCCTAGGTCTTCATGCAAAATGATACACAATGCAGATAAAATAATGCAAAGACAAGTGATGTAGATAAAATGATGCAAGAACAAATTAGAATGATGCATGTCAATTTTATTTTAGAATGCAAAAAATAGGACGAGATGAACATAATGCACGATGGAAATGCAATGGACAAGCATACAAAAGGAAGATATACAAATATGCCCTGCAGTATATCAAATCAATGATCAACAATTTATGGTTTAATTTCATAGTCAAATCGAGCATCAAAATCAAGAACAAGCATGTATTAATGGCAAATATTTATAGAACAAGAGACACTATATAGCATCGAATAATAGAACCTTTAATCAAGTATCAAAACAATGCATAACATATGCCATTAGGTAGAGAATCAAATTAGCTTCGAAATGAAACTGAAATCATGCGAGTTGGACTTAAAATGCTCAAGATATGAAAGAAACAATGCAAGAGGCATAAATGTAATAAAATGCATGAAAATGAAATGATAAATATTGCAAATAGGACCCTGGATGGACCTATATGCAAATAGCAAAAACCGACTGGGCCTCATTGAAATTTCCTTTGCGCACAAGGGCGATGTTGCAATTATCAAAACCCAACTAGGTCTCCCTACAAAATACCTCAGGAGCGTATGTAAGACATGCACCTAGAGGACCTAAATGTAATATTTGAAATCTCCATGGTCTTCAATGCAATAAACTTAGTGCCTCAGGTGCCATGCACACGAGGGGCCAGGCTCGGGAGGTGGCGAAGCTTAAGGCACGTGACTTCTTTGTGTGGCTCGGAGGATGGATTGATGTACGGCTCGGGTGCCTCAAATCTGGAGGGTCATGTGGGTGACGTGGCTTGATCACGGCCGTTGGATGGCCGCTGAGAGGTGCCATCCAACAACACATGTACTTCGCCCCAAGCTGCAAGGGTGGAGACGAAGATGGGTCTCCGGCAAGGGTAATATTCCTCCTCCGAACTCTTGTTGCTCCTCCAAAGGTCGAGCGACCCTCAGAAGAGGCTTGTGAGGATGGTGGTCATCCGAAGGTGGATGAAGGTGGTTCAGAGGTCCTTATTAGTGCGAGCTCGCCGGAGAAGATCTCTAAGAACGGAGACAACTTAGTGCTTCCGGCCATTAAAGAGAGGAGGTTCCTACAAGAGTCTGTAATAGCCTAAGAAATTGGGCGACCTGGAGTGCGAACTGTGAACAAAGGGCCTATAAGTATGGGAGAAGGCGGGGGCCCAATGGGTCCTCCTCCTTGACGACAGAGGAGATGAGTCGGAGTGGAGAGGTGTTCTGGAGGAGAAGAAAGGTAAGCGGAGATTGTAGCGAGGATACTGGTGATGAGGCGAAAGCTCGTGGTATGCTCAGGGGGAGGTGAGGTGCATTGGGTGTGATCGGCTTAAATGGAGAAAACATGAGTAAAAGAAGAAAGGAGTTACCTGGAGATCGGAGACGATCAATGGGAAAAGGAGATGGCATGTGCTGAGGTCCAAGGAACCTTAGGATCATCGCACGATGTGGGTGACCCATCCTCGGTGCTCATCAGTGGTGGGGCCACCGTTACTCGGTCGGTTTGGCTGATGTTTGACACATAGATCTCAGCCATTATCGCTTGCCAATTCTGCCTCCTCTTGTAACGAGGAGGGAGAGGCGGCTAGGAGTGAGCGTCATGAAGTGGTGGACGAGGGTGGCGTGCGGTGGTAGAGGTGGATTTATAGGGAGGAGGTCGATCATTACAAGTAGTGGAGCAGAGGTTTTGAATGGGCGAATGAAGACGCTAGGGTTTGTGATATGGGGCAAATAATGGGTGCGCGAAGAAGGCGGGGGTAATGACAATGGAGGGGGAGCGTTAGGGATATGCAAGGTGACAGATGGGTGACGCTAAAAATGGAAGGGGGAAAAGGTTTGGTGAGGCGTGCACCACGATGAAGAGCGTTACTAGAGAAAGAAGAAGAAGTTCGGACCGTTGGATCTCACGATCCAACGTCCCAGATGAGGGCGCGAACAAGGGGCTAGGATCTGATCGATCATATCAGATCCAACGGTGAGGGTAGAAGCAGTGACAAATGGTTATGATGAAGCGTAGGATTCATCCAAGGGTCACGAGAGAAGGAGAGGAGTGGAGATCAGATAGCGATAGGATCAATGGTGAGCCTACAACTGAGGAGTATGTGGGCGTGAGTGGCTGGGATCAGATCAGGGGGAGCTGATCAAACGGTGGAGAGGAAAAGCATAATGAGGGGTGGAGATGAAGGGGCCGGGAGATGGTTGAGCGGCTGTGAGCGAGAGCGGGTGGCGCAAGGAGAGGCGGTCGTGTGGCAGATCCAGAGAACGCCACGTGGCCACTCTAGAAAAATCAATAAATAAGTTAATAATGAAAAATAAAAAAGAAATAGTAGGAGGCTGAATCAGGAAAAAGTCAAAACATGAAAGTTGTAGATCTCGATGAGATATACAAGTTTTATGTTGGTCAAAAAACCAAAAGAAGTCATTTATACAAAGATGAATTTTTTGGAGTATTTTTAATGGGTAAAAACATTGCTTTTTACGATTTTGAGATTTATTATATTTTAGTTTATTTTTAAAGGTAAAATAAATATAAACAATATTTAATCTAATTTCTAATAAAATAAAAAATAAAAAACGGTTAATTAAACACAATAAATTAGGAATAGAAAATAGGTTAATTATACACAATTTATTCACAATATAATACAAGTTAATATTAGTGAATTAATTGTGGTTTTTATTGAATTGTTTGAGCAAGGAGAATAATAAAAGGATTTTAACATATGATGAATCCCTGATTCACACTCTTTATTCTTTTATTTCAGCTATTTATCTTGGCAAAGCATCATGTAAATAGGTGTAAATTCAATAAGTTAGCATTCTGCATACATGTGTAAACTTTGTATATTTAGCATATATTTGTGATTAAATAAAAAAATAAAGGAAAAAAAGGAAGGAGGTATTTAGAATAAATACAGAGTGACCCGAACCCAAAGTGAAGGTCAAGCCTTGACCTGATCGCCAAATAAAATAAGTAGAGAGAGAGATAGGGCCTGCTCTATAATGTAAATATTACTGATATTTGTAAATAATCATTTTGGATAAAATATTCTTTTTACCTCCTTGTATATAGTTCTAAAAATAAAACAAAAATTAGAAAAATAAAATAAAATCCTCTCTCATTTGTACAAAATACATGTATATATGTCTTACTCCCTATTTATTAGATACATGTAAATAAATAACAAAAATTAAAAAAAATTATACTCCAAAGACTATGTTGTAAATAAATAAAAAACAAAATAAAGGTATTTATGTAAAAATAATAAAATAAAAATAATTGTACAAAATACATAGGTATACAATACTTGTATATAATACCATATATTGTATATATATATATATTAATTTATTTTTCATAAAAAATGATTAAAAATCACAGAAAAATAGTTTGAAAAATAATAAACATTTTTTATTTTATACACTTTTTATTTTGAAGTCATTTACTATTTTTTATTGTTGTTGTAAATATTTTGTAAATTTGGATTTTCTGATTGGTCCACCTAGGTTGTTGACCGAGGTCAACTGGTCCCCCCTTCGTCTCTTTCTCCCGAGTCGGGTTTGACCTGATTTTCCATGATTTTTGGTAACCCGATCGTGGCTCCTTCTACCCTGATTCCAAGCTTCGATTGCAAAGCGCGAATCCCTAATCCACGCCCAATCTTCTCCTGATCGATCCGTGCCTCGGTTCGTTGGCTACTCCTCCTTCTTCTCGGACATGTGCACCTATATAGCCTGCACCTTCCCCTCTCTTTTCCTCCAGCTTTGGTTGCGCCACCTCCTCCTGCATGCCCTACACCCTTTCCCAGAGTGACAGTAACGGTGAGAGAGGGGTGAGGGGACCCTTTCCGAGCATGGAAAACCCTAGGTCCGGTGAGGTGAACCTCAAACTCCACCGCAAGAAGCCGAGCCCTTGGCTGTGCCGGCCATCGAGGCTATAACCCCCTGCGAACTCCTTCTATACCCCCAATCACCCTCCTTCGCCTATAGGTACCCTCTTCACCTTCCATTTCCATTCGAATTCATCTTACATCCGCGAAACAGAGCATCTTCGATCACCCTATTCTATACCATGTTTCACTCTTCTCCGATGTTACTCTGCCTCACCCAGACTACCCTCCGCTTCTACATTAGCTCCACAAACTTCCACGAAACTCCAATCATCGGATTGGAGTTGGTTAAACAGGTCCCATCCCCCACTTCGTAGTGACTTGTTCCATTCACCCGCCACCTAAGTTCTCGTTGTTTGTAGCGCCTTACCCCTCGCTAGAGCTGCTTCTCCGAGCACTACCATTCCTCCTGCAGGGCTCGCGCACATCCAGACCTCATTTGGAGGTCTCGAGAGGTCCCAGGAAGCTCCAGGTTCGTCGCGCCTCCCCAGGACCATCTCTTTGGTCTTGGATCCTTCTGAGCCTTCCAGTAGCTGCAGAGTGTCTTTGCCGACTTTTTCCACATCTCAGCAGCCCGAGCGACGTCGGAGCTACACACCAGATCCGGTTGAAGTTCGCTGGAGGCGAGTTCTTCTCTGATCATCTAGACGTCGCCTCTACCGTCCGATCGAAGGAACTTCCAGGTCTAATCAGAGCCATCCATCCTCGGAGATCCTCGGTCGTCTGATCCATCTGAGGGTCACTTCACAAATGTCCATCGTCGAAGGGGTATCCCTTGATCTCAGTCGTCCATCAATAAGTGGGCCTCCTCTTACCGTTGGATCGTTCTTTAATAAAGGGTAATTTGTACTTAGGCCCTTCTATGTTTTGCATTTACTTTTTAGTCCTGTAAATATTTGTTGCAGCCATTTTTAGTTTGGATCATTTGCAGTTTGAACCTACAATCTTTATTATCTGCATTTCAGTCTCTCTTTATGTGTAGCACATGGCCCGACACATGATATTGTAGGATATTTGCATTCTATGTCCTGAACCTTTTTGACTATTCTGAAATGAATGTTTATTAATCATTTTTGCATTTATACCCCTGTGAGGCATAGTCACGTGTAGTGCGCGTGTGTACTTGGGATTTTTGCAGATAAGGCCCCTGAGTTTTTAATTGTGACATTACTTGGCCTGCCACTTTCTTATAATTGCTAACAAGTCCATGTGTGCTGTTTGTGTTGTTTTCAATCAAAAAATTACTAAATTAACTCCAAAAAATCCATAAAAATTATAGTTAGCTCCTATTAATGTGTAATATTTATGGTAATTTTTGCGACTGAATTTAGTTTTATTTGATATTTTCTAAAAATCAAAAACTCCTAAAAAGTGTTCTATCTATTTTATAAAATACATTAAAAAAATCAAAAAATTGACTTAAAAATTCTATAAAAATTTGTGTGGGTGTGTTTTTGTATGCTTTACTCAATATCATTTTTGTTTCAAAAACCCTCATAAAACCCTAAAAATTACAAAACCCTAAAAATCTTATAAAAATCATTAAAATTCTAGAAAATAAAAAAAATAAGTTTTTAGTTGCTACAATTAGATATCTTTATTTGCTTTTACATAAAAATCATAACCAGGACATTTGGGCATTTTTACTATTTTAAACTTGCCTTTTAGTCCATGCTGTACATTGTTTTCTTGTTTTGATTTTATTTTATTTTTTTAAAATCATATAAAAATCAGAAAAATACCTTAAAATTACCAAAAACATCTGCATATTTGAAAAATATAAAATATTTTTATTTCTAAATTTAGAGTATTTTTAGTCTTAATAAAAATGGTCAAACCTTGTTTTTGCCTTGATCGTTTTATTTGTTTCCTCATTATAAAATATAAAAAATGCAAATTAAAAACCACAAAAATATGCCTTTTATTTTCTGATTTGGACTACTTCGTAGGTTTCACTCGTGCTCCTTGTGTTCGACCCTGGTCGCTATACCAGGTTAAATAAATAGAGGAGACCGCTAACATTTGATTGATTTTGTGCTTGCTTGTTTTATCTGAGTGGTTTCTTTATTTTCTTGATTGATTACGCTTCGCGATTTGGGTCACAATGACCTCTCGAGACTTATCTGATACACTTAACCCGAGTCACGAGGCGTGGTCAGCAACATGTATCTGAGATTCATCACTACATCTTAAGATATTCACACATCTCTAAGATTCATGAGACATACTTAATTTACATTCTACCTAGCCTAAAATAAATTGATTCTTATACCGCTAATAGAACTCATGATTAGGTGCAGTTTTTCATCTACTTGCATTCATTTAGATAGATTTATAAATTCAGTCTTGTACGTGCATGGAGAGAGAAGGAGTCACTGATCTCTAACACATGAGCATGCATCATGAATTTTATGTCTGCATAGCTTTTCCCGTATTCATACCTCATGTTTTATCACTTAGGATATAAAGGAAATGAGACTGCCCGGTAGACGATAATTTATGTGCTCATATAATTAATCGGTGATAACATAATCTCTAAAACTACGATTATTAAATTCAAGTTGATCTAATTAAAATGGAGCAAAATTCACCTTGTATTGAGAGAGCAAAGCCCTCATTATTCGCATGTAAATTTTGCATATTGAGAGATGAGGGTGTATCCTTAAGTTAGTGCCCAAATCCTATTTAATCATGTTCGTAATGCACCCGAATTTTATATTATCACCAATAAAAGATACAAGACAACCTGATCATACATTATGATCTTCAGGAGTGTGTTGGTGAAACTATTAGGTTTACTTATAATTGGTTGTGATTTGTTTAAACTTCCCTGAAACCCTAGAGCTCCGTTTTACATCTCCTCAAATTCATCATCAAATGGATTAAGTTAATCATAATTTGAGGCATGGTCTTCCCACCTCTAAATCTACAGTTTATATACCTAGGCTTCTTTATAGCCTAAGTATAGGAGGCCAATTTGTCTCTGGTTGTTCACCCTGCGTTCCTTATTTTCATGTCACACCTATGTATTTAAACTATTTCCTAGCTTATATAGGGGACCCGAGTCATGGTATTCTACTAATTTATTCGTGATCCTCTTAATTTAGTTATTTTATATCGCCTCATATTTAGTATGATATATGGATTCATATCACTTTGTGCTATGAGGATATAGAACCTTCTAAGTATAGGGGGTGTACCATATATATTTAATTTATACTTTAGCCATAGCTTGGATTTTAAAATCATTTCAAAATATTTGGGTTACGGGTATCGTATTATTTGAAACTGATTTTTGTAAAAAAAGTGATTTGAAAATGGTTTCAAAAAAATTATGTGCCTATTCTACGTGGTTTTTAAAAATGTTTTGCATGGTTTGTAAAAATATAGGTTTACTTGTTTTGAAAAAATCATTTGTAAAATATTTTGAAAAAGCTACAACTATGTGACATTATCTTGAAAAATATTTTACTTAGGTTTGAAAAATAAGGTTCTACTTATTTTGAAAATCTCTATAAAATATTTGCAAAATATATAATTATGTAACAAGGCTTGTAAAAAGTTTTCAAATTGTTTTCAACTTAAAATGTTTAAATTGAGATTAACAAGGTGTTTTGTAAATAAACTTCACTTTCTACCCTTATTTAAAAATCAATAAAAATAGAAAAAAAATTTCCCAATATCAATTCTGGCTATTAAACTTAAAAATGATTAGCTACTTTTCAACGAGGGAAGTTCAATCTCCCTTAACAGAGTGGGTGGTTAAAAGACAACGTGTATGGCACTGTCCTGAAGTAACACAGGTAGTTGTCTGATGGTCTGTACTTACACCCATATTGGTTGAAAGTAGATGCAACTAGTGATATGAGTTTAGGCCAATCATTATTCCTATAAAGGAGCTAAAATATATAAAATGAAATTCATAAAAATATTTAAGTTTTTAATTCAGTGATGTTCTTCCCTGACACTTTCAGTTTGCACTCAAGGCTTGTCGAGAATCTTTAACACTTTATTTATGAGGTCTAGAGACTTAAAGCTAACATGTCTTAATCATTAGGGTCTTAGACTTAATAATTCAAACTTTCCTGGTTAGAAAGATTTACATGCTATATCTGCATGTTCAGTCTCTGCCTTAAAAATATGGTCATCACTCACATGCACGACTGCATTCATGATTGATATGAGTTGAGGTTTCACTTGAGGAACTGGGATTTGAGATTCAAGTTTGGATATAATTTTATGATACTCGATGATGGGATAAAATTAATGAAGGCTTCATGAAACTTGAGTGTCAGCATCTTAGCCAGTGTGGAACATGGTTCTTATACTAATCTCTTGATTTAAATCTAAGTGTCAGGGTGTGATAACATTAAAATAAATTATTGATCAGGGTGCGCCAGTCCTTGGTAAAAGCAGTGGAGCTAGCTAAAAAGAAAGGAGAAAGAAAAATGAAAAGTTAGCTCAAGCATTACCAATGTTACATTTGTATGAGCTTCCACCAAAGGAGAGAGCTCCTGACCTTTTAAGTGTCTATTTGGACCAAAATATTAGGCTTTTATGAGTTGGACTAGTACCTCAAAAAGGACTCCGCATCGCATAGTCATACAAGTCTGGGTGTAAAAGTTATCTTAGATACTCAAAAGAGACACATCTAGTGCGTTCCCAGGAAAACAAGTAGAGAGGACTCAACCTCTTTTGAAGGGTACACCGTTAATAGAAAAAAAATATTGTGATGAGTTAATAAGGCACTTAAGAGATGCCTTGTTTCAATGAGAATGGGAGAAGAAAATGACACTGCTCTATTCCTTCCATTATATGGCCTACCATCTACACTTTCAAGTATGATAAACTAAGAGATGGTGGATTGAAGCGAGACTAGATTTAATCCCTAGTGTTGAGGGTTGGGTCCATAGGAGAATCTCTTGTATTGGAACTTTAGGTGACACTTTGACTCTACTCTTGTGAATGCAGTAAACACATTAAGCCATATATCTTATATATATGTATACTTTGAGAGTCTTGTGATTAGAGGAGATGAATTCCTTTTGTTTAAGAACATGTTCAGCTTAGAATCTTATGATCTCTAAAACTAAGTGTTCTTGTTTTCTTAAGTCTTGTATTTTCACATAAACATGTCAGAGAATTCACTAAACTTACTAACTATCTTACTATTTATTTATTAGCTCGAGAATGATCTTAGCTTAAGTATAGGGAGTGATGAATCCAAGATTCATCTACATTATTTATCTGTATTATCCCTATAGCTTAAGAAAGCCAATAAAATTCCTTCACAATTACCATTAATTAACTGATTATGTGTTGTGAATAAATGTCTAAATTTATTATATATTAATAATCCTATTATGGTACTATTATTTTATGTGTTTATTATATGTTAAAAATCCAATAAAATTAGGTATAAAATTATACATAATTTTTCTAACATAAATTATAAACTAAAAATTAAAAAAAATAACAAAAGAAATTAAAATCAGTAATTTATTTGCTTAAATTACTTAAAAAATAATTACGTTGTATACTTGACTTTTTCTATCTTTGAGTTTTACATGAAAGTTGTATATCTCATCGACATCTACAAATTTCATGTTTATCATTTTTTCTATTTCTTCTTCCTTCTATTTCTTTTTTATTTTTATTTGATTTACACATTTTTTTAAATTTCTGATTGTGCTACCTGGCCCAATCCCCTTTTGCTATGTGACCTTGCTTTTGAATCCATTCTGCCTTTGTTCTTGAACATTTGATCGAGTTGGTCAAACACTCTATAGCCATTCCCACCCACCTTGTTATGAGCCATCGATCAACCTGGATCAGACACATCTAGTCCATTGATTAGCATCCAAGTTTCAACCGTCCGATCACCAGATTGGATGGTCAAAACACTTCCTTCAACCTCTAGTCCCACTTTCTCCAGGAGTCATGATCTAATTAAACATCTAACTCCTCCGTATTATCCCGTTGCTTCCCATCACCATATCTGTCAACCTCCACTGCCAACTTCTTCATCTAACTTCTCTAATCCACAACAAACCATTAACTCCCACTTTGGCCCAACTGCCACCAACCTACAGGTAGATGAAATTGCCTAGACAATCACCTACAACCATGAGTCATCCCCTTCAAATACTCCTTCATCGGCACCCAAAACGTTTGTCCACCCTTGTATGAGGCTTCGCTTAGCCTCCGACTCCTCTTCATGACAAGATCATTGAGCTACTTGAGTGCGACGACGGCGAAAGAACTCTATTGTCGACCCTTGGTGGATGTGCCATGTCATGGTTGTATCTTTGTCGTTCGAGCTTCCCCTGATGGCTTACGAGGTTAAGAGACGACCTGAGAGTCATTTTAACTCTCAGCCCAAGCCAACAACCTCCATTAGTAAGCTTCTTCAAGATTCAGGTAACGTAGATTTTTATATTTCATTTGTTTTCTCACTATTTTTCTCACATTGTACAGAAGCCTCCATGTTGATTTGAGTTGATATCGACCTTCGTTATACATCTGAGGTGCACGCCGAAGGTACCATTCACCATCTTCCTTTCTTCCAGACCCCCTCCACTTCATTCCTTCTTCTTCGTCAACAACGGAGGAGACCATAGGGCCTTCATCTTCTATGCCCTGATAGGCTGCCACTTCACTCACAAACACACACATACACCATATATCGCCTTGGTTATTGTATTCTAATGCTTGTAGGTTAAAAGGTCTATCGACGAACGTAATTTGGGGGGAGCTTTGATATGGAGCTCCACTTCTGATGATCTTACGTCGATAGCTATCTACATAACTCCTCATGGCCTCCTAGACCCATGAAGACCTTGACAAACCTCTCATGCATCTTCCTCAACTCTCGGACGAGACACATCACGTCAAGGAAGATGTAGTGGCTCGTCGGAGCCAAATTTCACCGCTGCGATTCGAAGGTGGTGGCGAAGCAACCATGTACATGTACCGTTGGATTAGCTCCAATTGGGGATAATCCAATGGTTCTATTTTTGTCATGTTGATGCGCCCAAACTTGCAACCTCAAATGCACCGAGCCACTAGTAGAAGAACCAGAACGCTACACAAGGCCCGTGCAACGAACCTTCCACCCGAGCCTGGGCCATGCGTGCTCTACGCGTGCGGACTTGGGCAAATTGTAGCACCATCCAACCGATTTTCATAATTAAAAAATGCCCCATGTAGGGGATATTTCATAAATTCCAGAGATGATTTTTCTTATTTGCAATTTAGTGCCTGTAGCGACCTATTTGTATTTTTTTATGTTCTGTTTATTCGTACTTATGCTCGGTCTTTCATGTCGAACAACCTGAGCATCCGTTGTCCTTTTGAGTTGATTTCAGTTTTACTGCGAAGCTTTATTTGTGATCAACATGATGGCATTCTTGATTCTCTAATGGGATCTTCAATTATTTATCTATTTATTTGAGATAGGTTATTTGCTATATTTTTTCACATTAAATGAACTTAGGCTTTAATTAACTTCTCAACTGGACTTTGTTCCTAGTCCAATAACTGCTTGAGTTTAACATGTAATTTAAGAGCTTGAATTATGTACTTGTATGCATGACTCTAATTAGCTATTCATTCTATTGATTTTCTAACATGCACTAAAATGTTTTTTTAATGCATTTTATCTCATTCATAAGTGCTTTGATGTATTGTCTAATTTTTTTCTTTGACCTAGATAATTTATTCATCACTTAAATTGATAATGATGATTAATTAATTGTATTAATAGTTCATGTCTCTGTGTTTGATCCTGGACTAGCCCAGGTATAAATTTAAGCCAGGTCCTCTTCATAGAGAATTGTGACTTGGTTCTATTGATTGATGATTGCCATGTGCTACAACGAGTACATGTTATATTAGCCGATTGACGTACAACAACTCAGGTCAGAATTTGTCTTTTTTATTGCTTTTCTGCTTTTTTGGATTTTTATTTTTATTTAATTAGTTAAATAACTGAATAAAATAAATAAATGAAAATGAAAATAATCAAATAAGTCAAACATGCACTGAAATGACAGATCAAAATCAGTGAATATGTACAATGCTCAATTAGGTCCCAAAACCTAAGTTTCACAAATGACCTTCAATTCCTTTGAATTTGGTCTTGGTTTGTAGATATTTGAATGTTCATTAATTCAAAAGTAAGTAAAGTATATTTGGACATTATATGTGACAGATATTAACGTTTGCAACTTATTATCCTGAATTAGGGTTTGGGTTTATTTCAAATATGTAAAACTTAGTATTTTTAAATTTTTTTATTGATTAGGGTTAGTGATATGTACACTATGAAGTTAGTTTTTGATCGATTGGAGTTAGCATGAATTAATAAAAAATGTGTGAAGTTAGGTAAAAAATATGAAGATGAATATGAATGCAGAAATGAATGTTAATTTATGAAAATTATTTACAAGTATAAGAAAGCTAGTTTTATTATATTAACAAGTGAATGAACCTAATTTCTCGGGATGAAGCTCTATTTTCAGATTATTAGAGTGATGAATCACCTATTCATCAGTATTGGAGGAGGAAGGGGGGAGGGGTGGATGGTTGGGGGGGTAGGGGAGGAGGCGGTGGGTACTGGAGGAGGAGGTGTTCGACAGGGGGCGAGGAAGGGGAGGAGGAGGTGGGTGCTGGAGAGGGGAAGGGGGGTGCTGGAGGAGGAAGGGGAGTAATCTCATGTGTAAATAATGGGAACTTAAAGGGTAGAAAATGTAAAATATTTGATGGATATCGTCACAGTTAATGAGAAATTGGGTGAAAGTTAACACTGTGTTATGGGTGTAAGAGTTAAGGACTATTGAGGGTCATGGGTATAATTCGTGATTATCGAGGGTAATTATGAAACTACTCAGGGTTATAGGTCTATATATCCCTTTTTAGTTGGTATTGTTATTGCTATTTACACAATTGACCCCACCCCCTCCTCTTGTACCATACTCACATGTAAAAGTTTTGCAATTGGGGAAGCAAGATGCTAGATAGAGAAAATAATGGGGGATTGGTGTGTTTTTATTTGAAACTAATATTTTAATTTTGATACTTATATTTTTTATGGGTTAAGAGTATCAAAGTGGAGAAAAAGCATGGAATAAGATTAACTCATTTTTAATTTTATATTATTTATTTTTAATTTTATATTCAATCTTATGTATTTTCTTTGGGAATTTCAAAAACAAATTATTTAAGTTATCAAAACTTAATTTTCTATAGGTACATGATAGCCATAAATATGATTTATGTATATATGTATTTTTTTTATGAAAATATAGATATGGGGTGAGAATTTATTTCTTATGTTTCTTTTTTGTTTGGATTTTATATTGTTTTTTAAGCTTTCCAGTAAACATAGACTATGAGTTTTTAAAACAACATGCATGCAAAATTCAAGATTATGTGCTCCAAGATCTACAGAAATCAAAATTGATATTATTGAGAAATGAAGTGTTTGAGCTTTCTTGTGACTAAATTCAAAGTCAAATCGAGATGACTCGATGACCCACCATTGGGCCTTGTCCTTCAATAACTTGCTGAATCGATTCCAAATAAATGCTTCATGATTGTGATATGAATTGATTGTCACAATTTAGATTGTTCGATCGTTCATATTCACAGAATAAGTCGAATGACATTTCAAGGGTTATCGATTGGCTGAAGAGGAAGTCGAAGCTTCGTTCACAGAGATAAGCTGAATCAAGAATCCTTTTCAAACACTCCCAAACCATGAAATTGAAGCCAAAGAGTCAAGAAAACTAGTGATGCCTTCCACGATCATTTTTTTATCACAAGAATCCTTTCACGGCCAAAGCAACGCGAATCACAACATATTGAAGCTCCATTCTGTCCTCCACCCAATGTAGAAGATGTCAACTAGAGAAATCATGAGAACACTTCATTTGTTCCAATCTATTCAGTTCATAGCTAATTGGTGGAATAATTTCAAAAAAGCTCTTGCCCAAGTTAATGAGTTGCAAGGTAGCCCCCTCCGTTTATTTTGAATTAAAACACCCCTTGTGTTGAAATTTATTTGGGACTTGTGAGAGTCCCTGATTGTGGGAGCATGAGAGCAGTAAGTCTAACATGTCATTTCTTTTCAAACACTCCAAAACACCCCCTTGTGTTGAATTTTCTAACATGTCATTTATTTTTAATAATTATTTCTAGATGCTTGTTATGTTTAATTTAAATAACTTCTAGAAAATCCAAAATAGTGAATTATGATTTGAAATTTTTCCATAGGCAGTTTTCGTACACCTACATACACTATACACATTTGTAAAAATGTTAAAATTTGGAACTTAATTATTTTATTCCTTAAATTAATAATGCATTTCTAATAGATACATATCACCATAAAAAATGAAAAGGAAATTACGTTGCAATTATTTATACCTATCCATTATCCATATTTTTTGCTTTCAAAGTTACTGTTACTTGTTATATTTCAAAAATAAAAATCCATGAAAAATTAAAACATACTTAAAATTTCATTCAAAATAAAAAAAGATCATTAAAAAATATAAAAAACTAGATAAATTATATTTTATCATCATTTATCGCACACTCAACATTAAAAAAGTATATATGAAGCTTTAAAACATGAAATATTGAAAGATTTAGATAATTTTCTAAAAAACCATAAAATATAGAAGTATATGAATATGTAGATATTTGATTATTCAATTGTCTAAAAACACTCTTTTAAATTTATTACTATTTGGTGCTTAGAAGGCAACAAAACATGATATTTTTTATTTCAAAACTCTTACTCAAATTCAATAAAAAATACAAATCTATAAAAACACAAAAATATTAAAAAACATAAAATCTTGAAAAATTCTAACTTGTTTTTCAGCTGCCATACCTAATTAAAAAAAATAACTACTTATATTTATATATAAGAACTACTTTCAAAATAAAATTTATTTTCTAATCATGAAAAATTTAAAATAAAAATAATTAAAACATAAAAATTTAAAGTCCATAAAAATATAGAATCTTTATCTACACATTTATATATAAAAAGGGCCAAAATAATATAAATCCAAAAACTAAAATACAAAATTTCAAAAATACCTCAAAACACATAAAAGTTCATAAAGTAAAACAAAAACAGCTCTGGATCTTGACATCCCTCCTAATTTTATAAGTGTCCTTGACTTCAACCTTGGACTACAACAAGTAAAAAAACTTTACATTTTTATCTGTTGAGCAGAATTTTACACATTCTACAACCGACAACTTGACATTTCGTGAAAATTGCTCATCATTAAGCGATTTGTACGATGGATCAACAATGATGAAGGGAGGGCATTATCATAGGTGGGAGCAGAAGGTGATGTTAGAATATACAATTAAAATTTATCCTCCTAATATTCTATTATGTGTATTAAGCCTTCCTTTTTCGAGGATATGTAGTCTCGTGTGATAATAACGTTATGCTGACCGATAGTATGAAAAAGGATGTGCATAGGCGTGTAAGATGATGTGCATAGGAGAAACTCGTTATATCAAGAGTAGGAAAATAAATTTACAGTAGAAAATTTTATAGATGATATAGCAAGAACATGAATGCATTTAAATTAAATTTTAATGTGAAACTCATATCACGTATATGTAAACCAAAATATTCCACTGTAATGAAAACTGACTTGAAAAATAGTGGCAATCATAGTTTAGAGTGAGCAACCATTATAATGGCGATTTTCAACCATTGAGCTTTCTGTATTGTATTGATCATTGCAATGGGTGGTTAACCATTTGTAAGTGGCCAACAATGTCCAACTACGATGTTGGTCATCTGCCATTGCTTCATGCACAGAAAATGCCACTGTACACATTGCTTATGTTTGAGGATGATTGTGCTCGAGGAAGTAGAAGATTGATTGTATTACATTTTTCGAATAATGTATGCTTTTCCACATTTTAAATTACCAATTATTGATATTATCGTGATTTTTACATGTTTTGAAAATCCTTCAACACATATAATGTAAAAGTAGCTCGCCTCCACCTTTGATTCGTGCATCTTGGGATCAAGAAATTAAAATTCTTTGTACTGACATGAAGGGTCTAGTCTCATCGATATAGGAGTAATGGCAAATATCAAATATATTTTGAAAAAAATCATAGAGTTATAGATGCGAACTGCTGGAAGGGTCAATAATTACGAGAAAATGATGGAATAATCAATCACTTACGAGAAAATGATTGAATAATCATAGCTTAGAAAGAGCAATCATTTTAATGGTGATGTTCAACCATTGGAATTTCTCTATTGTATTGATCATTACAATGGGTAGTTAACCATTTGTAAGTGACCAAAAATGTCCAACCATGATGTTGGTTATATGCATTACTTCATGCACAGAAATGCCACTGCTAGACATAAATTACCAATTATTATAATGATTTTTACATGTTTTGAATGTCCACCAACGAATATAATGCAAAAGTAATTTTACCTCCATCTTTGATTCGTGCATCTTCGGATCAAGAAAACATCTTTGTACTAACTTGAAGGGTCTAGTCTCATCGACAGAGGAGATATTAATAACAAATATCATGAATATTTTAAAAAATTTAGAGAGTTATATATGCGAACGGTTGGAAGAGAATGCTCAATAATTACGGGAAAATGATTTAATAATTAAATCACTTACGGGAGAGTTGAACTCTGATCATGCACTTGCGAATGAAGCAAATCACGATAAGCATGTAATTAAATAGTTTGTTTAAAAATCAATTTAATGTGAAGCTACATGATTTTGAATACTTTGACTTGACTTTCGTATAAGCACTCGTTTTCTTTTTATTTTGTTGGAGGATCAAGACCAATTTTAAAAATAGATATTTACACCCATAATCCTAAGTAATTTCATAATTACGTAAATAAACCTGCATAGTTGTGAATTACATGAGGAACCCGAATAGTCACTCTGTCTCACACCATGTGTTATGTCCCATTTAGGATGCCCATTATAGTTGACGATTTCTATTAGAAATAGTCAAAATTACTGCTAATGCTCAACCTTATTTGCAAATCAAGCCATCTAGTTCTCTTCCTTGATGTGTCGATGACCCTCCCATCTCCTCGACTCCATCCTCACCCCCCTCAACCTATGCTCCCACCTCCGCCTCGACGTGTCCTGTAGTTTCCTCCACCACCACGTCTGTCGATGCCCCGGGGGAGGCGCTGCTGACGTAGATGTTATACCATATCTTAATGAGGTTGATGACGTAGTTTGTGTGGAGGTTAACGACAGAGAGTGGAACACGATGATGATGATGATGATGCGAAGGACAGAGAGCTTGATGGAGTCGTCGATGAGGGAGGTGCAATGGCTACGATCGAGAAGGAGAGATACATGGGAGTTGGAGGAGGAGGGTGGTCGAGGAGGACTCCATTGGAGAGGAACTTCTGGATGCACTCGAGGGCGGGATCGAGGATCTAGGGGAGGGAGGAGTCGAGGGTCGAGGAGATGGGGAGGAGGAGAGAGGGGGTGTGCTGGACGGGGATGCGGGGTCGGGTTGGGGGAGATGGTGAAGGGTCTCTAGGAGGTCTATGGTGGACTTGCACGAGGAGATGAGGGACGCTGGAGGAGGATCTTGAGGAATGGGCGACAAGGCCACGTTGGGGGTTGGAGGAGGGGTTTGGAATGGGGGACGGGGCCCCGTAGGGGAGCTGGAGGTGGCCGGAGGAGAGGGACCCGGAGGGGGCGACAGAGCTGGAGAACGGGGTGGTGTGGAGGAGGGTCACTGTAGGAGGGAGAGGCTGGAGAATGGGGCGTCAGAGGAGGTCGAGGCTGGAGAAGAGGGGGGTGGGGCGGAGGTGATTCGCAAGCCTGTGGGAGGAGTGTGGGAGGTGGTCGGCGGACCTAGAGGAGGAGGGGGAGGGGTGGGAGGAGGAAGGGGGTGTTTTCTTTTTTTTTTGAAATTTTTTAACAGCCGGTGGATAGACTGAGTTACATTAACCCAATGATATGGCTGGGTAAACGGGAAAAACTAACGTAGCAATTATTCGAAGTTATGGATGCAAATACCTCTTTTAAAATAATTACATAAAACTTGGATTTAAACTTAAACAACTAAACCTAAAATAAAGTACAAGATATCTTTTATTTCCTAATTTGTTTTTTAAATCATCCGGAGAATTACCAACATCTACCTCTTATTCTACTCTTATCCCTCAAAATCTCTCTACCTCTTATTCTACTCTTATCCCTCAAAATCTTTCTGACAGTGAACATACGAACACCCATGGAAAAAATCCATTTGACAGCTGTGGGATTTGAACCCACGCCCTTGCGGACCAGAGCCTAAATCTGGCGCCTTAGACCACTCGGCCAAACTGTCCTTGGCAATCATCGACGATTATTATTTTTATATTATGCAATCAAACACGATTAATAACTGAAGACCCCTCCGCTTGGGCTTATTTCTTGCAGAGTCCCGGTCGTTGCGGGCGGCGGCGCGGGCAGAGGCATGGTGCGGGCGGATGAGGGCGACGGAGACGGGGGAGGAGGGCGGAGATGCCTTCCCAGTTGATGGACTACAAGCTGCAGATGAAGTGGGAACCCCGATCGCTCGGGCGTCGCAAGGGCGGCTCCCCCCCTCTGGGCCTCCGCAACCTCGGCAACACCTGCTACCTCAACAGCGTCCTCCAGTGCCTCACCTACACCCCTCCCCTCGCCAATTTCTGCCTCCGCTTCCTCCACTCCTCCATCTGTCCGCACTCTCTCTCTCTCCCTCTTCTCATAGAATACTCCAACAACCCTTGATGTTCACCCACTCTTCTTCTTCTTCTTCTTCTTCCAGGCGAGAAGCAGCGCAAGGAAGACCGCAGGGACTGCCCCTTCTGCGTGCTCGAGAAGCGCATCGCCCGCTCCCTCAACCTCGACCTCGCCAACGACGCCCCCTCCAAGATCGGCAGCTGCCTCCGCCTCTTCGCCGATCACTTCCAGTCCGGCCGCCAGGAGGACGCCCACGAGTTCCTCCGCTACGTCATCGACGCCTGCCACGACACCTCCC
This sequence comes from Ottelia alismoides, assembly GCA_037367405.1. Lineage (NCBI taxonomy): Eukaryota > Viridiplantae > Streptophyta > Magnoliopsida > Alismatales > Hydrocharitaceae > Ottelia > Ottelia alismoides. Next base: position 261,422 of record JAZKJV010010864.1, read on the forward strand.
TCAAGCTCCTCCATCCTGACATCAGATGCCGCACCGTCGTCAAGGACATCTTCGGAGGCTCCCTCCTCAGCCAAATCAGATGCCTCTCCTGTGGTAGCGAGTCCAGTAAGACAGACGAGATCATGGACGTCAGCCTTGATCTCGTCCAGAGCAAGACCTTGAATGACGCTCTCCGCCGATTCTTCCGATCGGAGATGCTCGACGGGGATAACAAGTACAGCTGCGAAAGGTACCAACCATCATCTATTTTATTTTTCTTCGATTCGCTGGATACTGATTGGATTTGCTTGCATTTGTTATAGCTGCAAGAAGCTCTCCCCTGCCAGGAAGCAGATGTTTGTTCTGCAGGCACCCAATGTGCTCGTCATCCAGCTAAAGGTTTGTCTTCCATCTACATTTTGCGGCTTGACGTCTATGCTGTTTCTGGTCTTAACAATGCGGTTGTTCCTTGCAGAGATTTGAGGGAATCAATGGGGGGAAGATCAACAAGGACATTGCCTTTGAGGAGGTTCTGCTACTATCCAACTTCATGTGCAAAGGAAGCCAGGTATCATCTTTCACAATGCTTCTTGATTCTGCTGTGTACTTCTGTAGTCACTACGAAATTTTGTAAACTAATATGGAAATGGTACAAATGTCTAAAGAAAACTTTAAAAAACAATTAAGCTCAAATGATTAGCTCATACTGATTGTAGTGCAATGTATTTCCCCTTGGAGAAAATGGATAAGACTGGATTGAATCGCAACGTTGAGTGGACACATGCCCTGCCGAATCTTGTGCTTCAAAGAGAAATAAACGGTCAATTAGGTGGGCGGACTCCGAACATTGCTCTATGGTACATTTGTGTTTGACTTTGTTAAATGACATTGAAAGTTTGCTTCCCATCGAACATAACACATCAATCTGTTTACTGTTTACATCATTACCCAAACATTCCTTGTGGATAACTCGTGCTTTAACACATCGGATACCACCAGATAAAATCTCTTGATAGGATGGCTTGAGGGATAGCACACCAATTCAACTGGAGCTTAAGAGTGTTAATGCGGACTAGACCACTGAAATTAATTGCGAGTACAATTTTAGATTGAAATCCTACACACCAGTAACAATGCAAAAGAGAACGTGATAAGGTTACTATTAGTTTGCCCATGCTTTAAGATATGGTCAAACTGATGCGTAGGTGTTACACTGTCTTCAGGACTATAACCTAAAATTTCACAGAACAATATACCTAAGATGTCCAGAAAATTGGGAAAAATGGGAGTAAAAAAGATGCGTGGAAGGAAAAGAAAAATAAGATGATTTTGAGTGATGTTTCTCACCAGGTTGTGTTTGCAGGAGGCACTTTGGGTCCTGGCTGCAGCAATCAGTTATGCTCTTACTCTGCTAACGGAAGGGTAAAACTGCGAATTTTGTAAGAAGGCAGGAGAACGACTGATATTTCAAAAAAGGGAGCGGCATAACTGATATTGCGGAAGTCAATGACATAAGTGATACAAACCCTTGTATTCATATTTTTCACTTATCTTTTCGATCGAATTATGATAGGGCTTTATCTTGTGTAAGGGCCCCGTCTGGGAAGACTGACTATTTTGATATCAACATTGGTTTACATCAAAGTTCAGCTTTGAGTCCATTTCTTTTTACTTTGATTATGGACGAGTTGGCAAGTCACATTCAGGATGCGTTACCTTGGTGTATGTTATTTGCTGATGATATTGTGTTGATTGACGAGATTAGAGATGGAGTAAATGAGAAGCTTGAGGCCTGGAGACATGCATTGGATACTAAAGGATTTCGTATAAGTAGGACTAAGACGGAATATATGGAGTGCACCTTTGATGAAAGCAATGGAGAAGGAATTCAGGTGAAGATTAGTGACAATAACATTCGGAAGAGAGATTCTTTTAGATATCTGGGATCTATTTTGCAACAGGATGGAGAAATTGATGGAGATGTTACTAATAGAATAAATGCAGGCTGGCTAAAGTGGAGAGGAGCCTATGCTGTTCTCTGTGATAAGAAAATTCCTTTGAAAATTAAAGGAAAGTTTTACAAAGCTGCTGTGAGACATGCTATGCTCTATGGATCTGAATGTTGGCCTGTGAACCATAGACATGTGCAGAGAATGACTGTAGCAGAAATGAAAATGCTAAGGTGGATGTGTGGACATACACGTAAAGATCAGATTCAGAATGATGCAATCAGAAATAAAGTTGGTGTAGCTCCGATCGAGGATAAGATGCGAGAAAATCGCTTAAGATGGTTTGGTCATTTGCAAAGAAAATCAACGGATGCACCAGTTAGGAGATGCAAGTGTTAGGATGTTGAGCCAGCTAAGAGAGGGCGAGGACGGCCAAAAAGTGTTGGAAAGAAAAGAAACTATACGAAGGGATCTTATTTTTTTGGATATAAGTCCGAGATTGACCCAAGATAGATCTGAATGGAGGCGAAGAATCCATGTAGCCGACCCTACTTAATTGTGGGAAAATGCTTTGTTGTTATTGTTGTATCTTTTCGATCGAATATCGTATCTCTACTTTTGCAACTTGTCCACAACTGCTCATACCAATCATGTCTCGAAATGTTGGCAAATTTCCCTGATATTTTGTTGAAATGTCGGTTTCACCGATGTGACGAAATGTCATCGAAATGGCGAATTTGGGCCGATATCTCTTCTTCAGCTGCGCTTCGCTGTGTTAATTTGGGGCCGGTTTCAGCAATATTTCGTCGATATGTTGTTTTGCCAAGTCAACAATATGTTGGCGAAATGAATATTTACTAAGTCATGTCGAGTTCCTGATCTCCAAGGACATCTCTACCCATCACATCTTATATTGAAATACAATCCCATTAATTTATCTCTAAACCCATATATGACTGCCAAATATGTCTTCCTTTGACGATCCTGCATCCATTCCTATCGTTTGAAGCATATTCAAGAAGTGATTGGCCATAGCATTAAAGAGGCATTGACACACTCAACCAAAGCTTCTTTTAGAAGAATAAGCAATGAATATATAATCACTTTGTTACTTGACCTTGACTATGCACATCTAACCTTGAGGGGTCCAGTTTGAATTGATGCAATCACGAATATGGGGATTACTCAAAATTAGGATTTTTCGTCCTTATTTAGTCAAATTAGTTGGTTGGTTATTTTTATTTACGTTAAATAAATTGATATTGATCATAATTGCAACAATTTTGGTAGACAATGCTAGTTAGAGTCAAATTAGGAGTCAATTATGATTTTTTTATTTTTATTTTATTTTGTTACTATTTTTGTAATTAGACTTCCCTCCCCTTATAAAGGGGGCAATAGTCCATTGTAAGGGAAGCCAAGTTATGAATTAACTTTGAGTTTTGGTCCACCATTATCAACTCTTTCCCCCCAATTCTAGGGTTTCTGCTCTCATCCCTGATCCTTTCTCATTTCCCGAGGCATGTCGCACATTCTCTCTCCTCTCCCATCCCTCACGTTTTTCCCGATTGCATCAACTACATCTTTTGAAACATATACCAATAGATATGTAATATCTACACACATACACACACACACACACTCTCTCTCCACACATAAAGACTATACCGAGTTTAACAGCGAGGTTAATAGGGCAAGATCGAGTTTACCTTGCCACTAGACATGTCCCTACCCGTGGACTGCATACAACACTTCCTAACATATCCTTCATTCACATCATTGGATAATATGTTAGCTTTCCATACACCTAGACTAAATCTGGGACACCTCTTTGTAAGGGCGCTGTAGCCAGACTAGTTATCCATCCATTTCTCTAGAAGCTAAAAAATGCCACCATTTAAGCTTTTTTGGTATCACTAACATGGATTTGAAGATCCGAACAACAATTGCGAGATTTGAAGGTTATATTATAGACTTTATTATATTGTAAAACGGTGTAGGTTTTTTCTTGTCCGACCTTTATCTGAAGTGCCTTTATTTTTATGTGGTTTGTTTCATATCTGATAAGGATTATATATTTATGTTGGGTGTGTGTATTTTTAGATCATTTCAATGATATGCTCACTACTTTTAATCGAAGCCAAGGGCTTACTTTTGCTTATGGTGGTACGTGTTAAATCCCAATTCAACATTTATAAGGGAAAGGAGAAGTAATAGCTGGAGGTTGGAGTGGTGGGTAGGTCATGGCTGGGTTGCATGCCTAGAGCTGGGGGTTGGGGGGGGTTTCAACGGTGGTGGGATGCCTCCCTCCTCTAATTAGGGCTATTGATGTCTTTGTTGGGAGGGAGAAATCATCAACCACACAAGTGCTAAAACCCTTTGGTGTGTTTGTGGTGTGAAGGGTGGGTCATGGATGGTGTGCTTGTTGTGGTTTGGGTAGGGAGAGGAGAGTTTTCAATTAAGGACACGGGTATCATAATAGGCTGTGTGAGGAGTGGGAGAATTTTTATGGGATATGACATCATTGAGGAATGCTTGCTTAAAGAGATTCCTTTTATCTGGGGTTGTTTTGTTGGTGATAATAGGTGAGATGTTTGCTTGATGCTTTGTTGGGAAAGTCATTCAAACATGATATTTTTTGTTGTTCAAAATCTTTATTGCTTCTTCCAATTATGTGAAGCGAGGAGGTGGCATTCCTTGTTGGAGGTGGTGATAGCTCGCCATTCTCGAGATTTGGTTATGCGGTGTCACCATCTGGTTGAGAATGGGGTTTCACCAATGATCATGGCTCTTATTTAAGATTGTGGAGCTCCTTATGGATGTGACTTACCTCGAGTCCATGCTCAACACCCTTTTTCTTTTTCTTCTTCTTCATAAAAATATTACGGTGCCCTCAAGCGGTTGCAACGAGTTTGGTTGGAGAGATTGGAGCCTGGTTCTTCATCGTGGGCGATCATGGAGATCAAGGTCGTTCCAAAGTTTGGTTGCTACCGATGCTTTTCAAGGCAAAAGTCGTTAGTCGATACTCAGTTGGTTTTGTCATTGGTTAAGGATTAATCGGCACTTGAGTGACTAATTGGATTTAGGTATTTATATATATATAATTAATTTTTAATATATATACTTATATATTAATATAGTTGTGGTTCGTTAAAAAAATGATGTAGAACTACCACACATAGTTGATGGAATCAAATAGAGAAGTTAGGAATGAAAGTTTTATAATATTTAAATCAATTTTAATAGCTATGTTGTAGGTTACCCAATAATTATCACATAATAGACACAAAGAATACTCGGCAAAGTTCATAGGGTTATTAGGTCTTTAGATCGGGGTTGGGGGCACGCCACCTTTGTTGCGTGGAGGCTTCTCTAGTGCGGGGAGATTGTTCTAGAGTTTTTTTGGGTGGTGGGACTCTAAATCCAACGTGGAGAGGGAGGTGGATGTGGATGGAGGTGAATGACATACTGTTCAGCGACATTGAAGGATACTTAACCCAGTGCATGCAGTCACAATGAGGGATTTTTGCTTCTTCTGATGTAGTGTTTGGTGTCATCAACGACATGATTATGGTTTGCGCAAGGTTTGGCAGCCTCATCTAGGCTTTTGAGGGTTGAGGAGACCTCAAGTCGGTTGGATTCGTCCGAAATTGGGGTGCAGTATCCTTAACGGCTTCTAGGTGATGAGGAGACTTCTTCGCATCTATAGAAGTCCATGTTGATGTGAAGCAGGGTCTTCGTTTGCTTGTCGCTATCTATACTTCTTGTAGAAAGCTCCCGCAGTATTTCCCCGAGAATTTCATGGGTGACGTGGTCTCTCTAGATGCCACGAGTATTTGCATATAAGGACTCTTGCTCAAGCAGGCATCAATGCTCCTAACTTTGGTCGCTTCTGTTTTTGTCATCTTTTGGCCAGAAGCGCTGTGTTCATCACATCCATTCTACGAACGATCGGACCCCCATCGCTTTCAGTCAACATGATCGCCTTCCAACTCTCTAAAGGGTTTCCCTTAGAATCTTCTGAAGTTGACCACCCGCATTAGAGCCTCTAATCGCCCACTTACCCCATAATGAGTTGGCGTAAGGATAAAAAGAAGATAGGAACAATAGAAATATAAACTTTTGGAGCACCAACCCCTCGGATAGACAAGAAGCCCACAAGCCTGCACTCAAACCACTCCACCATTGACAACCATCCAGACTGCCACATTTAACCGATGATCAAAGGAAAACTCAGATTATTGAGTATACTGCATTGAGAACACACCTTAGAACTTTTTTTGCTAAATCATACTAGCCCCTTTGTGTAAGAAAGTATGAACTTATAAATGGAATCGATGAACTACAATCAGATCCTAATTGAACCCTAATTGAACCTACAGTTTAGTTCTCAATGGGCCACATTTTAAATTATGCTAAATCATCGTGGTATCAAAATTAGAGATCCACAATTGATAACATTTTTTAAAACGGAACAAAATGTCGTTGGGTTTAAGATAGTGTCATAATCCATAATCACATCCAATTTTCAATTCATGACTGTATTAATTCTCCCTTGTTTTAAAAGTTCATCTCATGGTTAGGTGCCAATATTTTGGAATTTCTTTTCCCTTTTAGCATCATTATTGTGATTTTTTATGGACATGTAATTTTTACATATGCCTATCAAAGAAGGCAAGTCTTTCCTAATAAAACCTTTGTTATTTAACTTGTTTTCTAAAAAAAATGATAAAGGTTCTTTTTATAAATTTTCCACTTATTTATCAATGACTACAAGTCACAACCTCCTTGTAAAGGAAAAAACCAACACATGTTAGGGTTTAGTTGCTTGCAATATCAATAATGTGGATTTCAGATTACGCGAAAGCAGCATGTGCTACAGTTGGTCGTGCTGCTGATTGCATGTCAAGGAGGACCTTGGGATGAACCGCTTCGAAGTGACATGTGGCGAACTATGAAATTACATGTTGAGGCACGACATAGAGTATTGAGAATTGGTGGTTGATCGTGCACATGTGATTTACACAGTTGCTCGTGGCTGAGTGGGATGATGTTGATGGTGGGATCATCGACAAGCCATTTACTAGAGTGAGTGTTGATGAGGTGCTTGGGACAAGTAGGTGCTTGTAGAGCAACTGACTAGGTGTGCAATGATAGCTGATCAATGCCTCGTGGTTGGAACGAGGAAGTGTAATGTGGTGGTCACAATGCAATAAGTAAAAATACATTAACATTCTTGCATCCCATTAAATGCTTTTAATCATCAGATAAGCAAACCATAGATCTCATATTTCAATTCAAAGGGACTGATGCAATTTAATTATTTGTTTTTAATTAAGGAGGAAAGGATCCGTAATGCACTTCTTCCTTTTGCTTAGGATTATCTAGCTTATACTCTCTCTCTCTCTCCTTTTTTCTACGGGAGTAGACTCAATTTTTTTGTTTCTACCATGTTCTACAATATATTTATAAAATGGACATTTTGCTATTCTTAGAGCAAATCAAAGAATTTCTATCTTTCAATATGTGTAGAGAGAGAGAGAGAGGAGGGGGAGTATGCAACTCATCTGCATATAACTTATATGATCATCATCTCCCAACCACTCATTTGTCTTGAAATTTGAAACTGCACATGTTTCAATGGTGGAGTCACTTACAAATTTACACTCACCCATCCAAGATTATTGCTGAGAAGGTGATGAATCATAAGTTATACAACATACTCCCTTTTTCTCTATATATAATATTTCCTTCATTTTTTTTCATTTTCATTTTCATCATCATCATCATCAAAGATCTCCCCCTTCTCATCCTCTTTGTCATCATCAATGCCAATGATCTCTCTCTCTACCTCCTTTTTCCTCAGGTCCCTTTCTTTATCTTGACATACCGTCTCCTCCTTTTTCCAATAAATGTTCGTCCTAAGAGCCATCCACCACAACTCCATTAAATGTCTCTCCCTCTCCTTCCTTTATTTTCTTATTTGTTAAATGCCCATTAAATGTAGAAATCCAGCCACCTCTGCACATGTCTATGTTGGTTTGTGTACCATAGACATGTGTAGTGAATGGCTATAGTAGAAATGAAAATGCTAAGGTGGATGTGTGGACACACACATAAAGATTATATTCGGAATGACACAATCAGAAAGAAAGTTGGTGTAGCTCCGATCAAGGATAAGATGCGATAAAACCGATTAAGATGGTTTGGTCATTTGCAAAGAAGGTCAGTTGATGCACCAGTTAGGAGATGCGAGTGTTGGGATGTTGAGCCGGCTAAGAGAGGACGGCCCAAGAAGTGTTGGACCAAGACTATATGAAGGGATCTTAGTTTTTTGGATATAAGCTCGAGATTGACCCAAGTTAGATCTGAATGGAGGCCAAGAATCCATGTAGCCGACCCTACTTAATTGTGGGAAAATGCTTTGTTATTGTTGTATTAAATATTTCCCTCTGTCTCTCTGTCCATCTTTCCATTCACATGCCATATGTCCCCCTTTTCCCTTCCTCGCTTTCTACAACTCTCTCTCTCTCAATTCTTTTTTTCCCTTCTTCTCCTAACCCTATCCCTTCTCTATCTATCCTCTTCTTGTTTTTGTGTATCTTCACATTTCCTTTCAAAATATTGAATAGTTGTCATGTTTTCACCTCCCCTGTTCGTTTTCGACCCTTCTTTTTCTCAACATTGTCTTTTTATGTCTGTTACATGTGACAATTATGGGCTTGAAGAAGCTGAATATGGGGGTTCTCGAGGACGAGGGTAGGGCAGTCTCGAGGTTTGAAAAGGGAGGTCATTATGCGTGCATGGTAGTGTTCATGAGGGATCCCTTGCTGCTTGCGTACATTTGGGGTAGGCAGGAGCAATAAACAATCAGCAACAAGGCTTGGTGTTTTTGATGATGATATCCAACACTGCAAGTATCGATGAAAGGGATGGAGACATTAGAAATTAGTAATGGTGTGTCAACTGTGAGGTGGCAAGTGGGGTCAACGTTTTGAAGAAAGGTACGGATCTGTCAATAATTGAACCTCATTGTGGGGGATGGTATTCACCTCTCATAATGGTTCCAAACATTGTTTTACCTTCAAGCTTGATTTATAAGGTGATTCTTCAACCTCCATTGGTGTGAAAAGAACCCATAGACTAAACAATTCAATTCAAGTATCCTTCTTCACTATCCATTGACATCGTTAAAACGTGGGAGCAACTCATATTCCAAGCTTTGATAACAATTGATGCACCTACCAAACTGGGAATTTGGAAATGAGAGGGGAAGAGGGAAGGTATTTTTAGTAGGGACATGGGGTGGGTTCCATTGAAAATAGAGAGAGGCAGGATATATAATTTTTTTAGAGATGGGAATTGTAAATCCAGGATTTGACTAAATCAGGGTTTAGGAAATTATTTCCATTTATCTTGAGGTCATCTTATTGTTATTTCAATAAAAGATTAGTGATTTCGAATATTGGTTATAAATCATGTTAGTTTATTTGTATAGGAGGTTATTTAGACTCGATCAATTATATGTATTAGGATTTGATACTTCTTTATCATTCTCGTTTGTAAGTCCATCCATCTTTTTTAATGTAAGGAGCTAGTGTGCTTTTGTAAGGAAAAAGGCCATATGTTGTAGAAAATTGGAGTTTGACTCCCTGTATCCCATATCTCTTATTTTTTTTACTGGAATCTAGTTTCCCTTTTCCCCGTTCCTCGTTCAACCTGTGAAACTTGTTGTATATTTCTCTCTTCTCCTCTTATCCTCAAATTAATGGCTGTATCACACAACTGGAAGCTGAGGGGTGAGAGGAGAAGAGAGAAGAGCGTTACAAATTTTGTGGGTTCATAGAAGAGTGGATATGAGGGGCTGGATTCTATAGAATGTAAAAGAGTGAAGGGGATATGGGTCATACCTCAAATTTCGTAACTTATAACTTCTTTTTATAAAGCATACTAGTGCATTTATGTAGCGGGGAGTGGACTTACACAAGGAAATAAAAATAAAATAAAATTCCAGTTAAACTCTAATTGATTAATTGCTAATTGACCACAGGTTTGATTATATTAATTGATCACAGGTTTGATTATAATAGCCAGACTAAGTACCGAAATTGGAGAGCTGCAATTGATCTTAATATTTTTTTTTAACAAAACAGAATAGAAATGGACTTAGATTATCCCAAAGTGATTGCATAAACTCTAACCGTGCCCAATTTTCAATTCATGATTGCATCATTAGTGAAGGTATATGGTTGGTATCTTTTTTCTCTCCATTTTGAGACCAATGCTTTGAGGAGCTGGTTCACATGATTAAATTGCAACGGCACTCCTAATTGTAACACTGATAAATGGTTAGATTTGAGGATGGCGTCATGTTTAGACCTCAACCTTTAAAAAAAATGGCGAAGTCTTCTCCCACTATAAGTAGGGTCTGCTACATGGATTCTTGCTCAAATCTATGTTGAAAAATTTGACTATTTTTTACGCTGGATGTTGACTACCTAACGCAACCCCCACAAGGGAGATTTAGATCTCAACCTTTGGTTCAAAAAAAATGTTTAGACAATAACCAGCACCGTTAGAGTGTTTGCAGGATGTAGTTCGGTTGCAGATGTAGATGTATAACCTTGGGTTGCAGGAGTGTGGCTGCAATTGACTTCTCCCAGAATCTGGGGCATTGAACTGTCGAGGATGCTTGACTAATATTATGGAGGATGGTCAGAAATCAGAAATGTATAGCAATTAGCGGGCACTGAGGGTCGACACCATTTGCATCTATTGCACAAAGGCGTTGACATGCGTTCTTTGGTTGCTCATTTTCACAGTGTGTGTGGGAGTCCTTCCGGATTGATAGGCATCTTTTGATTTTTTGAGAGCTTTAGGTTTTATCGAGGTGCTTTAAAGTAGGGAGAGATACTTCAGGGGAAGCAGTCCACATGTGAAAACATGATAATATCTTGTGCTCTCTCTGGGCAGTAGAAGTTCGGTGGTGTTCAACAACAGAGTATGTTATTAAGAGAATATCCTTCATGCTTCAAATGAGCTGTATTCCTTCTGGGTTCGTGGTGGGTTGAGCTAAGCCTATCTGGGAATGGGCCTCTATAGCCTTTTTCCAAAGAGTTTTAATATGATTCTCTGATGACCAAAAAAAATTCCGACGACTACTCTCCAGTAGTCATCCTTAGGCTTTTCAGAAAAAAGAGAGCTTAGGGGCATCAACGCTTGAGGTTATTGTATCATTACTGCTATTTTGTAGAAGTCAAGATTTACGTGTGAGGAGTTGAATTCTAGTTTTTTTGCAAATGTTAAGTGCCATTCTTTGAAAATGAAAATTACTCACTTTTTAACGTTAGTTCCACACCCACTAAACTGAATTGCCTTGACAAAATTTTTGGTTACAAATGAGTGTTTGGTAAAATTCCTTTTTTTATTCTTGATCTTTCTGCCATTTCATAGGATCCCAAGCCGCGGTATAACCTTTTTGGCAGTATTGTACACTCAGGCTACTCACCGGAATCTGGGCATTACTATGCATATGTCAAGGTTCTTTTCTTATTTTTTAAACCAATTCATTTGGTCTATTAGCAGTTCTTTAAATTTTGACAAAATAAAATGCTTTTGCAGGACCCATCTGGGCGTTGGTATTGCTGCAATGATTCTCATGTCTATCCTTCGAGCACTCAAGAGGTTCTATCTGAGAAGGTTTATATTTTGTTCTATTTACGTGAGAACCAGGGGCAGAAATCTGTTGAAGTTGTTCTGCCGTCTGATGATCGAAAGCTACCCGAGTCAAATGGAAAAGGACATTTTGAAATTCAAAAACCTTGTGGCATGCTGAAATCCACTGGAGAAGCCACATTGCATTCTGAACGAAATGTCACAAATGTATTGAATAATGGAAAAGTGACAAACCCACAAATAAAGTTTGGTAATTTGAAAAATTTTCAGAAGAATAAATGTTCTTCCACAAAAGAAAAAGGGAACTTAAGAACTAACAATGATGCAAAAAGTGAGAGATTTAGTAGTTTAAAGCAGCTTACTGTTTCTGAGAATACTAACCTTCTATCTACTGGTATGGGCGTGAAGAACTCTGCTGCCTCTTTCTCCAAAGGAGAGTCTAATGGTACCAGCCGGGCTGATATATTAAGTTCAAATGATCAGGTTGCCGAGGGCAGTGTTCATGCCGTTGGTACTGAAAATAACATGAAAGCAATAGAAAGGGCTGACGATGATCCTGTCAAGGCTAAAGCTGATGCTCACAATACATCAGTTACCAGATCAGGTTTTGAGGGTCAACGCACGTCACTGAAGAATATTAATGAAAGCAGTTCTAACGGCTTGGACAAGAAAAGAAAATCAAATGCTCAGCATTCTGTCATTGCTTCCTCTCATTGCTCTACCTCTGATGTGTTCAAAGACAATGCTTCATGTGGTTCATACAAAGTCTCTGTCCCTGAACATTCCCCTGAAGCACTTCAAAACTTCATTGAAAGGTAAGAAATAATTAATTTGTAGTTCTTCAATATATTTAACTTTCATGGAGAAATTTTACCTCAAATATGACTTGGTATACTCCCACTTGGACAAGTTGCAATTCATTGCTTTTTTAAAGCCGAAGGAGGATTATTTGTGGTTAATAGGCATCCATGATTCGTTTAAAATTAAAATGAAATTCTACAAAACATGAGAGAATATGTCATCCTGGCACCATAAATAACATTCTCAACATAGTATCTCTCACTTGTGATCACTATGATATGGTCCAATGTTGCCCAAAAATCACTAGAGACCGACTTTTTTTTTGACACTCAAAAGAGGGGGAGACACTCATAAGTGTTCGCCCCAATTTATTAAGAAAGAAGATAGAAAATCACTAGAGACCGACTTTTGTCTTGTCTCCTTGTGGTTGTAAGATTCCATCTATCCACCCTTCATGTTCTCTAACTTCTTCAACAATCCATTAAGGCCGATGGTGTCTATCTGATCCATCCTCGTTGTCAGATCAAGAATTACAATGCGGGGCCGAAAGAGGATTTACATATATGGGTAAAATGATGACATCCAATTTCTAAGGTTAAGATGATCCGTCTTTCATATATTCATTTAATTTTCAGGTTAGTCCTTCAAAAACTTGAGTTCATTTGTTATCGTTTGGTTTCCTTCTCTATCAATTTGTTCCATCCTATCGACTTACCTTCTCTTTATTGTCTAGTCACTTTTTTCTAGAGTTTGTTTTTTTCTTCTTATTATGAAATGCTGCATGCAGTCTCAATTTTTTTTAAAGGAAAAAGGGCATCCACCGTATAGGTGTATGCCCAAAAACTTCACCATTTAATCACCAAAAATAACTACAGATTGAGTACAAGAAAAAGTAAAACATCACGCGTTACATAAACCGGCTCTCTACAAGTGCCTTAGCATGCGCCACTACATTTTCACTGTAAAAACGAACATTGCAAAAAAACACCCCATTGCTAGCCAATCAAAGAGCCCAAATCATTGCCACGCAACTTGCACGCTCCTTCTCAGTACCGTGCCATTCCGTGCCAATAGACTCCTTGAAGCTCAAGACCCCATCGGTGGAAACCATGGTATTCTCAAATAATTCCCACGCATCTACATAGCTTCTAGACCTGAAGAATAGGTGATCTGTACTCTCATCTTCCCCCTAGCAACGACTTTAAGTCAGGTCAACGACCTGAACAAAACGTGCAAATCTATCCCATGTCAACAATTTCCCCTTCCTAAACAACCTCATAAAATCTTTCTCATGTGCCGAAATTTTCCACCTCCAGATTCTTCTGCAGTCTGCCACCCACCCACCATGATAAAAAAACCATTGGGCCCTTCCAAAGCCTTGTATATGCCTTCACCATAGAGAACGAACCATCACACCAACTCCAACAATCGTGACCCTCTGTTGTTCCCTCAATGCTTTCCATCTCTTGCAACATCTCTAGAAGCTTGCTCATGCGTTGGTCTGACAACTCGGATACGCAGTTAACAAAAAACGAGTGTCCATCCCAAACATCTACAACAAAATAATTTGAATCAACAACCAACGCCATCAGTCACGAGCACCGCAAATCAAGCACTCTGCCCTCGCTCCCATCATCAGCCCAAAACTTGAAGCCCGTCCCATCACCCACGATCGACCTTAAAAAAGATTGAATCTCCTGTACCATGCCATAAATCCCTCGCCAGAAGTTTTAAGGGCACAACCAAAAGTCTCCGGGCTTGGTAACGAGCAACCCATGCCATAGATCTTCCGGATCAACACGTATACAAAGCTGTCACAGTCTTCCCAGATATGAGCGATCTACTTCCTTAACATGGCCTTGTTCATCTCCTCCAAGCTACATACTTCGAGACCGCCATCATCCCTCGAACACGAGATTATCCCCCACTCAACCAGTGGCAACCTGTTTGAATACTCTGAGGACGACCAGAAAAATCATTTCATGATAATTTTTTTGAAGGAAAAAGGGTGAGAACTCGGGATAGGTCTCACCGCACATATTTCATTTAAAAGTAATTACATTTACTTAGTTAAACTAAAAGATTGTAGTGGGCTAACATCATGCCCATGAAATGACCAAATACGTTCTCAACATAAAATTGTTGTCCCCTAAAGATATTTTCATTTCTAGCACGCCAGATTGCCCAAAGAAGTAAAAAGGATGGGGAGATGTCCTATTGCGAATTGCCACATATGGTTCTAACAGAATTTCAGAATGAATTGCTATCATCGATCTTGAGTTGTTGTATCTCAGCCCCCTCCCAAACACGCGATGAGGTCCTGCACTTGAAGAACAGGTGATCCAGATCATTGTCCTCCTCATTACATCCGGGACAAGAACGATCGTCGGTGTATAAGATTCTGTCCTGTCTTTCCTTCGTAAGCAGACGTCCATGCCTTGTTAGCCACAGAAAAAAAATTAATCTTCTGTTGGACCTTGCAGCTCCAAATGATCAAGAAGTCATGTGTCTAATCCTCCATTTCCCCATTCTGATTTTGAGAAAAGAAATGATACACTCTTTTATGAAGTACTTTCCATTGGTCCAGATAAATTGGTCTCCGTCACGAGCGGGGCCCTCCAAACCAACCAAATATCCATTCAAAAACACATACTCCTGAAACCTTTTCTCATAAACTCAACATCAGAACATGGGCTCCAAGCAACATCTCATGATGTTCTCGAGCTTCTTCCGCAACCCCAATCTCCCGAGAAGCTTAGATGACAAAAATAAAGTAGGAATAACATATAACCTATCTCAGCAACACCAATCTACCATCATGAGACGAACAAACAGACATCCAACTCGCCAATCTTCGCTCCATCTTCTCAATCACAGACAACCGGTCCACCATACACATCCTTCCAGCAACCAGAGGCACACCAAGATACCGCAAAGGTAGATCCCTACAAGGGGATCTCAACCAACCAACACATCGCTTAACCTCCTCCTCCTCCAAATCGAAAGGCACAAACTCTGACTTATCCCTGTTAAGCCTCAAGCCTGAAATAGCATCGAATATGTCAAGGACTGCGAACAACCCTATGCAACTCTCAGAACCGCCCTCAGCAAACAGGATGGTGTCGTTCGCGTACTGAAGAATTGGCATCGAGTTCTCCTCCCTACTGTAGCCGCTACAAAAACCGCCCGGCACCGCTCGATCCGCCATAAATAACAAGGCATCAACCATGAAAATAAACAAGGGGCTAGCGAGCAACCTTGATGAACGCCCCTCTGCGACTGAAAAAAGCCCCCCTCGATTGCCCATTCACGAGGGTCGCACAAAAGGTAGTCAAGGTTGCAGAAAGTGGTTGTCGGTACTTGGTCGTCGGGGTCACTAAGGATTAATCGGCAGTCGGACGACCAATCAGATTTAGTCGGCTTTGATTTTTTTTAATTATTTCAAATATACAAATCAATTTTTATATGCATATTCTTATATTTTACATTGATTTGTACATTTTCTATACTATCATAATGAAATAAAAGAAGTAATTATATTTAAATATAAAATTAAGCATTTTAGAATAAGTTTACTTTTAAAATCAAGCTTGTAAAAGTCGAGCCGACTAGGTCGACTAGTCGGCCCGACTAGTCGAGTCGGGGGGGGGGGGGGGGGGTAGCCGACTCGACTAGGCCTAGTCGGCCTTTAGTCGGTCCACTCGACTAGTCGACCGACTAATCGGTCGACTTTTGCAACAACCTTTTTTATTTTTTTTGTTTTTCATTTTTTTAAAAGCAAACATATTTTGGCATGCTTAATTTTATATTTAAAGTCAATTAGTTCTTTTGTTTCATTAAGATGGTATATAAAATGTACAAATATATGTATATATATATATATAAGAATATATGTATAAAAAAATGATTTATATATTTAAAATAATTAAAAAATTCAAAATCGACTAATGACCGACTAAATCCGACTAGTCGCCCGATTGCCGACTAATCCGTAGTAGGTGACCCCACCGACCGAGTACCGACTACCGCTTTCTGCAACCTTGTAAAAAATCGAAAAACTAAAAAAAAATAAAAAATCTATATGTAAAAGTCGGATGAGTAGTCGGCTGACTAGGCTGACTAGTTGGCCCGATTAGTCAGGTTGACCGACTAATAGCCGACTAGGCTTAGTCGGCTACCCCACCGACTCGACTAGTCGGTCTGACTAATCGGCCTAGTCGACCGACTTTTACAACAATGAAGGTAGTCATGATACAACGTTTCATCCATTTGATCTACCGATTAGGAAAGCCTTGCTTACACAGAGAAGTCCACATGAAGTGCCAATCAACACTATCATATTCCTTCAAAAAGACACCTTCCATAATACACCCATTACTCTCCTCTCTCCAGTTCGCCACGATCTCAGATGCCAGAACCATACTTTCCATGAGTTGCCTGCTAGGAACAAAGGCACTCTACACCGGAGAAATGATCACGCTTGGTACTCCCCTCAATCGATTGGCTAACATCTTTGCAACTATCAAGTAAATTGCATTGGAAAGCGCAATTGGACGGTAATCCTCCACCCTGGTGGCCACATCCTTCTTAGGCAACAGAAAAATAACTGATCGTTTGAGACGATCAATCCCAGAATTGCCCTCATCTAACTCAAAAATCAACCCCATCACCTCTTCAGCGACCAAATCTTAGAACCTGCAAAAAAAAGGAAAAACGTCCAGACCATGACAGTTATTTGGTTTCAACCTACAGACTGCCTCACGAACCTCCAACATCTCGAAAGGCCTCGTTGACAGCTCCGCATCTGGCTCCGCAATGCATCTCACCCCAGGCCCAAACACCAAGACCCTATGGAGCATGCCTACTCATGTTCTTAAAGTATAATATTACTACCCTCACAATCTCTTTCTCTCCACTATACTCTCCCCCCACATCAATAGACTAAATCTATTTCTCCTCCTTCTGCCATTTGTTACCGCATGAAAAAAATGGTGTTCGCATCTCCCTTATTCAACCATTTCTGACGCGACCTCTGCCTCCACTCTAACTCCTGTTTCATATCTTCCTTCTTCAGAATCTTCTGCATCACCCCACGACTCTCAAGTTCCTCAACATATCGTTCACTGCAGTCCTCTAATGAATATAGCCTCACCATTTCCTCGTGAGCTTGACTGTGACGCCATAATACAAGAGTCCTTGAAAACAATTAGCCTCTGCCGCAACACATTCATCTTCAAAATGAGCCTCACGATAGCTGAACCATCTACCACCAAGTTAGTCCAAAACGACGTAACCAATTCTCGAAATCACTCCAACATCCAACAACGCTCAAATCTGAAGTACGCGGAAGAGCCCTTACACACCATGCTAAACAACTTCAACGCCTCAACCGATAAGAGGAACCGGTCGAGTCGCAAGGGAGAAGATGAACTTCTCCAAGTGCACTTGCAATTACTCATACCAAGAACCTCCAAACCAAGCTCCCCCTCAACCTCAACAAACAGACCAGAACCATGATCTTGAGCCCTTCTCCCAACCGACCTATCATCTGAGTACATTATAACATTGAAGTCGCCACCCACAATCCACGCCAGTCTCGGAAAACTAGCCCTCACCTCTCGCAACTCGGCCCATGGAACCATATTCGGAGAAGTCCCCCGAGTGCCATATACCAACGCCACCCGTAGTCATGACTGATCCTTCTTGCTGACCAAAACAACCGACACAGAGTGCACCAAAATCACCTCGTCAACCAAGTCAAGCACACACCCATTCCATGCCATCACAATCCCTCCTGAGCTTCCATTGACTAGAACAACCACAAATTCCATGAGATGAGGCCTAGAAACTTAGCTCCTGCGCATCGAATATCAAGAATCAACCTTCTTTTTAAACAAGTCACATCAACCCTCCAAGTAGCAAGCATAGAGTCAACCGCCATCCTTTTCTTTGGTTGAGCCAATCATACACATTCCACGTCAATCACTTCATTTAAACACAATGAGGGAGCCCCCACCACATGTACCCCCACTTGCCTAGCCACCACCAACTCTAGCTTTTTTCAAATGGAATCCCTTCTGCCTTTGCATCCAGAGTTGACCCCCTTCCTCTTGGACCACACCATCGGTCCACCTAAAAATTAGCAAAAAATCTCTAGAAATCACTTAAAACAGAGGAAAATATAAAAAAACATAAAAATATTTTATTTCATGTATTTTAAGTATATTTATGTGTATTTAAAAATATAATACCTTATATATACTATATATTCTATATATTACTTATATAGTATATAATATCATTATTATTATTATTATCAACAATCAATAATGAACAAAAGAGAGATAGAGAGAGAGAGTATATTAATAAGGTATGCAAATACTTGATTCAAACAGATATATCTCTAACACCAGTGAAAGTTAGATAAGAAACAATATCATCGGAATTTATGAGTAGCGTCAAAGGGAATCTCTGACTGCACATGGAGAGATTGAGGAGCTCGCTACAGATCGGGGCAATCTTTTAGCTTAGAAGTCTTCTCTCTTGAAGATATGAGCACTCAAAAGTAAGAGCGAGCGAGAGAAGATTACTTGAATTGAGTTGTGTGTTGAAATGCGGAGGTAGGGGTATCCTTTTATAAGGTTTAACCATTTAACCGTTGAAATCCAAAAATAGTAACGTTCCTCCAATTCTTCTCCTGATTTGGCATCTATATTCGACATAGTTTTCCCATGTTATATAACTGTTAATGGCCTTGTAGTTCTTGAGATAGTGCATATATTTGTGCTCTTTGACATGTACAAGGATATTAGTCTGAGGATATCATTTCGTGGATGAAGTAGAATCATGAGGAGGTTGATGCCAATAAGATGCAACTTCGGAACCACACAACGAAGCTGATGGAACGGGAAAGGGCATTTACGGAGATTGAGATTGAGGCACCGTGGGGTAAAAATTTGGAAATATCTCATATTACGTGCCATATCCCGCAACACTCTGTGTATGTGAGGAGGTATCACCATAGCCAACAGGTATCCACCAATATTGTAACCACGAATATGAGGGGGAAAGAAATTATACAATTCAGTTTGCGATTGCTCACTACTTCTATAGACTCTGCATTGCTAGACATATATGGTGTCCACACTCTTGATATTTATGAATTCACAATTAGTACTTGGTACTCTCCCTTATCGGTAGAAGCTTTCGACGAAGGAGCTTGTGAAAATCTGGAAGATAAATCGCATAAGCTAATGACAAGTGAAAACATTGATTACATAAAATTCTACTCCATAGGAGTGGGATGAAACTACATTAGAAAGCCATAAAAGGATGTGTTTTCTATTAAGTTTATCGAGGAGCACAAAGGATGTGGATTTTATAGCCCCACCATTACAATCAAGACCACTTAGCAACACATGATTAAATAACCCCCCACTTGAATGGCCCATTATTTACTTTTAACACCCCCTTAAGTTGGAGCATAGAATGCTCATCTTGGACAGTACGAAACTCACGTAACACAACTCAGGTACATTTTTCGAATAAAATTCTCAAAAATAAAAACTATATTCGCCCTTTCTATTTGGGATTCTGCAACAGCTGTTGTTGGGGTCGAGCACTATGGATATCGAAAACTGAAAAAGGGTATCTTAGCGAGGCTTCTATGAGTGCTGCTATTATATGTAGAGAATGGGTCTGAGTCTCTATGGATCTTTGTACTAGACATTTTTCATTGGTCTCTGATACATGGTCTACATTAAGACTCAAAGCCCAATTCTTGAATATGGAGACATCTTCAATAAAACATCACGTTTGTGAACCGGGGGATGAGGTGAGCCGGGGGCAGCTGGAAGGGGGTTTGGGAGTAAGGCGGTTGGAGTTTGTTAATGACGCTTTCTTTCTCAAGTGGGCGAGTAGGGTTTGGGGCCAGGGGGAAATTTCTTTGTTGATGTGTTGCGGGAGATCCATGGGGCGGGAAAGGCGGGGAGGAGAGGGTGGAGTTGAGTGGTGCTCGAACGCCTTTTTGGCGGGGTGTGAAGGAAGTCTTCGTGAGGTATCAGGCGAGGTTTAAGCCGGTGCTGGGGAATGGTGAATCGTTCTTATTCTGGAAGGACGGTTGGTTGGGAGGAGATCCTTTGAGTGCTCGTTTCCCGAGATTGTTTGCGCTGGCAACGGACAAGGATGCGTCTGTAGCCTCTTGCTGCTGGGAGAATGGGTGTTGGTGCCCGCGCTTCGGGGCGAACTTTTCCGATCAAAGGCTTGCTGACTTTCTTTCCCTGCTTGACGTCCTCAGTGGTGCTGATGGGCCTTCCGTGGGGTGGGACCATTGGGTCTGGAGGGACGGTTCCTTCTCGACGCGCAAGGCTATGGGGCGGTGGCTCTTCCTCCGCCGGTGCGTTCGGACTTCTTGGTGCGGGACTGCTGCTTTTTCTGGGGGCTAAGATTACCTTTGCGCATTGGCTTCTTCTTATGGCTCTTCCGCAGGAGGAGGCTTTTGACGAAGGACCGTTGCTCTAGGTTCTTGGCGAATGTTTCCGATCGCTGTGTGCTGTGCGAGTTGGAGGTGGAAACTCTTGACCACCTTTTCTTTGAATGCCCCACAGTAAGGGGGTGTAAGAGGATCCGCTTGTGGTTTGGGTGGGAGCGATTGACTTGGAGGCGTTCTGCGACTCGTTGTTTCTTAGCAGGAATAGAGCGAGAAGAGACCTTTTGATTCCGGTGGCGAGGCTGTGGGCAATCTGGCTTGGTCGGAACGAGGCCATCTTCTCAGGCCATCGCTTCTACAAGGAGAACGTGCTTATTCGCAGTGAGAAGTTGGTGGAGGACTGGGGTGGCGTCTAGTTCTCGTTTTGTTCCTCTGGTGAGGTGGAGGCTGTGTTGCCTCTTTGTATAGCTTCTGCTTCTTGTACAAACTTTTCTCTTTTGTTTTTATCTAATATATTGGGGTGAACACCGATGAGTGTCTCCCCCTTTTTTGGGCTTAAAAAAAACATCACGTTTGTGAATCTCATACAAAATAAGGAGATGGTCTCCTCATACACCCCCTATCTCTCATATCAATGGGGGAGATATAACTCAATCCCCAAGCGGGTGGCAACCTTGAAGATCTGTGGCGGGTGGTAGCCTTGAAGATCTGTGGCATTGGCCAAGGCCTTGACGGAGCTAGGGCTCCTCAAGAATGGGGGCTGCTAGCGAGGGGCGATCGCATCGAAGAAGGGGGACAATCGATTTGAGAGGACTAGTCGTTGACCTCTACATCCCTTGCGAACCGTATGAAGGTCTAAAAGTCTGGAGATTTTGCAACACTGATAATAGGACAAGAGGCCTTTGCAACGATCTAAAACATACGATATGTCTGCAGATGCTTGCGGTGATAGCTGTTGATGTTGATTTGAACTATTGGTAGGGTTTTTGTGCTGCCTCACACAAGCACAAGCTTGATGGGAAACACAAAATTCTTTCTAGAGCATTGAAACAAAAAGTTTGATGCTACTCACGATAATAGATCTATCTTTGACAAATTTTGTGAGAGAAATCTCAACGTGAACTTCAAGGTCATATTTATAATTGAAAATATAGAAACTTGAATATGAACCAAAAACCGGCTTGGTGAATCTAGAAGATAAAATGTACAATTATATGCCCAGTGAAAATTTTGACTAACATGGAACCCTACTCTAGAGTAATAAGCTACATAAGATAACTTGTATAACAAATAATTAATAGTATAATGATATATATTTTTATTCTTGCATTTAACTTGATTTTTTATTTTTATTTATTTGGAGAAGGGCCATGCTTATGATTCAATCATACGAGAGATTGTGGAGAGTTTTCATTTATTGTCAACGTTGCACATGTCTATGGTTCCGAAAAGATCGAATTCGGAATGATGCGAAGGAAAATTGGTGTAGCTTCGATAGATGATAAGATGAGAAAAAAAACATTTAAAATGGTTTGATCATTTGCAAAAGAGGTCGATTGATGCACCCATTAGAAGATTCAAGATTTGGGATCATGGGATGTTGAGCCGACGAAGAGAGGACGAAGAAAGCCCAAGAAGTGTTGGAATGAGATTATCCGAAGGGATCTTAGTCATTTAGCTCTAAGTCTGAGAAGGACCCAAGATGGATATGAATGGAGGCAAAAAAATCCATGTAGCCGACCCTACTTAATGTAGGACAAGGCTTTGTTGTTGTATTTATGTTAGACTCTAAATGTATTATATTATGTGTATAAATATAACATATTTATATATATGGTTATTATTTGAGTATGCGTCACATATGTATTGATGGGTAAATGGATCCCTCCAGGGTCCATTTACCACATCCCAGAGTTTAGTCCCACATCTACCAGTTTTGGGACTTGGAGGGTCTAAGGAGGCTATATAAGAAGCCTCATGGCCCATACCCCATGTATCCAGTGAGAAAATATAATGCATACATCAACCCTTTGAGGTGTTCTCCTGTGCTTTCATCCCACTCCTTAGGTAGTAGGGTTCCGCGTTAAAATCCCGGAGTTCTTCATGTTTATTTCTATTTCTCTGATACGCTTCCGCATTATATTTTCTAACATGGTATCAGAGCGGATTCAATTATCAAGGAGTTAGTTTTCATTATTTATTCGAGATTCGATTTTGGTGTTATTCTTGAAGATCATTCATGTTCATATATGGTTGGAGATTTTGGATTCAGTTCTAGGATTTTTCGAAGCTAGATATATTCATTGTTGTGTTTGATTAAAAAAACTAGGGTTCCATCTTCAAAACCCTAGAACTGGTCCAGACGATGCTACGAAGGCGCCACATAGGAGACCGCAACCCCAGCTATGCCGCCAGTATCTCCTTTCAACTCCAGAACTGCAACACCTTCGCAAGGCATGCATGCATCTCTAGGCTCCATCTCCGAACGACATCTTCAGCCGCAGATCTCCTAGATGTTCCACCCCATCAACGGCGGCTCAACTCAGCGCCCTACCTCCAGGAGGAAGCCCTGGCGCCGGAGGCATCTCATAGGGGAGACCTCCATCCGGCCACGAGCGCATCCATGCGACGTGATTCAATCTCTCTATCGGGGCTGCGGCGAAGCCCAGTGATATTTCCCCTTTCCCAGTTGGGCCATTCTCCTCGCAAGGCGTAGCCCAAAGCTCTCATGTTGCAGGAGCAACATCTTGCGAGCCCCCATGCGATGGCTCCTCCAGGCGGTGGCACTACCTCGCGTGCTCCAGGCGGTGGCTCCGCCGCCCCTTTTTCCAGTTTGGCCCAACAGCCCTTGCGCTGCATCTCCTCGTAGCCCAACCTCCTCCTCGGATCCAGGCGGCGGTCGAGCTTCGCCAATCACCTCCAGAAACCCAGAAGGCGGTGGCAGCGAGAAGAAAGAGCCCTCCCATCGAGGGTGGCGGGCGTTGTGTGAGAGGTTCCCAATCGTGGGAACCCTAAGGATTGGTCGCATTATTAAAAAATGAAATGAATTAAAAGGGGGGGGGCATCATTGAAGGAAAAAGGCCCAGTTGTATTAAGAGAGAGAGAGAGGAGAGAAGAGGCCCAACGGGCCTATTGTTGAAAAAAATCAATTTGCTTTGGCCCAAGGGGGGAAGGGGTCAACCATTGAAGAAAAAAAGGTCTAGTTGTATTAAAAGAGAGAGAGAGAGGAGAGAAGAGACCCAACGGGCCTCCTGCTGAAAAAAATCAATTTGCTTTGGCCCAAGGGAGGCCTCTCCTACAGTTTTTTTTAAAAGAGAGAAAAGTCGTGAAAAAATGTGTGAACGACTTATTAAAAAAAGAGGAACAACTATTTTTTTTATAACGGATGTGACAGACAAAAAAAGAAAAATAACCGCGAGAAAAAAATTATTTGAGAATGTATGTTTCTCCCTATCTTCATGTCTTCTCCCAACTTAATCGATGTCACATATTCCGACTAGTATGGGAGAAAGGAGTATATGTAGAGGTACAAGCCAGATTCTCCAGATTCCGGGCCATTCAGATTTCAGAATCTATAGTTGTTCAGACTCGATGTTCAGATTGGTTTCGAGTCTTCAGTTTCAGACACACACATATATATGCGATCTTTTCAGATGTGCACATGTTTACCATCATTGTTTGTGGTCTCCATCTTTTGTGTTTCGGCCAGAGTTTTCATGTGATCCATAGGGACTCCAGAGTGGAGATCCCATTCCCTATTGCATGTGGGATAGGGTTTTCATGTGGTTTCATAGGGATTCCAGAGTAGAGATCCCATTCTCTGAGCCAGATGGAAGAGACCCAGTTCTACGACGAAGAGACTTTCAAACTCCATTCTCCAGTGATCGTGAACACCAGTACGAGATCCTTCCGAGGTTCTTATGGGAGAGAACCCACTTTGAGGTCCCTATGAGAGAGATCCATATTCAGAGATCTACATATAGATAATTAGCGATGTTCTTTATTTCACCCTTTCAGAGATGGAGCAGCTGTCCACATTATTGTGGCGGACCAGCGTTCTCAATGTAGAGACTCATATTCAGTTGCAATGATTTTGACATGTGTAGTACATAGCACATGCTCTCCGATGAGGAGATTCAGTTTGACTCACACTCCAACCCGTTCGTCCTCCTCACCTGCACGACATGAGAAGCAACGTCCTCGACAACATCTGACAGTTGTGTGCATTGAGTTGATATTGTCTGTAGTGTCTTGCATTGTGAGTTGAGATTTCTTTCTGTTATTCTAAGTTGAGCATTACATGCTTCAGCTTGAGGGGGAGTGTTAGAGTATGCGTCACATATGCATTGATGGGTAAATGGATCCCTCCAGAATCTATTTACCACAACCCAGAGTTTAGTTCCACATCTACAAGTGGTGGGACTTCGTGGAGGCTATATAAGAAGCTCCATAGCCAATGTATCCAGTGAGAAAATGCAATGCATACATCAACCCTTTGACGCGTTCTCCCATGGTTCATCCTGCTCCTTAGGGAGTATGGTTCCACATTAAAATCTCGGAGTTCTTCATGTTTATTTCTATTTCTCTTATACGTTTCCGCATTATATTTTCTAACAGTTATATTATATACATGCAAATATATGTCCAGACTATATACACAGGTAGATTTAGTAATAATATCCGTATCAACAATAAAATAAGTAACCATATTCGTATACATATTTTCGAAAAAATGAATATAGTAACAGTGTATAGGTATCTATGTTTGCAAAAAAAAAACTAAAAATCTACCATCTATCCATATCGACCAAAATAAAAAATACTTATCCATAATTCATATCCTTCTAAAAACATATATGATGCTGACGGTTACAGATATATCCATATCTTATTGCATCCCTACATGGTAGGCATCAAGTTTGCACTTGTTAACCACTTGCTATTGTACAGTCAAAGTAACTTGACTCTCCATAGCAATTGGAGCAATATCATGACATCGATGTGTCTTAGTCCCCCATAAAGATAATATGATTTACTGGTCCATTTAGAGCATAGTTACTGGAAATTTCCTGTTGGTCCATTCAAACCGATTTCTTATGCCACAATTTAAGTTTCGTGCATGCCTGCTTCAAGTTCCTGCGAACGACCATATTTTTTTGGTCCTGGAAGCATGCCTCTTGATTTATCTATTGATTTTATTCCTCTCCCTATTTGGTTTTTTCTTCTTCTACTAACCCCTTTATTCTAATGTTCACTTCTTTCTTTTTATCTCTCACGTGGTTTGACACGCTTTTCATATCCTCGTCCCAAGTTCTATTCACCCCTAATAATTCTTTTCTAAATTCCAGAATGCATTATTTGATATTAGATCACGGCAATCAAGTCGTCCTTATGACTTGGAAGTCAAACAAAATACTCAAAGATGGTGATGTGAACAAAGAGTATGGGTCACGCAATGTCTTCTTGGTATCATGTAGATGATCATTATAATTCTTATTTAACTATTCAAGATATGTTAAGCATGTTGGAAGATGGAATTTCCTCCCACACCTTCTCCATTCCTTATCTCCATTCCTTATCCATTTCCTTCTCCATTCCTTATGTCCCACTAACTCTGTTTTTTCTTTTTTCCTCACATTTTTTGTGTTTGTCCTTTTCCTCCTACACCTTTCCCTGTCATCCTTTCCTCCCTTCTACCCTAGCAATGACCTAGCCCCAACCAAAACCCAACATCACTACTATCACTTTCCGACCTTTTCCTTATTGCAACCCTCCCTCATTGCTCTGCATCCATTGTTGCCTCTAGTGGAACTACCCACTCGATGCTCCAACACCCCCACGCCACCTTTTTAAGCTCTTAGGCCCCTATATCAACACCAGCACCATCATGCCATTGCTTATTGGTCTACCATGAGCTTGTAGTATCCCTTTAAATAGGTAAATTGGTACGCCTTTTTATGTGTAAATTTTACATATTTTCTAAAAAAACCATGTCGAAATAGTTTCCTCCGACATGGCATTTTGCATGAATGTGAAGCGAGTGCTTTTTGTTATTGTTGTAATGCCATTGGTTGGAAATATCTGCTTTATTTGTGAGAACTAATCATAGCTTTTGTCACGAATAAACTACCGTGATTTTAGTGGCTAAGTTGTTACTTCTTGTATTTTTACTTCATTATTTATTTTGTAAATGCAATTGATGTATCCTTTTGGAATGATCACAAAATGAAGTGACCCAATCACGCCTCTCTCTTCTTATAAATAAATCTAAAAAATATATAAAAGTATTTCGGCCTTCCTAAGTACATAGTAAGTTTGGGATAATTCATGCGAATTGCATTTCTGCACTTGTATTTTTTTATCTACTATTCTTATATTTGACATGCTCATGCCTCCACTTTTTGTCTTCCTTTGTGCTTGTGTCCTTGTTCTTGATAGAATAAGTTCTCTAATAGAAGCCACATACTTTTCTGGTGTATTTTTATACATGATTATAGAAATTCATGTAGTTGGGGAAACTAACCATGCTAAAATTTATGGTGTGATAAGGGTTGCACACTTTAAGTGAAGAAGCATGCATTTTAGAAAATATTGACCAAACTTGTAAAAATCAACTCACTAGTCGAGTCGGTCGGAGGGGTAGGTGACTTGTCTAGGGCTAGTCAACCGATTTTTAATCCTCTATTCTGGTTTTATATTATTGTTAGTAACTTAGTATTCATTGCTGCTTTGTTAGTAACTTAGCATCTCATGTTGCTTCTTATTTTTTATGTTTATTTACTTCATGTTATCCACCAAGGCCTTAAATGTCGGTTTCGGTCACCATTTCGGTACCGACCAAAATAGAATTTTGATGGAATTTCGGTGGAATTTCGACCGAAATTTCGGTCATTTCGGACATTTTTTGTACTAGGACCACTATATTTCAGTCATTTCGGTCGAATTTCGATTTCGACTGGATATCGATATTCGACAGAAATTCGACCGAATTTCACTGAAATTTGAGGTCATGTTATCCACTTACTGAGGAGAACAATGGAGATGTACAGAGCTAAGAGGAAGAAACTCCATATGATTTTTATTGATTTAGAGAAGGCTTATGATTCTGTCCCACGAAAGATATTGTGGAGAGTTTTGAGATAAGTATCTATTCTATACATTAATCTCATAAAAGGTATATATGATAGGGCTTCATCTTGTCTGGGAAGACTGACTATTTTGACATCAACACTGGTTTGCATCAAGGTTCAACTTTGAGTCCATTCCTTTTGACTTTGATTATGGACGAGTTGACAAGTCACACTCAGGATGAGATACCTTGGTGTATGTTGTTTGCAAATGATATTGTGTTGATTGATGAGACTAAAGATGGAGTAAATGAGAAGCTTGAGGTCTGGAGACATGCTTTGGAGACTAAAGGATTTCGTATAAGTAGGGCTAAGACTGAATATATGGAGTGTACTTTTAATGTAAGCAATGGTGAAGGAATCAGTGTTAAGATTGGTGATGATAACATTCAGAAGAGAGATTCTTATAGATACGTGAGATCTATTTTGCAACATGATGGAGAAATTGATGGAGATGTTATAAATAGAATAAATGCAGGTTGACTAAAGTGGAGAGGAGCCACTATTGTTCTCTGTGATAAGAAAATTTTTTTGAAAATCAAAGGAAAGTTTATAAAGCAGCTGTGAGACCTGCTATGCTCTATGGATTTGAATGTTGGCCTATTAACCATAGACATGCGCAAAGAATGGCAGTAGCAGGAATGGAAATGCTAAGGTGGATGTGTGGACACACACGTAAAGATCGGATTCGGAATGATGCCATCAGAATGAAAGTGGATGTAGCTCCGATCGAAGTTAAGATGCGAGAAAATCGTTTAAGGTGGTTTGACCATTTGCAAAGGATGTCAGCTGATGCACCAGTGAGGAGATGTGAGCTTTGGAATGTTGAGCCGACTAAAAGAGGGCGTGGAAGGTCCAAGAAGTATTGGAATGATACTATACGAGGGGATCTTAGTTTTTTGGATCTAAGCCCGAGAATGACCCAAGATAGATCTGAATGGAGGCAAAAAAATTCATGTAGTCGACCGTACTTAAAGATGGAAAAGGCTTTGTTGTTGCTGTATTTACTTCATGTTATCATGCTGTATATTAAGTTTATGTTGTAAACGGAATTTCCATACCACAACCAAAAAAATCGATATGGGGGCGTTGCCCCTTGCAACCTCCGCAAGGAGTGGAGGTCATCTACTCCCCCTAGTCCCTTGTGCTGGTAGGGTATGGTAACGTCGACGGTTTCACTCGCTCTTCTTGTGGAGGGTGCACAATACAATTCTTCATCTAGGTTCAACAGAAAGGGATGGTTAGGATTCAAGGCATATTGATAGTTTATGCTAATCCCGTTTGTATTATTGTTAATTGCTAATGTTACGGGTTATTATAGACATCTACATAAGATTGAGTCATTTTTATATGCTAAATATTATTGGTTACTATAAACATCTACATTGGGCTAACTCATTTTTATATGCTATTCATTTTGTGTTAATGCTATTGGTTAGTATATTTATGCTATTTATTTTTTATGAATATTATTATTTTTAGTAGCTATAATATTCTTGATATGTTTTTATGAATGTATTATAGTATTGAAAATGTTTAAATCTATGCAAATATATAAGAATATAAAAATTGATTTATATATTTAGAATAATAAAAAAATCGAGATTGACTAAAGCCCGATTAAATCCTATTAGTCGTCTGATTGTCGTTATTCCTTAATCAGTGATCCATCTAACACCGACTACAACACTCATACCATGAAGGTGGCCATTATTCTAACCCCATGCAGGCCCCTTCAATCCTCTCCAATGGGTCTCAAGAAAGTGGATGCCGGAGTGACTAAATCACATATTTCCTTGGCATTAGAACACCCAAAGAAAAGGTGAGCTGCATCTTCAACTGTAGCTGAGCAACGTACACATGAGGACTCAATTCATAGCTTTCAAAGAACCTTGCATGCCGGGCTCCAGTCAAAATTTTGACATGCCTAAGCAACCATAAGAAGACTTTGCTTGGGCTGGGATCTTCCGCCCCCAAAATCATTAGTCCGAGTTGCCATGGCCTCAAATTTCAGCGAAATTCGGTCGAATTTCTGTCGAAAATCGATATCCATTCGAAACCGAAATTCGACCGAAATGACCGAAATATGGGGGTCCTAGTACAAAAAATGACCGAAATGACCGAAATTTCGGTCGAAATTCCACCGAAATTCGATCGAAATTCTGTTTTGGTCGATACCGAAATGGTGACCGAAACCGACATTTAAGGCCTTGCGAGTTGCAACCTCTTGGATAAAAAACTACACAACCACACGGGACCTTACAATCTCTCTTAATTGAAAGTTTCCATCAAACCAAGTCCAATGAGACCGACTTGATGAAGGTGAGTTTCATCTAGTTAGTAACCCAATCAATAACATCTTCTACAATCTCCAATCAGATAAGTCGGTCCTAAAAAATGGAATGCAAGTCTCTCCATCCCACAATGACCCAAAATAGTCTGAAGGGATCTTAGTTATTTGGATTTAAGCCTGAGCATGACCCAAAATAGATTTGCATGGAGGCAAAAAATCCATGTAGCTGACCCTACTTAATCGTGGGAAAAAGCTTTGTTGTTGTTGTTTTTGAATAAGAACAAGGGGGTGCACTCCCAAGATGGGAGACACCACACCACAAATTTCATTGCTACAGAGAGAGATACATCATCATCCGGATACCCAGAAGTTGTACAAAGCGTTACACTGCGCCACCACATTCTCATAGTAAAAGCGCTGCCCCTTGAATATGACATCATTTCTACCAAGCCATATAGCCCAAAGCACCGCAAAGACTCTGGATACATCACCGGTGGAGCCGGCCCCCACCGCCCTAATAGAGGCCCAAAAAAAATCTGCGCAGGAAGACTGAACCCACGCCAACCCCAAGGACACCCAGACGTTCGCCGACAACCTGCAACCGAAGAAGATGTGATTCGAGTCCTCCACGCCATCAGTGCATCTGTCACAATGAACGTCCGTCGTGCCCAACAGCCTTCCCCTTCTGACCTTGTCACACAGGCGACCCCGCCGCAGGCACCAGAGGAACACCTTAACCCTGGTAGGAATCTTCGCCGCCCAAATAATCTTCAGGTCCACACATAGGTCGTCGTCATGCTCCAACCCTCCAGCACACAATCTCCGGTACGCCTTCTTAACCGAGAACTTCCCCTCCACCCACTCAAAACGGTCCGGCTCCCCCGACAACTCCCCGGCAGAGGGAATCTCCGAAAGCAACTGCAAAAAATCATGCATCCTCTGCTCAGATAGAACCGCAGTGAACCTCGGAGCCCAAGTACCAGAGTCCACCACATCCGCCACCCGCGCCTCCCTGTCCACAGCCAACGCCATCAACCTCGGGAAACGGAGCCCCAAGGGCCCCTCTCCCGTCCAGTCATCATACCAAAATCTGAACAGAAGCCCATCTCCCAGCCTAGGGCGAAGAAGAGGCCTCATAGCTGGCAGAACCGCCCGGACCCCACACCACAGCGAAGACTCATGACGCCGCCTCGCCGCCACCAACTCTCCCGAGACCCCATAAATCTTCCTCAGCAGCCGCACCACCAGCAAGTCCGACGGGCCCCAGATGCGCACGACCCACTTCGCAAGCAACGCCCTGTTCATACATTCCACATCCCTGACCCCCAACCCGCCCTCGGAAACGGGTAGAGTAAGATCCTTCCAAGCCACCAGGTGCAACCCCTTCTTATCCTGCCTTCCAAGCTTTGTTGTTGTTGTTGTAAGTCTCGCCATCCCAAGCATCAGTAACCCAGATATCCAGTGCAAACTGTCAAGGGAAGCATATTCACAATGGCCACTGCTCTGTCCAATCATCACACCAGAAGCTTAAACCCCATCCGTCTCCCACAATCGATCATAGCGAGGGCAAATATTTGTAAGCACTGAACAATTGCCCTTCCAAAATGTAGGTAGTGAATTTGTAAGCACTGAACAATTGCCCTTCCAAAATGTAGGCAGTGAAACCATAATGGTCTTGAAAACCAAGTGAAGCACCATAAATTTTTCGTAGGTGACACCTTACCAAATCAAAGGCATCTCCTCAAATGTGGTAGCTCCACTTGGACAGAAGAGCCATATTCATTGCTTCTATTTTTTGTTATTTGATTTTGATATACTTCATCTCTTTTGGTTTCTTTCTTTTCTTAAACCTTTTACTTGAATCCTCTCCCTTTTATACTTTCCCCTCATATGGCTCGATGTGCTTCGTCCCCTCACCCCATTTCTTACCTTTCTACCTCCATTTTTCCTTCCAAAAAATATCATGGGATTTTGACCCATATAGACTTTGCAATTTTCCCATTCACCCCCTAAATACTTGATATTTATCCATGACCCCTGCAAACATATTTCATATTGCACTACAACCCATGCCAACAATTTTAACTTTATCTGAGTCAGGTAACTTGGGTTAATCTTCAGTTTATCTAACCATATAAAAATCTGATGGTGGATCCCTCTCCTTCCATATCCTCCCCCCTATTCTCCTGGCGGTTGTCCTCGAGAAACCCATCGCCATCCACAAGTACGACCATGCTCTCGGTCACCCTCCACTTCAGCACCCTCCACTTCAGCACACGAGCAACCACACTGGAGACCTTGTGTGTGCAACCATCTCTAGCGGCATGGCTCCACTGCACTTGAGCCTCCGCACCCTACATTGTAGCCATCTCCCAATCGCCAAACCTCAGTGTTGTTGCACCCATCCTGCGTGACCTCTCATGTGGTTCACCGTCCTCGCCTGCTGGAGCAACTGCCAGTCGATCGCCTTCACCGCTAACGTGCCATGATATGGAAGAACTCCCTACCTCTCCCATTTTTTATTTCATTTACCTTTATTATTTTCTTGAATGTCCGGTGGATATTTCACCGATTGAATAAGGGGAGGGGTGGGGACAAGGAAAGGAATGGAAGGGCATCACTTTGAAATTTAATCGACTTGGAGGGTGAGCAACACATTTTTGGGCACATGTTAACTTTAACCGTCAAATGGATGGGAGTTAACCACCTGGGTCAGTTTATTGGGGTTGTGGAACAAATGTGAAACATGCAAGGGTGATGCAGCGTGACCCCAAATTATGGGCCACATTTATCTAATTAAATAATTATCAATTTTATTTACGTTTTTAGCGGTCGTATTGGTCTAATTGAATAATTGAGATCGCATGTGATCTCAACGTTGATTTCGTAGATGTTAATTATAATTGTTGGTCAATTAAATAAGTTAGAGTCCAATTAAGTTAGTTAGAGGTCAATTAGGATTAAATTAAGTTGTAATTTGAGATTATTTACTATTTTTGGTAAACCCTCTCTCCTATATAAAGAGAGGGTAGGTCATTGTTTTTAGGGAGTCCATTATGAAGTAAAAATTTGAGTTGATCTCATTTTATCCCCTCTCCTTCTCTCTCTCCCTCCACGCGATCTCCGCGGTCTTCCCCTTCCATCCCTCGTTACCGACGAGTTTTTCTCTTCTCAATCCCTCTCTTTCTTCCACCAAATATCCACCGCACAAATTATTTATTTTTATCGTCGACGCCGGAACTCGTTTGCATCATTTGGTATCAGAGCATGGCATTTAGATCGTCCTCACGATCTAACGATCCGTCCCGGCGCTCGCACCGACATCATCGTTCGTCCGAACAAACACGACGAGCCATCTCCGCCATCGACGCCACCTTCAATGAGATGGGGGACATGCTACGTGATTTGCAGGCCAACCTCCAATCCATGTCTCGGAACCTAATGGCCTACTTTGAGGCCTACCGCGACGCCCAATCGAAGCCGCTACCCGTTGAAGCCGCTACCGCGAGTTTGGATGAAGAAAACGTCGCCGAAAAGGACGAATCAGCCGCTGTCCAGGAGATTCCAGATCTGAATCCGTCGTCAACGGCGGCCCCAATCGCAGTCCCAATCATCCCGTCACCACCCACGGCCCTTGCCCAGCCCCCAGGCTCACCGACGGACCCTCCTGCAACCCCACCTACCACCGTGCGCCCACCCACGCATCAATTCTTCCAGAAGACGATGGAATGCACGAAATCATCCTCCAAGCCAGCAGTTCACGCAATTCGTCAGGAGCCGAATTTTTAAAGCGGTGGAGAGTTGATGTAGCGTGACCCCAAATTATGGGGCCACATTTATCTAATTAAATAATTATCAATTTTATTTACGTTTTTAGCGGTCGTATTGGTCTAATTGAATAATTGAGATCGCATGTGATCTCAACGTTGATTTCGTAGATGTTAATTATAATTGTTGGTCAATTAAATAAGTTAGAGTCCAATTAAGTTAGTTTGAGGTCAATTAGGATTAAATTAAGTTGTAATTTGAGATTATTTACTATTTTTGGTAAACCCTCTCTCCTATATAAAGAGAGGGTAGGTCATTGTTTTTAGGGAGTCCATTATGAAGTAAAAATTTGAGTTGATCTCATTTTATCCCCTCTCCTCTCTCTCCCTCCACGCGATCTCCGCGGTCTTCCCCTTCCATCCCTCGTTACCGACGAGTTTTTCTTCTTCTCAATCCCTCTCTCTCTTCTACCAAAAATCCACCAAAATTATATTATTATTTTATTAACGACGCCGCGCGATTTCCGTTTGCATCAATTGGTATCAGAGCATGGCATTTAGATCGTCTTCACGATCTAACGATCCGCCCCGGTGTCCGCATCGACATCAACGTTCATCCGAACAAACACGACGAGCCATCTCCGCCATCGACGCCACCTTCAACGAGACGGGAGACATGATACGTGATTTGCAAGCCAACCTCCAATCCATGTCTCGGAACCTAATGGCCTACCTTGAGGCCTACCGCGACGCCCAAACGAAGCCGTCAACCACCCAAGCCGCGACCGCGAATTTTGACGA
Source organism: Ottelia alismoides (assembly GCA_037367405.1). NCBI lineage: Eukaryota > Viridiplantae > Streptophyta > Magnoliopsida > Alismatales > Hydrocharitaceae > Ottelia > Ottelia alismoides. The sequence goes on from JAZKJV010010864.1 coordinate 296,242, forward strand.
AGAAAACGACGCGGGAGAAGACCAAACAGTTGCTGTCCAGATCGTGGTGGATGGGAAAAACGTCAACCACGATGATGTGCTCGCTGTCCACGAAGAAACCGCCGCTGTCCAGACCGTGTTAGAAGGAAAAGACGACGAAACGGTGGCTGTCCAGCACGTCCCAGCACCAAGTACGTCGCTGGAAGCGAACCTGCCACCCCCTCCGGCCACCCCGGCACAATCCCCACCACCCCAGGTAACCCCCCCTTCCCTCCTCGCCCGGCCGAACCCCCCCCCAGCCGCTGATCACCCTCCCTCCCGCCTCCTTTTTCCCTTCCTCACCAACCCATCTCGCCGACTGCTATTCTCCTCCCACCTGCGCCTCTGCCACCCGACCCCACACCCCAGCCCCGTGCGCCCTCGCTCCAGCAGTCCGCAAAATCGGCCCCGACCTCACCCTAACCCTGCGCCTCCCCAGCGAGAGATCGTCGCCGCCAGCAGCCCGACCCCCGCGACGCCCCCACCGCCTCGCCCCATCTTCCCTCGCCTCCCAAGCGCCCTCGGATCCGCCTCCGATACCCCACCCCCGCGCACCAGTCCCCTTCGCCCTTCAGCGCCCCTTCCCTTCAACCTCTCGCGCGCCGCCTCGCACCGCGCGCCGCCTCCAGCTTGATCGTCCTCGACCCCGCGCGGGCAGGCCCACAGCCACGACCTCCAGGCCCCGTCGCACAGGTCGGCGCTGCCCTTGGGTCCCAAAGCCTCGCCGCCGCCTTTTGTGGGTGAAGAGAACCCTAACGGGTGGACCGAAGTTAACGGGATGTGAATCCCACGACCCATGGAAGGGGAAATTAATTGGAAGAAATTGCAAAGAAGCCCCCTCTTGCTACTTTATTTACTCAAAGGGACATTGGAAAGAGCCCTCTTCCAAAATACCCTTAGACAAAGGGATACGAGAATTGCAGGGGCGCCCTTCTATTGAAAAGGACTACAAACGTAACATTGAAAAAAAAAACCTAATTGAGGGCATTTGAAGCTACGGTTCGAGGATGAATTCTCCAACAGGCATCTACGTCAAGCAATTCGTCGGGAGACGAATTTTTTAAAGCGGTGGAGAGTTGATGCAGCGTGACCCCAAATTATGGGGCCACATTTATTCAATTAAATAATTGTCATTTTTATTTACGTTTTTAGCGGTCGTAGTGGTCTAATTTAATAATTGAGATCGCCTGTGATCTCAACGTTGATTTCGTAGAGTTTAATTATAATTGTTGGTCAATTAAATAATTAGAGTCCAATTAAGTTAGTTAGAGGTCAATTAGGATTAAATTAGTTGATAATTTGATTTATTTACTATTTTGTAAACCCTCTCTCCTATATAAAGAGAGGGTAGTCCCATGTTTTTAGTCAGTCAGTGATTATGAAAAATTGAGAGTTATCTCATTATCTCCCTCCTCCTCTCTCCTCCCGCGATCTCCGCGTTCTTCTTCTTCCATCCCTCGTTACCGACGAGTTTTTCTCTTCTCAATCCCTCTCTTTCTTCCACCAAATATCCACCGCACAAATTATTTATTTTTATCGTCGACGCCGGAACCCGTTTGCATCATTTGGTATCAGAGCATGGCATTTAGATCGTCCTCACGATCTAACGATCCGTCCCGGCGCTCGCACCGACATCATCGTTCGTCCGAACAAACACGACGAGCCATCTCCGCCATCGACGCCACCTTCAATGAGACGGGGGACATGCTACGTGATTTGCAGGCCAACCTCCAATCCATGTCTCGGAACCTAATGGCCTACTTTGAGGCCTACCGCGACGCCCAATCGAAGCCGCTACCCGTTGAAGCCGCTACCGCGAGTTTGGATGAAGAAAACGTCGCCGAAAAGGACGAATCAGCCGCTGTCCAAGAGATTCCAGATCTGAATCCGTCGTCAACGGCGGCCCCAATCGCAGTCCCAATCATCCTGGCACCACCCACGGCCCTTGCCCAGCCCCCAGGCTCACCGACGGACCCTCCTGCAACCCCACCTACCACCGTGCGCCCACCCACGCGACCCCTTCCCGCAACCACGGCACCCCTCGTAGCCCCTGCGACTCCAACCCTCGCCACACCCCCATCAGCACCCCCTTCCGCCACCACCAACCCCGTATTGCCACCCCGGTCACTGCGCCTTCCCTCCCCCAGTCAACCCTCGCCGCCAGCAGCCCGACCCCTGCGGCGCCTCCCACATACCTCCCCAGGAACCCCGCAGCCAACCCCATCACGCCTCACCCCCACCGCACAACCCCTCCTCGTAACCCCCACCCTCCCCTCACGCCACCCCACCACGTCCCTCCCTCGACCCCGTGGCCTAATCCCCAGCGCCGCCACTTCCCCTTTCCCCCTTCCCAACCTCGCCACCGCCCCGCTCTTTCCCCTCCATGTTTGGCGCGCTGCTGCGCGTCACCCAGATCGAGCCGCACCCCCCCAGCCCAGCAACCCACGCGTCTCGCGCCTAAGCCTCGCTTCCCCACCGCCTGGGACGCCGCTGCTGAACCGGACTTCGCCAACAGCCCTCCCGCGACTCCCGATGCCGCCGCCTCGCGTGGTAACGGGAAGAAACCCTATCGGGTGCTTCTTAACGAAGGGAACCCAATCCCTCAATTCCAGGGAATTGAGGTTGAATTGGGAAAATTGCAAAAACAAATTCCCAAAAAACCCTATTTGCATAAAGAACAAAAGCAATGGAAATGTGAGGCAAGATGAAGGGGTACGAAAATTGCACCCCTACCCCTGGTGGCGAAAATCTTTAAAGAGAAGGGCTAAAAATCAGAATCATGGGTACCCTCCTTATCCAAATAGGACTAGGGCATTGGTTTTTTCCTATATAAGGGCCCCATGGCTCCACCTTTTAGACACATCTCCCCTTCTCCTCTCCTTGTGCCATTGCTTCATTATGGATTATTCAAGTGCCATATTCTCCATGCCGCATCAATTTTTTGATCACCATGGGAAGGAGTCAACGGACGCGACGCCGCCACCGCACGCATCGCATATGTTTTTCAACCACGACAGTCGCGCCTTCCCCGCCAGCACATGGATCCCGCCGTTCGCTCCGCATCAATTCTTCCAGAAGACGACGGAATGCACGAAATCATCCTCCAAGCCAGCAGTTCACGCAATTCGTCAGGAGCCGAATTTTTAAAGCGGTGGAGAGTTGATGCAGCGTGACCCCAAATTATGGGGCCACATTTATCTAATTAAATAATTATCAATTTTATTTACGTTTTTAGCGATCGTATTGGTCTAATTGAATAATTGAGATCGCATGTGATCTCAACGTTGATTTCGTAGATGTTAATTATAATTGTTGGTCAATTAAATAAGTTAGAGTCCAATTAAGTTAGTTAGAGGTCAATTAGGATTAAATTAAGTTGTAATTTGAGATTATTTACTATTTTTGGTAAACCCTCTCTCCTATATAAAGAGAGGGTAGGTCATTGTTTTTAGGGAGTCCATTATGAAGTAAAAATTTGAGTTGATCTCATTTTATCCCCTCTCCTTCTCTCTCTCCCTCCACGCGATCTCCGCGGTCTTCCCCTTCCATCCCTCGTTACCGACGAGTTTTTCTCTTCTCAATCCCTCTCTTTCTTCCACCAAATATCCACCGCACAAATTATTTATTTTTATCGTCGACGCCGGAACCCGTTTGCATCAAAGGATGACCGGGTAATAGACAAAGTTTACATGGGGTCATGGTGTAAAAATACAAAAAAACCATAAATGCCTTATATACGTCACACCTTACTATTTCTAATGTGAATGTTTTTCTTCATTCAGGATATTAGGGTTAATTTTCTAATATCTTAATTTGGCTGAAATCTGTATTTTTTCAAATGATCCTGTGCTTGATAAATGAAAGCATGATTTTTTCCTATATTCTTTCGGATTATCGAACATGATAAAGTTTATGAGAGGGATAAAATGCAGTCAAAGTTTTAGAAGCAAAAGCAAACACTAATCATCGTAAATTATGTGTAAAGTTTCTACTGCACAAATTCTAAATCCTTCATCAGCATGAAGATAAATACAATGAGTTTGACATTAATGAACATGGTATCATCATATAGTACAGATCCTTGAGGACAACCGTAGTAATCGAGAACTTTCCCACTTTAATCGGAATTGGCTATGGTCCTTAAGGACGATGATATCGATTTTTGTCAAATTAGCAAATTCGGCAGAGCATTATCCTTGGGGACACTCAGTAAAAAGGACCTTAACAAAGTAGGAATATTTATTCAAGTATGAAGTGTGTGAATGTGATTCTGTAATATCAAAAGTTTTCACGTATCAGTCAGGCATCAAGCTAATAATTTATAAAATGTTTTCCTTCTTGGTTATGCATTCATTTTCTGGTCATTGCTTCATCAGATTATCGGAAAAAACACGTGAAGCGCTACAATCATGTGGTTGGACCGGTGAAGTGCATGATACTATGCGTGCTCAAAAAAGGCGCTGTATTGAAGCAGCGGGCCACCCTCCTGACATTTCAGATATAAGGTGTGATATTTTTGGCTGCAAATACATATTTTATGAAGCTTTGAATGCATATTTCAAATTCATTCTTTTCGATTAATTTAAAGTAACTCATCTCATCCAGTCAATTGGTATCACTACTTCAGAACATCAGTTTGAATGTGGATGTTTATCTCACACAACATGTAATGATACTATATATTATTCTATCAAGGTGCTCACTGATTTAGACATTAGCTAATTGGGAAAATATTTCTTCCACAGGGATCTTTTGGTTGCTGATGCCAAGAAGATCTTTATTTCCCGCATTCCTCATGTTCTAAAAGAGGATCTCATTGTGCATCTTAGGAGGTTTTTTGGAGAGGTGTAAAACATGTAGGAGGTGTGTAGGTGGCCAAAATTGAGAATCCGACTGTTCTATCAAGGACTTCCCTGTACAGGCATCGCTGAGAGAATGATTTTTGAAGGTTCGTCTTAGCAAATATCGTGGCTGAACCGAGCATATACCAAGTGGTTCTGTATTGTTAATGCATGGGAAGCTGAACACCGATTGCCATCATATTGGCGAATACTTTTGGTAGGTGTTCTTCCATACAATTGAATTAATCGCAACACTCGGTTATTTGGGTTTTACCATTTTGTTGCTGTACCTATAGGGGGTAGGTGAACAATTGTGAACTCATTGGATATCCCCGGCTCTTGTTTCAACTTTGAGGCTGATGTTGGATAACAGAAATGAAGTGCAGAGTTATTGTTGGTGTAAGAGTTTTTTTGATAAAAATGTTGATAATCAATTCATGTAAATGTTTTAAATTTTGCTAGATAGTGCTGGAGAATATTTCAGGATGTTTCTTTTTGCATCTGCTAGATCAAGGTGGGGTTCTCTTATCTTTTTTTCTAAACAGTTTGCAGGATTTACACTTTTCCCTTTGGATACTTTCCAATCATTCATTACCCTATGCAACTCAAATTCGTGCTTAACGCTGGATCATCTCTGTTTTATCTTCACTCTGACCGGCTCGCGATTACTTTATTTGACCAAGAATTCTGTTATTATTTCAAGTATACTTGCAGACAGAAATATTTCCATCTTGCTAGAAGAGCTGACTATCTAATGTGGCTAAATGTCGATAGTGATATCTCTTGTGAAACTGTTATAAGAATGACTGTTCTATTAAAATCCAAGTTGCATCCTAGATGCAAATTGATCATGCTTGATACCTGGAGGAGTTTTCAGGGTATGGATTTTTTTTATAGATATGATCTTCTGATGGAGGTGCTTTGGAGAGTTGCAGCGCCATCCTAATGCTTTCTGAGTCTTCACCGTGCACGAGTGTTCTTTACCTCTTCATCTAACGTCGTCATATATGAATGCAATATTTATGTTTATTTGTGAAGTAGCTGTGTTATCGTATCAAGGCGGGGACTGAATTCGTTGGGATCGATTTGTTGATTTCGAAGTGAAGTGGAGTTGTTTTTTTTAATTTAGTTTTTTAATGTACACCCATGCGAGAAAGATGCCAGAAGCTGGGACTTAGCATGGTGAGGAAGCTCTCAAGTATGTTAGAGTTGGGTGTTCTCGAGACGTCACCATAGAGTGATGCATGTAATTTACGGCGGTCGCATGCCTGTTTCTGTGTGATGCAACTGTCGCTGTAAAGTCTACTATCTTATTTAGATTAGGATTTATCCTTTGGTTGAAGCTCCTTTTATTGCTGCAGTGCTATTGCTTACGGGGACCGTGAAATATAGTCTCTGATGGTGCTTGAATGCAGGTTTTGAGCTCCCATCAGGCGCGCATTGCTTTGTCATTTTAGGTTAGGATGTTACTTGCAGATCCTGTCGATGAACGAGGCGGCAAAAAGATGTACAGTCCTGTGGAAGGGCAGATAACAGATGGAATTCTAACTGTTTGCTAAAAGGAGTTGTTTCTGAGATGTTACCTCTGTATTGAGGGGAGTTGCTTCCTAGATATCACTGCCTGAACAAATGCCGCATACCGATACATATGAAGAGTAGAGGGGGATATATACTTCTCATATCTTCTTGTATTGGGCTTTTTTTTTAAATAATTATCAAAATATTCGTAATTAAATAAACAACTATTAAGTCATAATATTTAAAAATATAGTTAATAGTCGGCACTTGAGGTGCCGATTTGGGAAGTAACGCCCAAATCAGAGATGCAAGTGCAAAATATCCAATGAGTTTGCCCAAATCGATACCTCAAGTGCTGATTTGGACATCCTCATTGGGTAATTTACATTTCCATCATTTGGACAATTTGTGCTTCCACCCTTCTTTGTTATCAATAGTTTTTTTTCAACTAACATCTTTTTTTTATCAAAAGTATAACATTCACCAAAAAGATGTAATTAAATTTGAATGGTAAAAATTATTGTAATCTGTTTACATATGTGTATTATTTTGGTGATTAATGGTGAAGTTTTTGGGCAGTCACCAAAACGGTGGGGGTCCTTTTTTCTTTCAAAAAAAAATTGAATGGTAAATGTGTATCCTTTATATCATTGAAATTGTTCTTTTTTAATTTTTAATTTATAATTCTTTTCCTCCATTATACTATATATTAAATCCCTTATTCTAATTAATTATATTTATGCATAATAATTGTAACTTATTCAATTTATTTTTAGAGTGGTCATATCAATGCTGACAATCGATGAAAAGGGATCGACTACATATCAGATGTATTAATTTTCTTACCCATATTCACATCGTCTATATTTTTAATACGAATATAAATCTGCGTACGGATATGTGTTGGATGAGGATTTAGGGAACCATATAATTGGATACGAATTCGTATAGAATATTCATTGAATATGAATCTGAATAAAAAAAGTGAATAAGAATTTTGATCGACTAAAGATTGAATACGAGTGTGATTGAATAAAAATCAAAGTTATTTAGGGAATCATATAATTGGATTACGAAGTCTTTAGCTTGAGAAACCAATATAGATAGATCTATTCAGACTTCGTAATGGTACATATATTGTATCATTATTTCCTAAATATTATATTATAAGCATAAGTATAATTAATTAGAATAAGAGATTTAATATATAATATAATTAAAGAAAATAATTATAAATTAAAATTTAAAAATTTGAAAAGAACAATTTCAATAATAGAAATGATACACATTTACCATTCAAATTTAATTACATCCTTATGATAAATGTTACACTTTTGATAACAAAAGATGTTAGTTGGAAAAAATACTATTGATAACAAACGGGGGATGGAAACACAAATTACCTCAAATGATGGAAATGTAAATTACCCAATGAGATGCCCAAATTGAGGTGCCTATTTGGGGAAACTCATCGGGTATTTTGCACTTCTATCCCTCATGTCTCCAAATCAGCACTTGAGGTGTCGATTTGGGCATTACTTTTCATTGATGGCTATATTTTTAAATACTATAACTTGATGGTTGTTTAATTAATTAAGAATATTTTAATAATTATTTATAAAAAAAGTCCTCTTGTGTCCGCCTTAGCATTTTATATGTTCTTTCATGTATTTCTGGAGGATGCAACTCTCGCATCGAATATGGCATTTTGTTGTCTTGATTGCATTGGAGGACTAGTTCATTTGATGAGCACCCATGGTAATGGAATCTCCAAAAAAGTGACCATCCTACGACGATCGGTCCTTTATTGGTTCTTTGATTGTGATGAGCATCCGACGATGATTGATTGATTCTGATGTGATCTTTCTGTGTGTGTGAGTCTATGCCATCCGAGTGAGCACAACCATCAACGATGATGTTGCTTTTTCACTTGACCCATTCAACTGAATGGCCAATTGATGAATTATATGTCAATTGATTAAATCTTGGGTCAATATCCAATGGCCCCGAGCACGCAACCTAAGCAGAGTCTTCTTGATGCGTTGATCACGTCTAAAAGAGATTGGATCGGTGTTTAACAAATCGGATCAGACCAGTTGGATCGGGAAGCGGACTTGACCTGGTGTGTTCAGCGGGTATTATGTAATTAATTTTTTTAAAAATAAAAAAATTGGGTCTAATTGATGGTCGGATTGGGTTGACTCAGTTTTGATGGTTTGATATTTTCTTTAAAATAAAAAGTTAAAATAATTAGATAATAGGATTTTTATTGTCCTTTGATTATGCATTACGCTCTTTTTTTTGGAACATCACTTGTGTCCCTTCATTCTTAGAGTAGTTTGCTAGAAGCATTTATATATAAATGATTACAATATGAGAAAAATGGGTCTGCCCTCTAGGGAGAGCTAACTTGCTTCCCTTCCTCATTTTCTCCATTTTTTTTAAAAAATGAATCTGTGGTTTTCATCATTATATCCCTATATTATGTCATTCAAGTTTCGTGTGAAACAGAGACTCCTATAGTCTCCATCCAGACAATCATTTTTTATCAGTTATAGAATTGTTGAAATCGACACTGTCTGGATGTAGGTCGTAGGAGTATCCGTTTCACATGAAACTTGAATGATATAATACATGGATATAGTTATGAAAATCCACGGAAGCATTTAAAAAAATAAAAAATAGGAAAAAAATGGGATGGGATGAGCCAAGTTAGCTCTCGTATGAGGCAGGCCCATTTAACCCTTATAATATTGTATTCTTATATAGTGCTAGAAAATGTGGCTAAGTTTTGTAGATTTTTACTTGAAATAAACAATCATGTTATTGCATTAAAGATTTAACATTAGAATGATTATTTTATTTATACATACACATATGAGAAAAAAGGGAAGCTACTAAGTGGAGTAGCTAACCTTAGTTAACATACCCAATTTTCGTCATTTTTTTATTTTTTGGATATGTCATTCCAATTTTGTTAGAAAAAGAGACACCTATGCATTCCATCTAGAACAAGTCACAACAATTCTAAGATCGTTAAAATTACATGTTCCACATGTAGGGCATATGAGTCTCTGTTTCTGAAGAAATTGGAATGACATTAGATGGATATAGTGATGAAAATGCAGTGGTATTTTCCAAAAAATTTAAAAAAATGATGAAAAAATGGGTATGTAGTAGCTAAGGTTAGCTACTCCATGTAGTACCTTCCTTTTTCTCTATATATTTATGTATTCGTTTTATCGGTTCAACAAACTGGTTCGATCTACCGGACTAGTAAATTATTGATTTTTTTCGAGCCGATAGGAACGATGATGTCATGCTGACATCATCGTCGATCCTACTGATTTGGACCGATGATCAGACACAATTGGACCAAGATGAAGACTAACCGTTTCAATGTTCGGTATGATTTTTAAAACCTTGGATTGGACAACTATGTGCACGCTACTTTAATTCCTAGGATTAAAGGCTCCAAAGCAGTGATTCACAACCCTTCAAGCCACCCATGTAATTCCTAGGATTAAGAGAGAGTTGAGTGACATGTTTCAACTCACTCTGTAGCCATCCATGCACATACATGTACCGCAATGTTTCCATCAACAAATCCCTTAATACACGTAGTATCATAAAAGTAAAAAACTTTGAATTAATGAAACAAGATATCTAAATTTTTTTTAAACGAATGTCCCCGTGCCAAATAAGCCTTTGGATTAGTGTCAAATATTGTCTCTTACAAAGGAATTATTCCAACCTATTCCATCCCATCTCATAAAGAGGGACAAATCAAAAAGAGAGGTGCCCATATTATCAATCTATTTTCCATTAGGGATTTTTGAAACTTTGTAAATTACCTTCTCAACCTTTGAAACAACTTAATTTTCCCCTCGACTCCGTAAATTTGCTCCGTCTTACCACATGAACCCTACCATTAAATTTAACTTTACTTGAGTCAATGCCTTAGGTTAATCTAACCAGTGGAGCATTCCAAGGTGGATCTTCATCATCTCCTTCCTCTTTTTCTTCTTCTTCTTCCATTCGTCTTCTGCTTCCTCCTCCTCTTTATTTTCTCTCTTTTCTCCTCATCTCCATCCATCCATCGAATCACAAAAAATTTCTATTTTCACGGATACACCATGTCTTCCACTTATGGAAATGAATGTTCTCAAATTTTTTGAGACAATTTCTTGAATCGATTGAAGAAATATTTGAGATTCCTAAACACATATGTAGTTGAGTACGCTGGAGGCAGAGGAGCATGTGGTTCATCCTCTGGTTCCTCGGGTTCATGAGGGCGTCGACAAACACCTAGAGGACATCGTTGGAGCGACCGAGTTCATGAGGGTGTCGACGAACATGGATTCAAGGATGATGCTGGATTCACTAGATCGACTCTGAGCTTAATGTTCCGCCTAAGGCGGAGCTGCAGTTGGGTTGGCATTACTTCTTCCTTCTCCAGGTTGGGGTGGAGCAAGGGTAGGAGGAGATCACTGGAGGCATTGTAAAGGGCAGAGGTAGTCGCTGAGGAGGAGCTAGGTGAGGGGAGGAGGTGGTGAAGGGGGAGGAGACGGAGAATCAAGGGGCGGAGGAGGAGGAGGCTGTTGGGGGCGGAGTAGGGAGAGGAGGCAGTGGTTGGGGAGGAGCAAGGTGAGGGGAGGAGGTGGTGGAGGGGGCAGAGGCAAAGGATCAAGGGGCCAAAGAGGAGGTCGCTGGGGACGGAGCCGGGGGAGGAGGCAGTGGCTGGGGAGGAGCAAGGTGAGGGGAGGAGGTGGTGGAGGGGGCATAGGATCAAGGGGTGAATCCACCTTCAGGGAAAACCCCTTCAGTATGTGAAGATCCACTTGAGCGAGGAAGCAGACAGCCATGGAGAAGAGGGAGTCGTTGCCGAGGCTGCGGATTAAAGTGAGGGGAGGAGGGGGTGGAGGGGGAAAAGGCGAAGGAGTAAGGCGATGAGGAGGCGACGGCTGTGGGCGGAGACGAATGAACTAGTGGAGGGAGGAAGAGGAGGGGAAAGAAGAGGAGGTGGAGGAGGATGTCATTTTCGTAAATTTATCAAACAAAGATGGCAATTCACACCTCTTTTCAACAAAATCTAGTTAAATTTATCGGGTGAACTGATGGTAGTTAATCGCACGATTCATTTGGTAAGTATTTGCAAGTTTACATGGTCAAGGAAAGAATTACGTAGCTTCAAAAGTCGAGAAGATAATTTACAAAGTATATAGGGTTGGTGAGGTGAAAACCCCTTTTCATTGATTTTCTTCTTGTGATGGCTCTTTTCCTTTCTTCTTGTTACAATCTCGTCTCACCATCATCATCATCGCCGTCACCACCTGTCCCTTCTCACAAACCCACCACCATTGTAGCCTCACCACCATCACCATGGATGGTGGTGTTGACTCGGAGGATGCTGCTGCTGCTGCTGCTTCTCTCTCCGCTTTTCTTCTCGTCAAACACCTTACGTGCAGGCGCCTCCGACGAAGACGAGCAGCGTCTCGTACGCCTCTTTCAGGTCACCTCCTTTTTTCCACACTGTGGTGCCATCTAATTGGATCGGAGCCATTAGTCTGAAATCGGTTTTGGTTCAGGAGACAACTGCCTCTGTTGTCTGCATCAAAGATTTGCAGTTGGTTGGAGGCAACCTCGACGACGAGGATGGTGGTAACATCAAGGTCGACGGCATCGGGTCAGGCTTCGTCTGGGACAAGATGGGTCACATCGTATCTCATCTGAACTTGCTAACATTGAGAAAAGGTCCTTTTTTAATACTTTTAATCTCTATTGCTTGAAGAAAAGACTGTTTCTTTAGTCTTTTGGTCACTGTTGAGTGTTGATTCGTTGGTTGTGCTTGTGATGCACGTCACCAATTAACCATGTCATAGCTAAATTGGCCTCCGACAGGACCGGTCGGCAACGCTGTGAAGTTCTTCTCTCTTAGCGCCAGTCCTTCGTAAGAAATCAAATGCAACTATGTTGCAGCTACGTCTCGCTTGCTTATATGCAGGTGTTTCTTTTGGATTCAAATGGGAATACTTTTTCCAAGGAAGGGAAACTTATTAGTTTTGATCCCGCGTATGATCTTGCTGTATTGAAGGTCCAAAGACCTCTCTATATATTTATTAAGCTTCTGCTTTCCTTGTTTTTTTCTGAATGCTGTTAATAAGTGGGCTGCAGGTTGATGGGGAAGGAGTGGAGCTGAGACCGGCAGTCTTGGGAACTTCACGTGATCTAATTGTGGGTCAAAGCTGCTTCGCCATTGGCAATCCTTACGAATACGAGCATACTCTAACTTCAGGGGTAATCTATCTTTGATTCTTGGTATCTAAAAGTATAATATGAAAGATGAATATGCCACTAGATCTCTTCAACATGACTTTAGGATAGTTGTTGGTATGTATTTTGTAAAAAAGAAAAAGTTTCAACTCACCTAGATAAAGATTTGTTCAAGACCTAAAATCGATGGCACTATAACGGTGATAAGTGGACTTGGCAGGGAGATACCTTCACCAAATGTGCAATCCATTCGAGGAGCTATTCAAACTGATGCGGCCATTAATGCCAGTAGTAATGCACTTGTAAAGAGAAACACCTGCTCTTGTTTTCATATCAAAAGTGTCCTACCTGTTAGCTTCGATTCATTGGCCTTTTTTCTTCACATCTCTTCATAGAATGGATATTTTGGCATTGGAATTAGGAAAATTACTGCAAAACGACCTCTAATAAGTTGTTAATTTGTTTCATCTCTCCCACATGTATTACCAAGGAGGTTGGACAATGATCCTTGAACTTCTTTTTCCATGCTTTGGGAGACTGGAGTGGTCTAATATTTCATGTTTTTTTGGAGTATATGGAAAAAGGGTACATGAAGAGGACGATCTTGAAGGATTTAATCAGGTTTCCTGTACATCTTAGATATTATTAAGAATAAAAGGTAAATCTCTAAGAATAGGCGACCTGATCTAGCATTTCGTGGTCGTGGCTACCATGTTTCCTGCCATGGCTAACCTGGTCAACGAAAAAAAAAGTAAAGTTCCTGGTGATAACCTTTTAATCTCATGATGAAATACAATGGTGTCCATCACTTTTACTGTCCTTGACACAAACATGGCCTTGACGTAAAGTCTGTGGTACACAATTTTTGTATGAACATGAGCAAGCTACACATCTAAAAGGGCCCACGCCCATTTTCTGTTTTTGTGTGAATCAACAAGTAATAATTTTGTGTTTGAATAGGAGAAACAAGATGGAATGTCGCTGAGAAACTTCCTTTGACATGGACCCTTGAGAATTCCATTCCTTTGGATTCATCAATCATGTAGACATCATGCTAATAATGTGGGCGTAGTTCTGTATAGGATAACAAGTTTCCATGCTTACTGTAATGCATTATGGATTTGCTTGCTTAGATTATTTATGACAATTGCCTAAAGTCTGAAACCAATCAGTCAGAAGAAGGGGACGTAAGAGGCTTAATTTAGGGACCAATTATTAGCTTCTTATTCGATTTTAGGGTGCCATCATTCACGTTGGAACGAGACATGTGGGGGTGGCGATCACTCAAGAGCTCTTTAAGTGTTGCATCTCACTAATCAAATACAGTTGCCTTTCCTTTCTGCTATTAGACTCAGAGTCATGCAACTCTTTTAGCACGACATATTCTTCTCTATAGGGAACTCTGGTGGACCTCTGATTGACTCGCATGGCCATGTGATTGGTATTAACACAGCCACATTATCCCGAAAAGGTATAATCAAAACCGACTTACTTCTTTCAGCTGGCAAAGCATTGCTGTTCTTTTCTATTTCCATGCTGCTCGATTCATCTTCTGCAAAAAATGTCACTTTACTCTTGTCCAGCATAACAACCACGAGCAACTGTGGTATAACTGGACAAAAAGACCATTCTCTGTTTCAAGAAATAAATTATCTACTGTGGATTAATTTTTTTAAGGAAATAATGTGTAATTCTATCTTCTCTGAATTTGCAAATAGTCACTGATGTGAGATATTCTTGTAACTTCTCCCATGATTACTATATATGTATGCAGGATCGGGAATGTCCTCGGGTGTGAATTTTGCAATCCCCATGGACTAGGTAGTTCACACAATCCCATACTTGATCGTTTGCGGGACTTTTACAAGCAACAGTTTCTGAATCTTATGCAAAGCATCGTCTATCCAACTATCAATTGGTGTTTTCACATTGGTGTGCTACCATCTTGATCTCATGGCAATATTGATATATTGGAATTTGGGTTTTCACTTTGCAGGATGCCGTTTAATCTTTGGGTATCTATATCACAGATTCACAGCCCCCATCAATGCAGGAAGCTACGCAAACACACTATACAAGCCCTTGTTCTTCAGTACAAGTCCACAAAGCCTGGTTTATATATTTATTTATCCTGCGAATGTTGGAATTATGCAGTATTCCTTGCATCACAAGCATATTGTTGTTCATGAATTTATATCCTGGTTATTATCATGCTATACTTCAGCAAAGGTCATTGTCCAAGTTGAAGGAAAACAAATAGTAGATCCTTGGGTGGGTAACATTAAAGAGACAAATTTATGCATTTAATTTGAAGATTGACTTCCATTCTCTACTTAGGAAGGACAAGAAGTTTACATGCCATTTTAAAATAGAGATAGCAAGTGGAAGTTTTCCATTACACATGTCTGCATGTTGATTTTGACTAGTTAGTGACCTCGGCCACGTGAACTAGGACCCGATCGCTTGCTTTCTTCGAACATATTACTGACTTCTTGTCCTGATAGTTGGTGCTTGGTTTCTTTTGGAGTATCTACGTTCTTTAGCTCATTGAAGGATGATAGACTGAGATGTTGGCCAGTTCTGGTACTTGGCTTGGGGTGCATACTTCCTCCTCGATGTGTGGCTTCCCTGAGAACGCCTCCATGAATACCAGAATACTTCATTCCTCCTATTGCATACCTGTCTCTGAGTGCAGCTCTGTTCCCCACTCTAAAATCAGGGTTCATTAGCAGCTCGATGCTTCTACCCCACAAGTTAAGCGGGCGTGCTGCTGATGACATTCGGATTACTGCACAATTGGCGAGCAGGAAGAGTAGCATGAGGTCCATTTTGTTTGTCTTATCAAGAGAAAAAGAGTTGGGGGAGGGAGAGAATGTGCTACCTGACCATGCTTGCATGGGACAACCACCATCTTCCCTTTATATTGATGCACTGTTGCCATTATTATATTATCATGGAGTTGGAGAATGAAGCTCATGGAAATTTCCTCGTGAGGGAATTAGGATCAAATCTGTGCGTTTTAAGTCATGTGCTGCAAAGAAAGGGTGTAGGTGGTAATGCCATTCATATGAAGCATCATGGTTTTTTCCACAATGCATCTGCTGTGTTGTGTGCGGGTGAGACTACTTAATTGTTCAGGTAAATTGCGAAAAAAATCCCCAACTATACGCTGATTCTCATTTAAGGTCCTTTTTTAAATATAACACGGATGCATGGATAAGCTCCTACAACTTTTTTTCGTAAAACATAAACCATACCCCCTGGATTCTGGGGCTCCTTAGATACATATCAAGAGCGAGGATCCTCGCTGAGTGTCGATGTATAGATGGGGATCTTTTTTGTAATTCACCCTGAATGCTACTATAACTATTGGTCGGCGATAGGAATAATCGATTTGATGTTCTCTTTTTCTTCTTTCCTAGGAAAGTGTATGTTACTGATGTGGAGAACAAAGTAGAAGGATCTGATTCGACCCTCTCTTAATCATTCTTCCCTTCCTTTCCTAGAATTTCCCTATGAAGTTTTAAAATAAATTGCCTGTCACATGAAAGGCGAATAAAATATCAAATTTTTTCTCATAATAGATTTGGTAGATTCACCAAAACCTTCTGCAGGGCAACACTTGGAATAGCACCAAAACCTTCTGCGAATTGGGTTTCTCTGCGCTGACCAGAACTACAAGCAAAACGATTACGAATCTTGCGGGAGGCTATAGATCTTCGAAATTTCCACCTAGAGCACAAGGCCATAGTCACTGCCAAAACATATATATGCATATGTAATCATGTAGATGTTTTTTGTTCGCTGTGTGTATTTTGCTACCATCAATTAATACATAGATGAGCTTGGACAAGCTTGCATTGCCATCCTAAAACCCTGGGTAATGGTATGCTCGGTCGCGTAAGATTGACTATCTACAGGAGTCTATTCTTAGGCAGTACATGATCCATGGGCAGCATGGCTAAACACCTCAGGCTCCATCTTCTTCTTCTTCTTCTTCAAGATTAGCCCGCTCCCACTCGTCGACCCATTCGCTATAGCTGTGCCAGGAATCACAAGCACGATCAAAGCAGGTGAATAAAGATATTCTTAACTTGTATGTGCATATATGTTTGGTATTTTCTGAGCTGAGCGCTTACACATAGATAGGCTCTGTAAGAGCTGCAAGAACAAAAAAAACTGGTTACTCACTAAGAGGAAAACATATCAAGTTTCGAATCCACAAACAGAAAGATGATATTAAGAGAAAGGGAATCTTTGGGTCTCTAAACTGGATGATTGTAAATGTTGACAGTGGTGCTGAAGCTCTCCTTACATATTCTGCACGAGACCTCCCCGATCGAGTTCTTTCTATCACTGGGGCATGTTCATGGTTAAAAACGTCACTGATTATAAAATTTCATCACAGCTTCCATCATCCCATTCAGATTTTTTTTTAAAAAAAGCAGGAAAATACGATGATAAATGGATATATATATATATATATATATATATATATATATATAGGGATAAATGGGGCTGCCCCCTAGGGGGAGCTAACTTGGCTCCCCCCGCCCCATTTTCACCATTTTTTATTTTTTTTTTGAAAATTTCTTCCATGAATATTCATCACTATATCCCTATATTATGCTATTAAAATTTTGTGCGAAACAGAGACTCCTACGGCCTCCATCCAGACAGTCATTTTTTAACGGTAACAGGATTTTTTAAATCGACCCCGTTTGGATGAAGGTCGTAGGAGTCTCTCTTTCGCACGGAATTTTAATAGCACAATATAGGAATTTAATAATGAATTTACACGGTTTTAGATTTCAAAAAAATAAAAAAATTTATGTCAAAAAAGGGCGGGGGGAGCTAAGTTAGCTCCCCCTAGGGGGCATACACATTTTCCCCATATATATATATATATATATATATATATATATATATAGGGACCCTTTCAAATGAGGTGGGGTCTTATAGAGATTATAGTGAGCCAACAATAAATATGGTTGGATTAAGATCGGATGGATGAGATCAAAACCACTATCATTATATGGAATAGTTTCGACGAAAAAACATTTATATATATAGAGAATACAAACGTGCGATTTTCATGGGATAGTAGAGAAAAAGGCGGATCTACAAATTAGGCAAAATTAATTTCTTAAAAACAGACGCCAGGACGGCTAATTTATATAGTGAATACCAAATAGTTCAAAAAATGTTACTTTTTTGGGATAGTTTATTGAATAATACTTGAACGAATTGCTATTGTAAGATACTTTTTTGAAATATAGCTAATAAATTAACAAAAATTTGTTCATATTTTGTTGGTTTTAATAGCAACATATATAGTATATTAATGTCCTGAGGATTAGTTAGATAGCTTAGGAGGAAAAAA
This sequence comes from Ottelia alismoides, assembly GCA_037367405.1. Taxonomy (NCBI): domain Eukaryota; kingdom Viridiplantae; phylum Streptophyta; class Magnoliopsida; order Alismatales; family Hydrocharitaceae; genus Ottelia; species Ottelia alismoides. The sequence goes on from JAZKJV010010864.1 coordinate 314,275, forward strand.
ATTCGTATACATATGATAACGAGGTTTCATTACGACCAATTTCATTTATTGAACAATGTAAATATGTTCTGGATTGTAAAATTTATTAACAGATTTAATAATAAAATGTTGCCTCGAAAATTTGAATACATTGACACAAATTTGAAATTGGAACGTATAATAATACAAAGATTCTATTAGAAATTGAAATAACATATACTACTGAAATTTAAAATTTAGGCGAATTTATTAAAATCTGATGGCCTCAACAATGTATACTACGTTTTTTTAAAATAATAATAAGATTATAAATTTTTGAAATTTTATACTTATGTAAGATTGAATTGTAATTATTTTTTTTGATAAACTTGATTTGACTTTTACAAATGTTTGCATATATTTTGAAATAACTTATACTATATTACAAAATTGATTGCATTAGAAAATACAATTCCTATCGGATGTTCCGACTTTACATATTAAAATTTTAAATTAAGCTGAAAATGGAAAAAATTAATTAACTAATTATGAGAATGTATCGACGGGTGATTATGATAATAATAAAAATAAGGAAAGTAATAAATTACTTCCGTAAAGGGAGCTCCCGGCCAGCTCCGACATTTCCGTAATAGGTTAAGAATTTCCATAAAAAAGGAGAGAGGGCGGTTTTGATGGTGGTTTTCTAATGCAAAACCGGATTTAATCATGTCCATCAATTCAAATCAAACGGCTATTAAATACGGCTCATCAAAATCACAATGAGATCCCGTCTCATTTGAAGTTTCTCCTATATATATATATATATATATATATATAGGGGGCAGGGAGCCTGCACCCTGGGGTGTAGGAAACTCCCTGCACCCACCCCATTTTTCGATTATTTTGATTTATTTTTTGAATTAAAAGTTGAGGGGATTTACTTAATATGTTAAGGGGAATATGCGTTTCAAATTTCATGCAAAACAAACATTCCTAACATGTTCATCTAGACAGGGTCGATTTTAGCAATTATGAGACCGTTAAAATTGAGTAGTCTTGATGGAGATGCTAGAAGTCTCGAATTAAGTTGAATTTGGAATTAAACATGGTGATACATGGTGATATAAATCCCCAAGGTTTCATATCAAAAAAAAATAAAAAACTATTGAAAAATTAGGCCGTGTGTAGGGAGTTTCCTACACCTGCCGGTGTAGGGTCCTTTTTCCCATATATATACATGTGGGAAAAATGGGGCTGCCCCCAAGGGGTAGCCAACATGGCTGCCCCCACCTCATTTTTCGCAAAATTTTTTTATTTTTTGGAAAAATATCACCATGTGTATTCATCCCTATATCCCTCCTATATGCCATTCGAATTTCGTCAGAATCAAAGACTCCTACGGCCTCCATCAGACATCATTTTTTTAACGGTCGCAGGATTTTTAAAATCGATCCTGTCTAGATGGAGGTCATAGGAGTATCTGTTTCTGACGAAATTCGAATGGCATATAGGAGGGATATAGGGATGAATATACATGGCGATATTTTTCAAAAAAAATAAAAAAATTACTGAAAAATGGGGCGGGGCAACCAACCAGAGGGTAGCCCCATCAACCCGTATATATATATGGTTTATCCAATGGACTCATTTGTTTAGAGATGTGATGAACACGCATCATCAATAAGTGATTTTCAGTTGCTTCAGTAATAATAATACAAGCTTCAGTAAGGGATATTATATCTTAAGTAAAGTATATAATGTTTTAAGTAAATGCGAACTTCATAGACGGTTTCAGTAATATATATCCAAGCATCAGTAAGTGATATCATAGCTTTAGCAACTTATATGTAGTTACAAGTAAATACAAACTCTATAAATTGCTTCAGTAATAAATATTCAATCTTCAGTAAGTTATATCACAACTTTAGTAAGTTATATGAAGTTACAAGTAAATGCATTATAGCTTTAGTAAAGTAACTCTATAGATGGCTTCGATAATATATATCAAAGCTTCCGTAAGTGATATCATAGCTTTAGTAACTTAAGTGTTCGGTAATTTTTTAATTCAAATTTCTTTGCAATTCACCAGTAATACTTAAAATAGGTTTAGTATTTCTCAACAATTCCTCAATAGTATTCGATCCCATTTCAATAACCTTTGGAATCGTATTCCCATGCCTTCCTCTTTCCATAAACATATACTATTTTTATAAATGCTTATAGTTTTCAAATTTATTTTTTCATTACGAGTACGGTTCCTATTTTTTAAGGATTGAAATCCGGTGGTAGGAATTGGGGGCTCATCCAATCTCTAAACGGTATAAGATCCATTGGATAATTTCCCTATACATACATACATACATACATACATACATACATACATACATACATGCATGCATGCATGCATACACACACACATACATGCATACATACATGCATGCATGCATACACACACACAGGGGGGCCTTCCAATAGGATGCATCCTTCCTGACTTCAGGATGACCTCCCAAATTTCTAGAAAATACGAGCACTTTAGTAGAATATATATACAATTTGTACAATATAAACTATATATAATACAAACATTAAAACTGCATTGGGTAAGCCCCTAGTATATTATCTATACTTTGACCCTATAAACTTTGTCAATTACCCGACAGAGGTAATTGACAAAGTTTATATTATACAGCCTCCCAAGTTCTACAAGATATTATCTATTCTTTGACCCTTAGTATCTAAGTTGATGGCCTTATTCTAAATACAAATGTTGAATAGTGAACTAATATGAACTCTAGCATTGCACACTCAACTCAAACGAGATGTTGGAAGACTTTGTAACTTCTTCTCTAGTAACGTGGAAATATGAAGATTGGAGTAACATGTTAAAATAAAGCTCCAGATGAGGGATTATCTACTAGTACTAGCCACTCAGTCGAGATAGGGACTAATGCAAACACTTCACATGACTGGTCACTTTTGTACCCCCAAAAAATACCTTGAATAAATGAGCCAAAAAATAAAAAAAGAAGTGAACCCCAAAATAAATGAAGTGTAAAAAATGTTAAAATCCTAATTTCATGCCTACAATGGTCCCTTACCTGCATAACAAAGACTTGGCTACAATACAATGGCCAAGCATCAAATAAGAAACTTATCTATACTGGTTAAGATCCGATTTCTCGCCTTCTTCTCCTTTTAATACAAACAATATTTGAACTTGGAATGAAATAAACGACTCCATGAGGACGAGTTACTAGAAAATTAGATTGCATGGTAGTTCAACATTTCGATTGGGAAGAGCTAACACCCTTCACGCACAAGACAATTATTCAATGTTCATGGAGTATGCTTTGCTAGGGGTTTAAGATGACTTCCGAACCAAACTTGTAGAGTGACTTGTAGAACTTAGAGATTGTTGATTTTAAAGTCCTAATTCTCATATGAGTTCCGCCAAACTATTACTTTAAAATGTCAGGTTCTCCATTTTCACCTTTTTGTTCATGATCTTGGTTTGGAATCAGATCTCATCTCACTTCTGCATTCATTTTAGTTACTTAGGGATGAGAAAGGTTTAAGTATAAGGGGTTGATGACTATGTGAATCATCACTTTATTAGCTAAAAATAAAGCTTTGTTTCCAAGTAATTAAGTGCATTTAGGCATACGTGAAACTTGAGTTTTGGGTTCAAATTTTATATTGTACATATTTACTAACTTTAACTTATCATTTTATGTACAAAATTAATTTTTTAAATTTCTTTTCTATTTATTTATATTTTGATTTGTGTTTTAATAAAGTATACAAAAATCAAAATCTAAAACAATCTAAAAATCAAAGTAAACACAACACCTAAAGTTTGTATATAGACTCTGTATATAAGTTCCTTTTATTTTATTCCTTTATTTTCCAAATTAATAAAAAAAGTTTCAAAAATCAGATTAATGTGAAAATAATTTTCTAATTTTAATTTAATGTTATTTTGAATTTTTAAATTTAATTAAAAATAACAAAAACCACAAAATATAAAATACAATAATATATATAGATAGAATACCACCAAAAAATCCAATTTGTGTAAATGATGTCTTTTGATCTTGATACCTTCATTAAAGTTGTTGATCTTATTGAAATGAATAACTTTCGTAAAAAACTTTTTGATTTGAGTTTGTTTCTTATTTTATTTTGATTTTTATTTGACTTTATTTTCTAAATTTTGCGGAGGTGACATGTGGCAGCTCCTGAAATTGCCACGTGCCCCCACACTTATTCCCCAGCACCATTCTTTCGACCTTTGGATCAACTATGTTCCAATGGTTTATTTCTCTTTTTATTTTTCCTTTTCTTTTCCTCTCTGGCCCTTTGATCAGGAGTTTATCGAAGGGTGGAGACTTCATCTCCTACCTCCGAACTCCTCGGTCGACTCTAAAGTATGTTCAACCTTCTCTATCCCCGTCCACCCACGCCCGCGACCTTTGACCACCTCCTCCATCTCTCCACTCATGTCAACCGAGCCCTAATGACCCCTATGCAAGTCATGAAAACCCTAATGCCGCCTACCCCCACAAAACCCATACCTCTACCACCATTTCATCCATCGACTATCCATCCACAGAGAAGAGGAGAGCCCATGTTGCTCCCTCCACATGGTGACAACATGAATACCCTAGAGCTTGAGAAAAGACAACCTTCAGCATTACGAGATCCAAGAGAGTTGTGCTCTCTTGTGTAGCGAACCCATTTCACGGTTAAGATTCGAGGTTGAGAATCACCCAACTTCTTGAGGCGAGAACCGACCAAGCTATTTCGACCAGAAGTCTATCCTATGGCGAACCCAAGAACAGGTTACGTCATATATTTTATTCTGATCCACCTCGGCCCTTTCAAAGGATCGAGCCCACAGATCCGCATATTCTATACGTCGATTAGAACCTTCGCTTCCATCCCCTTCTATCCCATCTTTTTGCTCGAGCATTTGCAGGCCGTTAAGGGACAGAACTCCGTCAGATCTTACTTCAGCAGTAGAGCATCAATCCTCTATCATGTTGTGTGTCGTCCGGGTTGTGGGGAGAGGATCCTCTGCTGTAGAAGGTATTGCAACAGAGGTGCTGTAAACCTAATTTTTTTTGAATTCTAAAATCCAACCTTATAGATTGAATCTTAGGTTAATGCTCTACATATCCTCCAAATTTAGCTTAAATATGACATTATTTGCTATTTTATCTTAATAGCTCAAGATTCGGATCTTTTTTAAAATAAAATAGCAAATAAAATAGCAAATAATGTCATATTTAAGTGAAATTCGAAAGATATATATAGCATTAACCTAATATTCAACCTATAAGGTAGGATTTTAAAATCTATATCACAAAAAAAATTTATTGGGGTTTACAACAACTCTGCTGCAATACCCTCTACAGCAGAGTATCCTCTCCCCGGGTTGTGACCCACCATATCTCTAGCATCTTCACCATTGGCCACTTGTTTGTCTCCTAGATTTTAGTGGAGCGCCCTCGTGAGTACCTCCATTGCTCTTCTTCGCCGACTTCATTCACCAAAGAATTACCGTGAGGACCTTCTCTAAATCCATAACTGATAGACATAGAAAGATGGGATGCAGAGAAACAATCTTTGACACCGAAACCTCTCTCGCTTGCATCCCTTGCGAGTATCGTGAGCACTTCATCCCAATCAGCCTAATCCGATTCAATCCGATGATATTGGATTGGATTGGTTTTATGATTCTAATGTATCGAATCGGATTAAAATATTTGAAATCTGTTCAAGTATGGATTGGATCGGATATTTACTGAAATCCAATCCGATTCAATCTGTTAATATGCACACACATATATATGCATATATACACACATATACAAAAAAACATACATACATATATACCATCTATGTGCATCCATTTCGAATTCCCTATATGACCATAATCAATTTCGTTCATCTCTTTTTTCTCTCAAATCAATCTTGGATACAAGTCCTCCTATGACCACCCTTTCTTCTCTCTTGAACGTCAAATGTTAAATCTTCAAGATAATAAAGTATGACTATAACCTATAAAATTGTAAACATTGTTTGGTTATTCCCTTCCTAGTCCCCTCCCTCTATCATTTCACTCACAACTGTCAATATTCCTCCTAGTTCCTTCTTAGTCCATTTCAATGTTGCCCCCTCCTGCACAATATTATTGCCCTCAAGTCCAACCCACAACCCCTCTCTCGTAATGTCGCTGCTAGTCTCATACCATGATGCCATCCCCTCCCATGCGACGTCATTTGTCCTCAGTTCGCTACAACTCTTCTGATCTTCATTAAAAGAAAACAGTTTTGGGATAGTTGTCTAGTACGTTTGTTAGTTATTCTTGACCCTTTTGTTTCTTATCTTTTACTTGCTCTAGCTTGTAACCTTATTGTAGGGATGAAACTGAATAAGTTACATAACCAAATGTATCGTACCTATCTAAGAACAAATAAGCATTACTTCTCCTTTCATTTTTAAATTGATATACAATTTTGATTCATATTTTCATAAAATTTTATATTTTTAGTATACATGTAATCTTAGAAATAAATTTCATTTCAAATCTATTTTAAAGGGGTGGCATGTTGCGCAACAGGTTGGTAATATTTAAGCTAGTTTTGTCTTGGATATTCAATCTAGTATGAATTTTATTTGACGATCGTTTGTCGATGATATATTATAGAGCTTTGAAGGACGTTCTTAAAAGTGGTTGGGCTTTGACATAGTTTAACACTCTCAATTAATCATGGACTTCATCAAATTTTGAATACACAGATCGCATTTTTTATTTATCTAACATGTTTTTGTTTCCTTATTTGGTAACTTTCATTATTCTTATTTTAATAAGTTATTGGAAATTAATCGAAAAAACAAACTCATGCATCATTATAAAAAGAAACTTAAATTTCAAATCTATATAGGCCTTTAGTTTGATTGTATGCTCTTCAAATTTTTGTAATGGATTAATGGAATCTTTCAACTTTCACTTGATTACGTGATTTTTCTTTTTTTAACATTTACTCATATTATTGATTTATAGGATATATCCAAATGTGAGATATAGTATACTATAAAATACAAACATGAGAGAGTATACTATTGAGGAGAAACGTGTGCAAAATTCCGATCTAATCCGTAATCCGATGGATTGGATCAGATTGTGTTGAAGTTTATGATGGATTGGATTGGATTAAAAAAAAATCGGTTAATATTAAGTTGGACATGGATTAAGCTAAAATCCGATCCAATTCGATCCATGTGCACCCTTAATCTTCAAAGTAGCATCATACTATCTTCTCCGCCATGAGCTCGAGAATGAAGAATGAAGAACTCAGCCACCCTCTCGTTATGGCTATCGTCTGATCGGATCTTGGATGCACATCCAATCGTCGAAGCATGAAGTAGTCTACAACCGTTGATCAACATCACACTTAATTTGCATCAGAAGTCAATCATGCAGCCACGTGGCTAGCCCTACGCCCTCTGATTGTAGTAGCTGAAGACACCCCTCAGCATTGGATCTAGAGGAGAAGTCACGTGAAGTCATCACGTGACATGGAATACTATCTGGAAATCCCTTGTGAGTTCTTCAAATAACAACCCAGTCCACCTCTAGTTCAACCACGTGTACCTCCTCTAGAGAACTGCAAATACCCCTAGTCATTTTGGATAATTCAACAAATACTCATGTGCATCATTTTGCTTTATTGTCTTTTATTCATACATTTGCATTGCTACCCTTGAATTTGAGCATAGTTTAAACATTCATTTGTCGTTATTTATATTTTTTAAAAGCTTTTTTGTTGTTGAGTGACATAGTAAGATTTTGTTGAAATTTTATTGATGGTGGTTGATTTTTTAAAATTAGAATTGCTAAATCGATTTATAATTCTTGCCATTTCCATGCATAATTTGCTGAAAATATTTTTTTAGTGATCTTAGTCATTGATTCAAAACTTAATATTGTTAGGATATTAAATGTATTATGGATCCTCCCATTTAGAGATATTTAGACCATTTTTAGCTGTAGAAATTATTAAGCTTTGATATTTATTAAACCACGTGTACCTCCTCTAGAGAACTGCAAATACCCCTAGTCATTTTGGATAATTCAATAAATACTCATGTGCATCATTTTGCTTTATTGTCTTTTATTCATACATTTGCATTGCTACCCTTGAATTTGAGCATAGTTTAAACATTCATTTGTCGTTATTTATATTTTTTAAAAGCTTTTTTGTTGTTGAGTGACATAGTAAGATTTTGTTGAAATTTTATTGATGGTGGTTGATTTTTTAAATTAGAATTGCTAAATCAATTTATAATTCTTGCCATTTCCATGCATAATTTGCTGAAAATATTTTTTTAGTGATCTTAGTCATTGATTCAAAACTTAATATTTTTAGGATATTAAATGTATTATGGATCCTCCCATTTAGAGATATTTAGACCATTTTTAGCTGTAGAAATTATTAAGCTTTGATATTTATTAAAATTACTTAATTCAATATCAATCTATTTTTTTTGCAAAATCTTCATTAAAAATTCATTTCTCTCCTGAAAAATCCCCAAAGTTCACATTAGGTTAGTTTTGTATAAATTCACACTCTGATCATGTTTCATAATTTGTGGACTTATTTTGATGGAAAAATTATTGAATAGCCCTTGAACTTGGCCAGGTTTGCACCGTATTATTTATCCACATAAAAAATAAAGAATTCCTTCTCAAAAGCCTAGCATTTAAATTTTCTTAATTAGTACTTAGGCATGCAATTGTTTATATGTTTCAACCTTGAGATTAACCCAAGTAAAATAAAATTAGCCACTTCACATTAATTACTCTTAATTTTAAATGGTTTTTGACAGATCGCTAATTGCCCGGCTACAACGTAACATCGACAAATTAATTAAAGGTATTTCGTGATTCGTCAAGGAAACAACCCCTTGGTTCGCTGAACTTGTGGACTTGTCGAATCCTTATCTGAAAGCATCATATGCACACCTAATGACAGATTAGACGAGGATATTTTATTTGTCGCTATTATATGTTTATTACAATTAATCAAATTTTCACCATAGGTGAATGTGACGACGAGCTTGCGAAGCTTGTCGCTTACATGCAAGATAATGGTCTAGAAGTCCCTCCATAATATGCTCATTATATTCCTCGAGTAGGGACACCTCCAAGTCTGACACGTACTCGTTAACCCACACAACATTCCTCTAGCCAGCATCATAGCCCTCGCGAGTCTCTAGGCCCTACCAACCTCTACCCTCTCAACCTCTCCCACTTTCTCGGGGTCTTCTCAGCACGCATGACCCTTCACAGTCTCAAGGCCCTCCTCCACCTCAGGATCCACATAGAATCTTAGAGTTTTTTCGTGATGGGTATTTCCAACACACATACTTCTTCATATATTTTTTAAGAAAACCCTTATTCATAGTCATGCTTTATTTATAATTCTATAAAACTGTTTTGAATATTTAGATACACTCTTGATAATTATCATGCTATCTCCCAAGTGCTTAGTAAGGCCTTCCGTCCTATGCCAGATTAGTTAGACTACATATGGAGTTGCATGACTCCTGCTTAACAAGAGAGAATTTTGAATGGTATCCATGTAGGAACTATTTTGAAATAATCATTTTATTTTTAATTTTTCAAGTGATTATTAATAATAAACATTAGAATCATCGAATCTATTTTCTTGACCCTCGAGCCACACAAAAGGAATGTATCAGCATGCCCTAGTAAAAGTAGCAACAGACCAAGTGAATGACAATGTTTATAGAGCCAGAAAAGCTGTATTTAAAAACTTGATGATGTGGAAGATTGGGAGAGGACAAAAGCATGTGGTCCATCATGGTGCACTCCAGAGAGGTGGAGTCATTATTACGAGCTCTTTGCTCAAGAGGATTTTCAAAAACGTTCTGAAGCAGGGAAGACGAACAGAGGGAAGTAGACAAGTAGATCCACCAGTGGATCAAAAAGTTTTGGAACTGTGAGGAGTGAAATGGTATGTAATATATATATGTATATATATATATATCAAGTTTCAACTTTACCGATGACTAATATTGGAAATAATAGAGTGCTGCTAACAAACGTCCCCTATCATTGGAAAAATGTTAGACTACTACACATACAAGTCAGGGTGACTGGTCTATACCAGAAGCAAAGGTGGTGATGGTAATGATGATCGCCTGAACAACTAGGGTTAAGTTATCAATTAATCAATGTCGTTGTGACCCTAATCAAGCAAGCAATCAAACGAGAAGATAAATCACTTTTAAAAATCAAACAATGAATGTGAGCGGTTTGCTACTTTTATTTACCTGGCATAGCGATCAGGGTCAAACACAAGGAGCACAATTAAGAGCTAAGTAATGGATTTCAAAAGATTTTTTTGTTGTTTTTAGTGGTTTTTATTTTTTTTATTTTTTATTTTTTCAATATAAGAAAACAAGCACAACACACACTTAAACACTCTTTTTTGTATTTTTAAAAAGGATAAAAAATATCAGAAAACATTTTTGAATTTTATATGTTTTAAAATATTTTTGATAGTTTTTATTGATTTTTTGGATGTTTTTATAATTTTCTAAAAATCAAATAGTGATAAAATAAACAAACAATGAACAACCAGGAGTAATTTGCAAATTTAAAATAAATAAAATGCTCAAAACTCTTGAAACTAACTTTTATGATAATAAATATCTACAAATAGAGACTGGAATCACTATTTGTGGATTTTTCTATGATTTTGTACAATTTTATAAGTTTTCTAGTGTTTTACAAAATTTTAGATTTTTCTAAGGTGTTTTTGAACAAAAATGATATTGAAGCTTAAAGATAATAAAAGACAAATACTCTAATTTTTTTAGAATTTTATGTGCATTTTTGAATTTTTATGATTTTCTAAGGCAAATAGGATACTTTTTTGGAGTTTTTGATTTTTTAATAATAGAAAAAGCGCACAAATCAACACACAACATTACCACAAATAAAACATGCAATCAAAGACTACAGGTAATTTTTAGGTAAATTTTGGAGTTAATTTAATATTTACCGCATTAAATAAAAAATAAATAATTAAAAACAATACAGAGGGACCTTTCTATAATTACTTTAAGTTTTTGGACCTCTGGAATAACAAGATCAAAAACTATAGGGGGTCGCTATGCAATTTGTCCATACAACACATGCGCATCACGTGAATTAGGTAGGGGTATAAATGCAATTTCCAAAACTAAAGATTCATTCCATAACGCAAACAAAGTTCAAGATAGAACCTGCAAATAACCCAGAAAACTCGTGCGGGTACACGTGACTCTAACTCAGATGGACTACAAAACAAATTTGGAAACTAAAGGGATCTAACTGCAAATGTTCTCAACTACACATTATATTTATTATCCTAAAGCGAAATAAAAGATAGGGTGGAAATGAAATATACCCTTACCGGCAGGGACGATACGTGGCTCGATCTAACGGCTCAGGGGTCTGCACTGGTGTACGGCTCTGATGAGGCACTGCAAAGCCGATCTGACGGTTCAGAATTTGTCGGGGATGTGCGGTCAGATCTGACACTCTAGGTCTGATCCAACAGTCTGCAGGTGTGATCTGTCGGACGGAGCAAATGAGGGATCAACTTTGATCAGACGGCTAAAGGCGAGGTGTGATTAGACGGGCCTGATCTGATCTGGAGCGCTATCTTCAAATCGAACAGTAGAAGGGGGAGCTGGAAGAACTCTGCTCAGGCGAACTTCAACTGGACATGGAAGACGATCTACGGGTTTGCTGACTTCGCTAAAAGGTCCAACACCGTCGTGAGGGTGCTCCGCATAGACTAGAATACTCGGATGGAGGAGTTGACGGACGGATGGTCGAGACAGTGGGCTCCACTGGAGCTGCTCCGCCTCCTAGAATGGGGCTCAAACCATGCCTCGTCAAGCACGTGGGCACCTGCAAAGGAAAGGTGGGCTTAGAGGCTTTGCTCCGGTCTGGTTATTGCATGGAACAAAGAGGAGAAGCAACAGAGGAATGATTTTGATCTTCGATGTACATGGAAGAGGGAGATCAGATCTTAATCTCGATCGAAATATCAAGTCTAAGGTGGTCAGGTTGCGAGGGAAGATGGAAGGCATAGTCGTGCGTGAATCGGTACGGGTAGGTGCACGTTGGTTGGAGCTAGTGGAGCAGCGGCGGAGGCGACGGTCGAGATCGAAATGAAAAGCGGAAAGAAAGGGAAATTGGGTGTACTTGGGTATGCTATTGTGATCGGCGAAGTGAGGCAAAGTGGAAGGTGGGGTTTTGGCCTCAATTGAGCTGTGGAGGGCGCATGAGGCTATACACGATGGAGCTCTGACCACGTTCTTGAGCTGCGGACAAATTACCACCAAACACAGCTCCCAAGGGCTCTCCGGAAGGTTGTCACACTGCTGGAGATTGCTAAGGAGGGAGGTAGCGGTGAGGTACGAGCTACCGCGCTCGGGAGGCAGAGGAGATGTTTTATGGGGGTGCCTAGCATTCCAGAAATATCAGAGAGGTGCTCGAAACCCTAGGGCGATCCGACTACGCTTAGGGATCCGCAAAGGCCACAGATCCTATGAGAATATTCGGGTGTAAAAAGCGAGTTGACTGGTGATTGGACCCGATTGGGAAAATTTATAGAAATCGAGTCCGACGATGGGGTTGACGGGTTGGGTCAGCTGGGGGAGAAGGTTGATCGTGGTCAACATTCTGATGTGGATGAATCAGAAACTAAGGATTTACAAAATGAAAGAATAATGAATAAAAAATAACAAATGATTTCAAAATAAAAAACGAATAAAATTAAAATTATTTATTATTTTTCAAACTATTTTTCTATGATTTTTAATTATTTTTATGAAAAATATAGATTGGGTATATAGAGTATAATGTAATATGTACATGCATAATATACCTATATATTATGTACATGTATTTTTATTTTATTATTTTTACAAAAATATCTTTTTTTATATTTTATTTATTTACAACATAAATTGAGGAATATAAAATGATTTTTATTTGATTTTTATAGAATAAGTAGATATGTTAATTAATTAAATGTCTTATACACTATACCAATATGTGTCTTTTGTATGAAGTTTGGATTTTATTTTTATTTTATTTTGTATTTTCTAATTTTTATTTTATTTTTATTTTATTATTAAGGGTATGCACAAAATTTTAAAAATATAATATGTACAAAGTATACATTAAATATAATGATGTATAGGTATAGGTATTAAGTGGCTATACAAGGATCCTACCTCCCCCTACATTCTTCCTTATCTATCAGGTCACTTATTAACCTTATTTCTGGGTTTGAGTCAGTCTGTACTTATTTCATAATTACATGCTTCTTTAATTTTCTTTTCTCTTTATTCTTTTATTTTTGGAAAATATGTGTTAATTCTGCAGTATTAACAAGGACATGTACAAAGATAATTTATTATATTTACACTTATTTACATGTTTTTTGCTAAAAGATGAAGCTAAAATAAAAGAATAGAGAATGAGAATCATATATTCATCAGGTATGCATATTACTACTACTACTACTACAAAATTATAGTTACTTGGTCAAAAACTTAAAAATATTATAGGTTCGTTACATGGAGATTTATACGGAAAGGTTTGGTGGCCATAATCTGAAGAGGAACTGTACCTCATCGTCATCTTATGGTAAGAAGTCCTTAAAGTAAGTGAAGTAAGTCCTAATAGAAGTCAAACTTTGGATGGTTTGCCATCCAAGTTCTCATCCTCTTCTGATTCGACTAGAGCCTCCAATAATTTTGGGATGACCTCAATGTATAACACGCCAACATCTTAGTCAGGTGTATCTAAGACTGAGTTTAGACAACTATCATAGGCTGTGAATTCACTGGTAGGTACCATGTCTTCTGGATTACAAAACTTATCTTTTGAAATGATCTCTTTGAAGGAGTATGTAACTTATTTGAGGTATGACATATTCTCAATTATGTTTTAGTATAGACAATGATTCATCTTTCTAACGTTTACAAAGACTTCTTTTGCTTCTAGAGCTACAATTTCAAAAGTTCATGAAGTGGAAGATGAGGACGAGGAGGAGGATGGAGAGGAGCAGGAAGAGGATGAGGATGATGCCAATGCATATAGTCTCACATCGCAAAGGGGTTGTAATCTTGGAATGTATAGAAAATAAAAAGAATCCAAAAAAAAACTGACAAGGAGAGGAAGGACAAGGGAAAGGAAAATGCAATGGAAAGTGTTTTCTCAAAATGGAGGAAAAGGAAGTTTTGATGCAAACTATAGACTCTGTAATAATATTTTATTACCAAAAGCTTCTAATGTTAAGAACTTTAGTGTCCGGATGTTAGTCATGAACTTGTAATTTTCTTGAACTTGGACTTGTAGCTTTCTATTGTCTTGAAGTTGTAGTTTTTTAAATATATTTGCACTTTATCCTCTTGCTTATATATATTAAAGTGCATGTTGAACTTTGGCTTTATACAAATAAGATTGGTTTTTCTTAGAGATAATTGTATTAGGTTGCAACTACATGTGATTAGGATGACTGTATTATAATATTGGTTGGAAGATCTCAAGAGGCTTGGATGATTATATTAGCTTGTATTATACTACTGAAGAATCATACACTACAGGTGGTGCTGATTATTTTTTATTAGAGAATCAGAGTTTACGACTACATTGCTACTACTTTGCTACCACTATTGTAGCAAAGTAGTAGTCAAGTGGTCGCAGAATGTGGCGGAAACAACTACCTTGCTACTACAATGGTAGCAAAGTAGTAGTAAGATGGTCGTTATTAAGAAATAGTAGTGGTAAAGTGGTCTTTACGTGGCCGTTGAAATGTTTTTCTTGTGGTGGTAACATGGTCGTAAATTAGTGTGCATTTGATTGCAATATAGATGATAACATATGACTGAATTGTGACTATATCTCGACTCTCAATGACTACATTAATGACTACAGTAATGACTACATTGTTGTCGCAAAATTTCTGCGATCATATCAACCCGACCATAGATTTTGCTCATTGGCACCATGTAGCTACCACCTTGCTACCATAGTTGTAGTCACAAAGTTTGCATTTTCTTGTAGTGTTGTTATGTCTCGCACGCAAGACCATAACACAATTATCCATCTTGTCGGTGTATGCATGACGTATGTGTATGTTTTGTATTTGTGCATTTCTGGTATTCACAATTCATCTTGGGTTTAGCACACACGTTTGCATCACCATGTATCCACTATGTGTGTGCGCGCGTGCACGTGCATGCATGCATATGAGCATGTGCATAAATGTATATAGCATGTGTACATCCTATGCACGTTAATGTCTTTGTGTATTGCATATTTGTTTAGGTGTCTTTGTGTGAATGTGTGTGTGTGAATTTGTGCATGTGTAAATGCTTGTTTGTGTGATATGTGAATTTGTATGCCTGTGTAAATGTTTATTTGTGTGATTATTTGTATGAATTTGAGTGCATGTGTAAATGTGCATTTGTGTGAACGTGTAGGAATAAATCTATGTGTAAATGTGTTTTTGTGTGTGAGAATGTGTATCATTGTTGTGTATGTGTGAATGTATATATGTGAGAGTGTGAGCATGAGCTAATGCATGATCATGCATGCGTGTTTATGTGCACTCATGAATATGTGAATGTGTGTGTGTGTCTAAATGTGTGTGCATATGTAGGGTGGAGCATTGGGCCGGGTCAGCCCGGACCCGACCTGTCAAAGCCCGGACCCAGCCCGGACCCGATGTATGTATGGGCCGGGCCCGGGTCTCCATAATACCCAAATTTTTATTTCGGGCCGGGCCCAACCCGAACACGTGTAGACCCGGGGTGACCCGACCCGACCCGCTCCACTCACCTACGCCTATATCTAACATTACCCCCCCCTCTTATCTTCCTATAGGACCATCTACTATTGGACATGGAGGACTTCTTGCGGCTAAAGCACGAGCTGAGGATAATGGCCACCTCTATGTCTGAAGCCCTGTGCTTTAGGTCCAAGGCCCTAGTGAAGGTGATGGAGTGGTGTTTGAGCAAGCTAAAGAAGTGGGTGCCAGAGATACTATGGGTGAAGACAAGCTCGGAGAGGGGTCGAGGCTATAGGAAGCGACCATAAGGTTGATCCATAGAAGAAAGGAAACGACTGGGTTTATTTCACTGCTTGTTTTCAGTTCATCAACATTTTGTTTGTTCCTCGCTTTGTTTGTTCCTCGCTCTCTGTTAGATTCCATACAATTCCCTCTTTTATTTCTAACCCGTTCCATTTCCATTCATTTCTAATCTGATCGAGCCTTCAATATAATGCAACTAATAAATTGTCTTCAACTTGTGCAATCTCCTAGAGCTAAACACATCTGAAATAGCGAAGGAGCTTTTATTTCAGGGAGATTGAATAACAGACCATCATGATCTGGACCTCATTGTCCTCGATGCATCAACGTCTTGTGTGATGAGATAGAAACTTTCCACCCAGGTTGCCATCATCATCGAGAACTTGGAAAGAATTATAGTACATTTGCCATCCCCTTTTGTGGATGTGCACAACAAATGCCGTATGTGCATTATAACTGTACATGCATTCAGAACTTTGGTAGGGAAGCACAATCTAGTGGGAACAACTTGGAGCGGGCCGAGCCCGGCCCGAACCCGGGCCCAGACCTATGGGCCTTGGGCCGGGTCCGGGTTTTCGATTTTGCAAAAACCTCGGGCCTCAATCCGGCCCATGGCCCGAGAAAAATTAGCGGGTTTGGGTTGGGCTTTTCCGGGTTGGGCCGGGTCGAGTCCAATGCTCCACCCTATGCGTATGTACAAATTGTAAATGTACATGTGTGTGCATATGAGCATTTGTGCATATATGTAAGAGTGAGTAAGTGCTTGGTGATGAACCTATTTTCACCATTTTAATTGTCTTTGCATAGTACAAGCGATGAAAACGATCCAGCAAAAACCACACCTTCAAATATGTGGAAATTATTTTACTTGGCGAGATACTAAGGTCAAACACAGGGACACGAGCCTCCTCATCTGTCTATCGAAAATTACTTATTAAATATAAGTGGTTAAATTCATAAATTCTTGTCTTCAGATGCAGATGCGATGCACAACATATAATGCACAAATATTCAATGCAAACAGAATGGCAGATACCTGATGCAAAGAGAACACTATGTAATGCATGCATTTTTTATTTGAGTTTTATGCAATTAAACGAGATGCATGTGGATGATATGCAAAACAAATGATAATATGCCCTAAAATAGTTCACATCCTGAGAGAATTAAAGATGATTTTGATTTCATCATAAAATTGAGGATTAAACTGAACAAAGATTAAATATGGCATTTAAACGATAAACAAATGAGATAATGAACACCTAAAACTTAGCATGGATAATAAGGTGTCAAATCAACTAAATAAGCTTGACATTAGATAGAGAATAAAAAGAGCAACAAAATGAATATGAAATCAACCAATTCGGAGTTTATATGCTCAAGATATGATCAATAAAGTCCAAGGGTCTAAATGTAGTAAAAAATGCAAAATAAAAGGATAAATATTACAAATAGGTCCTTTGCAGGGGTATGGATGCAATTTTGAAAGATGGAGGGCATCTTTGCAAAAAACCCAGGCGCGCACGTGAAGCACACGTGCCTGGGTAGGACCTATTTGTAAAATGTTAAAGCTCGGAGGGATTGTCTGCAATTGACCCAGCCCACATGTGCGAGAGATTTTCATCTCATAAGGCTCCTCCCTTCTATGCATAGTACTAATAATATATGAAATCAAAATTCCAATATTCTCATTATGAACTAACATGGGCTAGTATTTTTACAAGAAATTTCTAGCCAGCCTTCCTGTAAGAGCTTTTGTTTTTGCTTAATACCAATCATATTAGTACTTGATAGAAACAATTTATTTATCCTCAACGCCTCTTATTTCCAAGAATTAGTCACTTCAACGATCTTTGATGGCTATACGGGTATCCAAACAAAGTACAAATGAGATGGATGCTTGTTGTCCCAACCATTCTTGTTTGCCCCGATACCGATGAGGGAAGGGGGTAATTTATACCAATGTTTTCATATCGTTGATTCCTGGGTGTAGTGCTTCTTCCCCTATGCCGCCTATTGGTACTAGTTAAGTGGGATTGACACACAATACATAACCCATAGGTTTAACCTTATGTGCGCGGGCTAGGTTCGGGACGAGGCGGAAGCTCGGGCATCTGGCTCGAAGGACTGCAGGGTTGGAGGCCACATGGCATGCCTTTGGGCTTCAAATCAGACTCGACGAGCCAAGCCAGGTGCTTCGTGGCAGAGGTTTGGCATTCATATGGACCGTCTGATCCAGATGATCGGATGGTAACTGTATCTTGCTCCTCCTCTTTCGTCGGAGAAGGTTGTGCTCCGATGATCACCCACGATCTCCACCGAGGCCTAGTTGCCCAGCTGAAGATTGGATCACCTCTGCGAAGTGACTGCGACGGCCGTCAGAGCTGTGAAAAGTGATGGGAGGGTCCAGACCCACAAGGCAATGGAAGGTGGCCGACGAAGGTGCTCTTGAACAGAGCTGCATCGAAGCCTCCGGCTAATGATGATTTATGGTACCTGCATATGTTAGGATAGTCGGAGCATGCATTGTGAGTGAAGTGGGATGGAGAGGAAACAACGGGGTGGAGAAGGTGTCGACCCTGAATGGGTTCACATCCGGCTTCACCGGCGGTGAAAGCCTGGGATGATGGAGGTTATGGAAGATCAGAGAGGGTGATCAGAGACATGCGCGTGGATGATGGGTGAACGGTGAATGTAGTGAGGTGATGGAGCGAGGGTGAAGCTGAGTGTGTACGTTGGAAAAATACATGAAAATATCAGAGAAGGAGGGCGAAGACGTAACTGATCGAAGAGGAATTTGGCAGTGGAGGATCTTGGGACGAGGTTTCTAAGGAGCCTCAGGTCATCACTCAACAAGCCCAGCTACAGCTTGGAGATTAATCGGCCGCCTAAGGATGTCGTTACTTGGCCGGTGGGCCAAGGGTCGACACCAGCCTTGAGGGCCCATGATCGCTGATCAATACCCCCCTCCTCTGTCATAGGAGGAGGGGGGTAGCTATGGGTCAAGCCATGAATGGTGGACGATTCAAAAAGGAGGCAGAAGCAGAGGCTTTATAGGTGGAGGAGTTCCGACCATTACTGGTGAGAGGGTGATTTGTCACGGTCGAGAGAAGATGGTGGTGAACTGGCTGCATGCAATGAAGGTTGTGTAAAGGGCATGAACGTTAGGGTTACGTGGAAGACCGTTTGGCTGATGGAGAGGTGTCGTGATGGCGGTGCTAAAATGGAAAAGGGGAGCGGGGTTGGAGATGTAAAACGACTGGCGAGAGGACGTTTGGAGGAGGACGATGACGCTCCGTCGTTGGATCATGTGATCCAATGGCTAAAATGAAGGCGCGAATCGAGGGCTAGGATTAAATCTGATTATCTGATCCTACGATGGTTAACGATGTGTGGTTGTACGGTTGGGATGAAGTTGGATTTTCATCCTACGACGGGTGTGGAAAGGGTGACGTGGAGGGATCAGGGCCATTGGATAAAATGTCATCCAATGGCTATGTTGGAGCGGAAATGAGTGGCCTTGATGAGTCTGATCATGAGAGATCGGAGGGTTGGGGGAGAGCTGGTGTGGATGGCGGAGATGGAGGCGTGAGGCGAAGATCCAATGGTCTGGGAAGCGTGCGGGTGGCGAAAGGAGGTGTAGCCACGTGGGCTGCACAGAGGGTGCCACGTGGCCCAACCAAATTATTCGAAAATAAGAAAAAGGATATAAAATAAGAAAGAAATAGTATGAGGAAAAATTAGCAAAAAGTCAAAACATGAAAGTTGTAGATCTCGAAGAGATCTACAAGTTTCATTTGGATAAAAAGCCAAAAGAGATAAAAAAATATAAAGAATGATTTGTGGGAGAATTTTTAATAGATAAACACTGCTTTTAATGGATTCGAGATTTTTTGTATTTTTTATTTCTTTTAAAGCTCAACATAAATATCTACAATATTTATCTATTTTTTGGGATTTTTAATAAAAGAGAAGAAAATAAAATGATTAATTTAAATACAGAAATTAGGGTATTATAGGAAGAAGGATTATTGATAAAGATGTAGAATTAATGAGGATTTGCAATGAAGTTTTTGTGTTTTGAGGATATTAAGGGAGTATTGAAATGATAAATTAGAGATTCATCAGTATGTGCGTGAATGCGAGGGCATGGGTGTGAGATTGCTTGAATGTGAATGTATACTTTACTTCGTAAATGCATATTTTTTATAATAATAATATCATCTCATAATACAATACCTCTTTGTAATAGTTTAGTATTGGTGATCTTTGACTGAAATTATTTTACTTAGCTTTGTAATTATCTCTTATTTTTTCAATTATTTTTTATGGCGCATTGGGCAACTCCTTTCAAGTTTATAATTAGCTCTATAACTATAACATAACATCCAGCTCTCCAGGGTTGTCCACCAGGATTACCATATCTACTTACTTGATGACTTATTTAGCACCGCCGATGTACACACTCTAGATTCGAAATCTTCAACGTAATAGCTATATCCAGATCAGAGTATTTCAAAGGGAAGATTTCAATGACCATCTCATATGGTTTTGATTCTTGTATGTTTGGTTGCAGGTATGCTTGAGGGGTGTGCTTAGGGAAAAGACCATTGTGCTGGTGACTCATCGGGTGGACTTTCTACACAAATGCCTCTAATATTGCCTTCCATATCATTTTATAAAGATGCATCTTCATACCAAATATGCTTTGAGATAACATCTATTTTAGTACAGAATTATGATAGTAAATGTTGGATTGCTAACTATAGATATGTTTAGAGGATGCATGAGTCTGAGATGAAGATGTTCTACATTGGATGTAAAGTTTGTACACAGAAGAGTTTGTTTATAAACTATTATGCATCTGAAGATTGAGCAACTTCGATAATGAGTATAATGCAACAAGTCTTATGGGGGATATCTACCTTATAACTGTCAAGGGTCTCTTCGAGGTATGCTTTCCTTCATTGGCTGCGAGAGAGAGAATGAGAGATAGATGGAGAGAATGGAGCGATAGGGGCTCCCGATCGGCGACGTTCTGATGCATTCGTTCCCCTCCCCATGGAAGGTCATTTATAGGATGTAAACCCTTGCCACGTCCGCCCCCATCCTTCTCGCCCAAGCGGTTAGGTCTCCGTGAGACCCGACCTTGCCGCAACCGCACGTCGGTCACGCCGGCCGTTCTACAATAACCATAACATAGCACCCACTGTGGGGTTAGAACACAATGTCCAAAATTGACACATTTTGACTAATGTATGCAAGTTCCAGTGAACTTACAACATAAGAGCTTGGTGAGGCTTCCGGCTCTTCTTGAGGCGGTGCACGCAGTGCTCCAGGAAGAAGGATGTTTGTGAGAATGTCTGAAGCTGGAAAATGTGGATCGAATGGAGTTCGTCCAAGTTGTATGATGAAATGATCGATAGCAACTGTGAGAAAGTTAGGCTTGAATGCATTTATTCTGGAGCGTTGAGAATGCTTGAGAATGAATTGTGAGGATTATAGGCATTTGGGGGAAGGGAGAGACAAAAATCAAAGATCAACAATCCCTCTTTCTGTAAATAATTAGATACTCCACCACTTAAAGTGTGAAGATTTCGAGACCCCCTTTTCTTGGCAATATATTTGAGAAGATCTGAATAACAAGTTTAATATCTTGTTTGGGCCTAAAGATATGTGGGTCATGATAAGAGTGGACGAAAAATCATAAACTATTTATGGATTTTCCTACATGATAACAAGACCCATTACTTAACTTATGTGTGTAGATCTTTCCTTTCATGATTGTATCAGGTTCAAATTATTGGAAATCATCTGAACTCTGTTATAGCATCCGAGAAGTAACACATCTTTGCTTTCAAATCTAACCTGGAGCTTGCCAAGGTTGCATATATTTGGAACTTTGAATATCTTAATCGAAACAATGTGAAACTTGACCGTTGGGGTATTTTCCTTGCATCAGATGAGGTATATCATTTTCTTTTGTCACCATTTTCGGGTGTAAAGGTCCTATTATTAGTACGGCTTTTATGAATCTCCATTTCATCACTTTTATTCTTTCATTTTGGCCTTTAAACCCTACCTAAATGCATGTAAATATCATTATTTTGCACAAATTGATATTTATTATTTATTGTTTAAATATTGTATAAAATACATTGTTTAAAGCCAAAATAAAATAATAAAGAGAAGAAAAGAAAAAGAATAAAATATCAAAGGTATTTTATGACTCTAAACCCTGAGACCTAGGCATCTTGATGACTGGGTCACAAGGAATAAAGTAGGAGGAGACAAGGGTCATAACAATAAAATCCTAATTTATATCCTTCATTATTGTATTTTTGAGATATATTTTATTTTTATTATTTATTCCTCAAATAGAGAAACCTTGTACATGGAAGTTGTAGATAAAAATATATAGAAAAATATAAAATTGATTTCACATAAAAATAATATTCAATGTACCTTTTATACTCAAAAAAAGATTCAAAATCCAAACTTCCCAAACCCATATCTTCTCTGTATGAATTCAAAATATATCAAAATTATCTTTAATTGTATATAACTTCTAATAAGCTATTAAATGAAGGTGGTTTCATTTAGTTTGGAGTTAATATGTAAAAGTAAGGTTTTGGACCCCTATTGTATAGTTTACCTGAATAAAATATTTATTTTATTTATTATGTATTATTTTCTAACTTTTTATTTTTATATTTTTTAAATATTATTTATAATATCTATACATATTTAGAACAAAATAAAACCATAAAGAAAATACTAAAATAAAATAATATACAAAAATACATAGATGAATATACCTATATATTATATACCTATATTTATTTAAATGTACAAAGTACATTAGACTCAATATAATAAAAATATATTTATGTGCATACAAATAAATTATAAATATATGAATTATGAAACTAAAATAATAAAATCAAAAATACCAAATAAAAATAAAATATACAAAATATAGGTAAATACACCTATAAATAAAACCCTAAAAAGTAACTTGCAATAGATTAACTCATAAAAACAAATAAAAATCATATTAAAATACTACATAAAATAATAAACATTTTTTATTTAATTAATTGGATTAATATTTTATTTATATTTACTTATCATTTATTTTCATGTTTTGTCATGTAGTAGGCTGATTGGCCCAATGGGGGTTGAGTTGCCGTTGACCCCAGTCAACTCTTAATCTCCTTAGGCTTGCATGTCAGAACTACTGCTTCCCTTGATTCCACCGCTTTTTGGAGGCTGATCATTGCACTCATTCAGCTCGACGTCTCTTTGACATTTGCACCTCGATCCATGGTCTTTCACGCCTAGATCTCACATCGATCCGAGGGCCACTGTGTCGAGCATCATTCCCCGATGAAACCTCGCCCGTATATAGTTTCGCCTTGTGCCTCCATTATTTTTTGATCCTTCTTCCGCCCTCGAACCCTATGTTCGAGCTTTGATTCCCTTTCCTAGAGACAACATGAGGTTGATCAACGCTTCTAGGAGTTTGTTAGGTGTTGAATTGAAGAGATCCAGTTTGTTAGAGCTCCTTCACCCGAAGCTTGCTTCAGGCATGTCCCCAGTGAGCTCCTCCCCCTTTCTTTGTGTTTTTCGATTCGTAGAGTTAGCAATAGCGTAGTTATTTCAGTTAAATTTGTCTTTTACTTTGTAAAAATCAAAACTCTTGCCTCACCAGAGCTCCGGCTCCGCCTCTCTGTTCAGACCACTCCCATCACGCTTCACCTCACCTCACATTTGAAGCTCCTTCCCCTTTGCCATCTGATCACCCTAAGCACCCCCATTCCCCTCGATCTTGCACAGATCAAGGAATCGGATCTCCATCCTTCGCCTTTCATTGGAGATTACCGCTCTGCTGCATCTTACGCCTATTCTGTATCTAGAAGCCATCCTTAGTTTCGCCTTTTTGTCCCTAACATATCCTGCAGGAAACAAAATGAAAAATCACCTTTGCAAGGGTCTTTGAAGTCCAAACAGAGGCTCTAGGTGTCGAGCTTTGCTGGAGCATCTCCGGTGGTGTTCGGACATTTTGTGGAGCCCAACAGACGTGTATATACTCCAGGAAACATTCGGGCACTTCAGGAGCAAATGAGGTAGCCGGAGCTACGTCGGAGACATGATCGAAGTTCAGCTTCACGTTGTTCTTCGACCGTTCTTCATGACCACCTATTAGTTGCCAGATCTTCCGGCTACGCTAGATTATACATCAGTCGTTGGATCTTCCTCACCCGCGATCGTCAGATCTGAAGTGTACGATGAGCGGGCCGAGCGACTAAGGTAAAATATCAATGGTCGTTGCGACCTCAACCACTCGGATCGGACTCAATCAAGAAAATAAGACCACCAAAATAAAAATCAATCAATCAAATCAAGAAAGCAATCTCGCTAATTTATTTTACTTGGTATAGCTACCATGGTCGAATACAAGGAGCACGTGATGCTAATGCTACGAAGTAGTCAAAAATTCAATAAAAATAAAGGAAATGGTGGTTTATATTTTTCAAAATTTTTTATGATTTTTAATATATGAGAAAAAGAATAAAGGAACTCAATAATTCACATTCCAACAATTGTTTAAAGCATAAAAAACACTCAAAAAATTCAAACAAAAATATTTTTGAGTTTTAAAATATTCAAATGTTTTTGTGTATTTATGGGATTTTTCTTATTTTTGATTTATTTTCTAAAAATGAAATAAAGTCAGGAATCAAAACCAATGTACAGCTGGAACCTAAAGCCGGATTAAAATTGCTTAAAATGCCTATAAAATTTGAGCAGCAACTTTATGTGAAACTACAAGCAAAAATCTAACTAGAGTATGGGTTTTGTAAATGGGAATGCAACAAAAATTAGACCGAAATAGAACAAATCAAAACAAGAAAACATGAGTTTTTTCAAAAATTTTCAAGGCTTTTTAATATTTTTAGTTGATTTTCTAAAACAGACAGTGACAATTTTTATGGTTTTTAAATTTTTAAAATATTAAACGAAGACAAAACATAACAAAAAAATCATAAAAATTCTTACACCATGGCAGGAGCCATGTGTCAAAATTTCCTGATTTTTGGACACTATTTGCTATTTATTAAATAAAAAATGACACACACAACAAACATGGACCTATGTGCAATTATTGAAAAGTTTCCTGCCAAACAGTGACACACGGAAATAGTTTAGGGCTTAATCTACAAAAAATCCAAATCCGCACGTGGGCAGCACGTGAACCAGACACTGATGAATCCACATTTCATCATCTTTATTCTATCATTTTGGCACCAAAAACCCTAGCAAATGCCTGTAAATACCCTTTATTTCACCATCTTAGCATTCATGCATGTACCTGTAAATAGTGTATAAAATACTGTAATTAAAGCCAAAATTATAGAATAAATAAAAGAAAAGAAAAAGAATAAAATATTGTAAATATTTTATGACCCAAAACCCCGAGACCTAGGCATCTTGATGAATAGGTCGACCAGGAACAAAGTAGGGGGAGATAAGGGTCAAATACCTATATTATTCTATTCATTCTTTATTCATTTTGGGACCTATTTTTGGTTCCACTTTTTATACATCAAATAAAGAAACTTTGTACATGAAAGTTGTAGATGATTTTAGATAGAAAAATACAAAATTGATCTCATTCAAAAAAAATATATAGATAAAAAGTTATGGTCTGAATAAAAATCCAGAATCCCAACTTCCCAGACCCGTATCTCACAAATGAAAACTCCAAATGCATCAAACTCACCTTTAATTGTATATAGAATAAAATAATCTTTTTAATGGTGATGGTTTCGCATTTGGCGGAGCTACGGTTTGAAAGTTGAGTTTTGGACCTTCATTGTATAATTGTACAGATTAAAATATTCAATTTATTATTTATTCATTATTTTTGTATTTTTATATTTTTATAATTTTGTAAATAATACTTATAATAATTATGTACATTAAAATTGGAATAAAAACCTAAATAAAATTCAAAATAAAATACTTACATATTTGATACATAGGTAAACTACCTTTACCCATACCTATACCCATACCTATACTATACCTATTCATATTTTATTAAATATACTAAATATATCAGAAAAATGAAATAAAAATATATTTACATGTATAAAAGTATTTTATAACTTTATAAAATAATAAATAAAAATAATAAAATTAAAATACACAAAATAAAAATAAAGACTAAAATATATAGGTATTATACCTATAAAGGGCTAAAAATGAACTTGTAAAAATAAACCTCATAAAATTAATTAAAATTCATGATAAAATTCTTTACAAAATTTTAAACATTTTTTATTTTTGACCTAAAAGTAAATAAATCGTTTTCTATTTTTAATTTAATTTTCAAGGAATTTTTAGGGGGGTTTTCCTGGTTGGTCCACGTGGACCAACCAGGTGGTCTGGCTCGTTGAGCGAGGTCAACAGCCTGACCTACCTCCCTTAGCCTCTGCCTACCTCGTTTTTCGCCCGCTTTTGCGGATTTATCGAGGTCACATCTTACATCTTTTCATGAAATTTTCTTCTGCAAAGTTGCTGCCCTATGATCCATCTTGCTCGCCCATGGCTTTTTTCGGGGAGAGCATCGATGCTCCTCCCGTTGTCCCTCGATTTGAGAGACCGTTCATCAACCATTCAAAACCAAGCCCCCTCATCCCTCGTCCTCTTTGAACCGGTTTTTGGGCACCAAAATCCTCCAGGTGAGGGTCGAGGGCGAGCTTCCGTGACAGGGGAGTCCTCCCCCATCTCAGTCGAGGTGCGACGAGCCCCAAACGCCGCGTTCCACCATCTCCGGCCACCTTGCGGCCGTGAGATTCAACCTCGAGTCTACAGCCTTTGAGGTCATTTCTTCTCCTTTTTCTTGCGTTTTCTTAATTAGTGTAGCTCTTAGGATTAGTTTATTCCACTCCATTTCGATTCAGATCCCCTCCTTCGCCGAATCCACCCCTCGCCGGAGCAAGCTCCGGCGAGCGCCTATTTACGCCCATCACAACCCATCCACCCTCGTTTTCATCCTGGGACCTTCTGCTGTTATTGTGCATTTGTCTTTGCAGGTCTCATGGGCAATAGACCCCTTTCTGGGGCGAGTTTTGCGGGCGCCAAGCCCACCTGGAGCCAACCTCCTCCGCCGACCACGTAGCGGCTCCGGCCACTCTGTAGCCGTTTTGGGAGCGTCGTCCTACAGAGGGGGCTCCCAGGAGGACGGTGGTGCATCGGAGGGGAGGGAGCTCCATTGAATGCCGAGATCTCGATGCTCAAAGCTCGCCGGGGCCCTGTTCGTCATCAGTTCATCCTAGAAGCCCCAGCACCGTCGGATCTGCCATGTTCCTCCTGATGCACAGCTGCCGTTAGATCGACCGCCGCCTCGACCGTCGGATCTACTGTGGCCGATCTAATCCAGGTCGTCCGTGGCCGAAGGGGTATCGGGAGCTCCTGCGCTGCCACGTGTTAAGTGGGTTAACACCCACCGTCAGATCGCCCCTTTGTTTGGGCATTTTGCATTGTGAGCCCAGTAACTTTTTGTATTTATTAAATAACCTTAAGACTTTCATCTGCGTTTTAAATAGTTGTAGAATTTGCAAGTAACCCCCTACTTTTGGGCTTTTCCCATTTTGACCCTCGCCAGGTCATGTGCTCTACGCACGTGACTTGGCGATTTTGCAAAGAGACCCAAAAGTTTTTGTATGTTTATTTTTAGTGCCAAAAGTTTCTTATACAGTTATAAAGTTTCTGGGCATTTTATATTTCAGCCCCCAAGCTTTTGTGGTATTACATTCGTGCCCTTCCCAAGCGCGCGTGTAACTCACATGAGCCTGGGAATTTTTGCAAGCAAGCCCTTGAGCCTTTCGCTATTGTCATTTGGCCCAGATGCTTTTTGTTTGAGTTCAAAATTTTTGTGAAAATTGCAGGCGCGTCCCTGGTTGTTTCATTATTTGCATATATACCCCTGCCAGGCCTTAATATTTTTGCGAACTTGTCTTATTTATTTGGACCATCATTTTAAATCAAAAAATTCTAAAAAAATAAACTTAAGCTCCTGTTACTTGTACTTTAACGCCATAATTTTAGTTTTTGATTTTATTTCATTTTTATATTTATTAAAAATCAAAAACATGCTTTTTGCCTACTGTCTAGCTTAGAAAATACCAAAAAAATATTAAAAGACCTCGAAAAATTCCAAAAAATTCCCTGCTGTGTATTTTATCATCTTTTAGTGTCAATCCAAAAATCACTAAAAATCGCAAAAGAAAAACCTTAAAAGTTCGAAAACACTCAAAAACTTCAAAAAAATCTATAAAATTGTAGAAAACTCCAAAATTTGTAAACTCAAGTCCTGTAGTCTCCTATTTTGATTATCTTTAGTTGAAAAATAGTGTGGAAAAAATTTTATGGCTGTTTGCTGTTTTTAATTTCCATTTTACTCCCAGCCAGTAGCTTCTCCACTATTTTCATTTATTTTAGTGTTTAAAAAAAATCAAAAACATCTGGAAAAATACCCAAAGATCCCACAAAGAGTAAAAAATCATAAAAATACCAAAAAGATTTTATTTCTGAATTTTTGGCTATTTTTGCATATTTTATTAATATTCTACCTTCTCTTTTATTACATTATCTTTATCTTCCAATATTGAAAAAGAAAATATATATATATAAAATATAAAATTATAAAAATCAGAAAATTAAAATCCAAAATACAAAATTAAAAATTAAATAAAAAATTAAAAAAATTAAAAAATTAAAAAAATTAAAAAAATAAAAAAAATTAAAAACCCACAAAAATCATTTGCCTGCATAGTGTAGACACACTTCATATTCACTCACACACATTTATTTGAATTACCCTGTTTGCTCCCTGTGTTCGAACTCTCTGCATACTTGCTTGCTATACAATTTGTGCAGAGTTAAAAATAAATTTTAACTCCACATTTATTTCTATTTCTTTGATCTATAGTGTGGGTTAATTGTTGATTAAATACATTTTATTGTGGGTCACCGCAACGACCTCGGTTGTCTCCGCCTTGTGTGAGACACACCAATTAGACCCCCGATAATCTGTGCTTATCAGGGGGTATAAATGTAAATCCTATTTATAAAGATTCATTCATTAACAACCATCAAGTCCAGGACTGAGCATGCAAATAACCCAGAAGTCACGTGGCGGACCACGTGCTACTCAAATAGAAGGACTAGAATGCAAATAACAGAAGTACAAGGACCTAGATGCAAAATGTCCAAACTAAAAAAAACTACTAAAAATATTTACAGGACTAACAAATAAATGCAAAAAGATAGCAGGGCCTAAGTACACATACCCTTCTTTATTGGCGATCCAACAGTTGACAGCATCCACTTATGATCGGACGGCTGAGCGTAGGGGATACCTGTTTGATGATGGACGGCTGTGGGAGGATCCTCAGATGGATCGAACGCTCAAGGACTCCTTGAGTATGAACGGATGCGATTAGAATTGGAGGGAGCCTCGATCCAATGGCGGAGACGTCACCTGGAAGAGCAGCGAAGAACTTGCCGCTGACGAGCTTCGATTGGGCGATACGTGCTGCAGGGACGTCCTCCGAGGCTGCTCGGATGGGGAAAAGGTTGCTGGCGACTATCCGCAGCTATGACGATGCTCCGATGAGGCTGAGACCGTCGAGAACAGCCCGACGAAGTTGGACGACCTGGAGCGGCTGTGCCCTGATATGTTGACCTCCAGATGAGGTTCTTTCGATGCTAAACCTGCACAGATAAGCTACTAGGTCGAGGGAAAAGTGCCTCGACCCGTCAGTATGCGGGATGGGTGGCAGATGAGGCGAGGCGTGGTCCTCCGACGAAGCGACGGCGGAGAAGGGCATGGGACTCATTCCTGGGGCGAACTAGGTGAATGGATGGGCGTAGAAGATGGGGAGAAGGTTGGAGAAGGTGCTAAGATCATTGGGACAGTGAATGGATGATCTGATAACAGTGAACGGGACCGAGCAACGCAAATTGACCCAAACTCGAAAATCCGAAATCAAAAGCGAGAAAGAAGAAATCTAAGTTACCTAGTGAATGGAGTCGTCTGTGCTAAAGGTCAGGGACCTCCGGGGGTCTTCGCCTCGATGGGTCGATGGGTCCAGAGGCTGGGCTCTCCTCACGATGGAGAACGGCGGTGTGTTCGCTGGATCTAAGGCTACAGGGGATCGAAACCTCTCTACAACAGCCTCTATCGCACGCTGTCACTCGTGGGTAGAGGTGGAGATCATCAGAGACGAGGGGGTGGCCAAAGAAGAAGAATAAGATGGGGCTCCAGGAGATTTTATACTCCACAGGGTCTGAGAATGTGGAGGTGAGCGCGCGAACCAAGGGACGGATCCCTAGAGGATTCATCGGGCGTGGATCATGGATCGTCCCTCGATAATCGGAGTAGCGAACGAAAGGAGACGGTGGTCGGATCGGTTCGGGGAAATTAGGAGAAAGTTGGGTGAAAACTGGATCAGAGCGAAGAAAGGTCCAAGGGGGCATTTGATCGGGGTCAACAATCCGCCCTGGACCAATCAGGTGCGGCGAGGGAAGAAGACAAAATAGGCTAAACAACAAAATAGCTGAAAAATAAAAAATAAAAAGATTAAAATAATAAATTAATTTAAATTAAAAAAATTAATAAAATGAAAAATATTTATTATTTTTCAAGGAATTTTTCTGTGATTTTTATTTATTTTTTATGAAAAATCATTTATGGTATACAATATGTTGTATTATATACATGTACAAAATACCTATGTATTTTGTACAATTATTTTTATTTTCTTATTTTTGCATAAATACCCTAATTTTATATTTTATTTATTTACCACATAATATTTGGAGTATAAATTTTTTTTTATTTTTATTATTTATTTACAAGTGTAAAATAGGTAGTGATACATATATACATGTATTATATACAAGGTGATAGAGAGAAAATATTATTCTTATTTTTATTTTATTTTTCTAATTTTTGTTTCAGTTTTTAAAAATATATGCAAGGGGATAAAAAACACCTTTTTATTTTTAATTTTGTAAAAATAAATTATATACGTAAAAGGATGTGTATGTACAAGGCAGAGTGGCCCTATCTCTCTCTACTTATTTTATTTGGCGATCAGGTCCATTCTGGACCCTCTCTTAGGTTCAGGTCATTTAATATTTATTCTAAATATTTCCTTCTTTTTTTTATTCTTTATTCTTTTATTTTTGCACAAGTACATGCTAATTATTAAATATTAACAAATGCATGCTTGTAGCTAATTTATTGTATTTACAACTATATACATGATGCTTTGCCAAGATATTTAGCTGAAATAAAAGAATAAAGAGTGATGAATGAGGATTCATCACCCCCTATACTTTACTTTTGCTAGTCCCTTAGAAAACACTTATTTGAAAAAGAAGTGAAAAGAGAAAGAAAAAGAAGAAGAAGGTGAATCAAGGTTGATTATTAAACTTGTCTTCATTAAATTGAAGTATGGAGCTCAGTCAGACCTTTGGATTATTAGTTTATCAGAACCTTATTTGGACTTAGGTTTAAAACTTAACAGCCTCTAAGTTCCACCCATCTATGGTCAAGACTCCTCAACAATCCAGATCAGAACAAGTCTACATACACAAACTCTAATGACCATGAATCTGTGTAAGTGATAAGTAGCTCCCCACCTCAGAAATGGCAAAGTGACAACCCCCCTCAACAAGGTAACTCTAATGCCCCAGTCTGGCAACTCTTTCCTCGAGGAGCGGGGTATTCCCTTCTAAGTTCAAGTGCAACCGGCTCAAGAAGAGGAGGAAGAAGAGAATGGACCATGACCAGTGTAGCCATGTATCCTAGGGAGCCCAACCAGTGTAGCTAAGTCTCCCTGCTGCAAGCTTCATGAGATGGACATGGACAACATAAGCTTTGCTTTATTTGGCTATATACACTCCGGTGGGTATTTCATTTTCTACCAGACCCACCACTTTTTGGAGTTTTTCTTTTCTTTTGCACATTTTTTTGATGTGCATATATACAACATATCTACATGGTGCAATATATATACATAAGGAGTTTTTCCTCTTGAGCCAGCAGACTATCCCTCTTTTGAAGCATTATCGCAACCCACAACTCCTATCTTTAGACCTCACTGCCACCAGACCAAGTTGAGACACACTTCCTTCACTAAAAGAAGATGAGAGGTTCCGCCTAGAAGTACTACCCTCGTATGCTACCCCAAGTCAAAGAAGACTGCCTCCTCACCACCTCATCCGTAGAGAGCTATGTGTAAGGTGCTGGTGCAAGTAAAGCCATTGTCTGTGAGAGTCATGTGTGTATTGTTAAGTATTCTACTTAGGCTCATCAAGATGACATATGATCATAGCCTAGTGGACTCAAAGAATTAAGTCACCATGGACCTGAAAAGTCTTAATCCTACGCCCTATAAGGTTCCTCTTAAATTAGGTAGATTAAGGTCCTAACCAAGCTCCATTTTTCAATTTAATTCCAGGCTAGTTTAAATGTCAACTATGATTTAGAAAAACTATACAAGTATATACAAAAATGCTTTTATGCAAGTTTTTTTGAAAATGTGCAAAATTTTTGAAAAATGTTTGAATGCATGAATGCATGGATGCAGAAGTTTTGCAAAATATTTTCACACATTTATAAAAGGGTTTTTGCAAACTTTTTGTTTTTCAAACATTTTACAAAAAATTTATTCTATATACATAATTTTGATATCAAAATATTTACAAACTCTTTATACACAAAACATTTTTACAAACACTTGTACAAAAATAATTTTGTAAATAGCTATGTATGTGCAATAAAGAATTTTATGTACAAGAAAGATTTTTAAATTTTTAAGGATTTTTAGATAAAAGAATTTTAGCCAATTTATTTATTAACACACTCGCACAAAGTACGAGTTATGGCTAAAGTATATATGAAATATATACGACACCCCCTATACTTAGCTCGAACGATGTCCTCAGAGTGAATCAAGTGCGATGAAGAAGACATAACTCGTGCTTAGTATAGGGAAGTGAAAAGGAAAACTATACTACAAGGATGAATGAAAGAATACAATGGAAAAGAATCTTGGTGTTTTCCCCATGTACTTAGGATCAAGTAATCCTAAGTATAGCAGACTGTACACAAAGGGAAATCCAAGTGGGAGAAATGTACAGGGTCTACCTCCCCTATACTTAGGGTAAAATATCCCTAAGTATAGGCAGCAAAACAGAGGTAGAAATAATCAAAAGAAAATCAAAAGTCGCATACCCCCCCATACTTAGGGTAAGGTACACCCTAAGTATAGCATAATCAAAGATGCAAATGGGGTGTTGGACTGAAAAATGGTGTGATATGGACATCTGGATCTATACAAGGCGGAAGATAGTGATAATCAGGAGCGAGATGCAATAGATGTGAGTCAAAGGCCACATTTCACGCAAAATTAATATGGGCGACGTCAATGACCAGTGGCTCATGATCTAGATATGGTTTTAGACGCTGCCTGTTAACACGAAAGGTAGACTCAGATGACATCTCAGATGTCAATGCTTCCATTGTCATGTACCTTTCGGACCAGGTATGGTCCCTTTCCACTTGATCTGCAACTTCCATGGAAATAATCTAAGCCTAGCATCAAACAACCATACTCTCTGTCCTGGCTCAAACTGTTTATGGATGATATGAGAATCATGCCACTCCTTCACTCTCTCCTTGTACTGTAGGCTGCTCGAAAAGGCTGCACCTCTAAGCTCCTCCAGGGCTGCCAATTCTGCCCTCCTATGGTCTCCTACATTCACTAGATCCAAAAGTATGTCTGTGATAAACCAAAGTGACTTATGTCTAAACTCAATAGGTAAATGACAGGGCTTGCCATAAACAAGGCGAAAGGGAGATGTACCCAAAGGAGTCTTGAAGGAAGTCCGATATGCCCATAAGATCGAGTCCAAAAGCTGTGACCAATCCTTTCGATCAAGGCAGACGACCTTCTGCAATATAGTCTTGATCTCCATGTTCGACACTTCAGCAAGACCATTGGTCTGAGGATGATATGGAGTGGCTACTCGACGGTCAATGTTGAACTCGCTAGCAAGGGCCTTACCCTTGTCGTTGACTTGAGACCTCCCGTCAAATATCAACACTCTAGGCACCCCGAATCGTGAAATGATATTTTTCCTAAAAAATCTGCATACAGTCCTAGCATCTGCGGTTCGGGCGCCGATGGCCTCAACCCAACGACTCACATAATCAACGGCTAATAGAATGTACTCAAATCCCTGACTCTTAGGGAATGGACCCATGAAATTGATGTCCCATGCGTCAAAAACCTCACAGAAATGAATGGGCTGCATCGGTATCATATCACGTTGTCCACAAGTGCCCATCCTCTGACAGTCAGTACACCTCTTCACGAATTTATCAGAATCCTTGAAGAGGGTAGGCCGCCATAGGCTGGATTGGAGCACTTTCTGTGTCGTTCTCCTCCCAGAGTGATGTTCTCCTGCCTCAAGCTTGTGGCAGTAAGTGAGGACGCTATGGTGCTCCTCCTGAGGAATGCACCGACGACAGACGCTATCCCCTCCTTCATGATAAAGTACAGGATCCTCCCAATAGTAGAACTTGGCCTTCGCGAGGAAGGTCTCAAGTCGCTGCCTGATCCAACCTTGTAGAACTTTCTTGGCAACAAGATAGTTCACAATGTCGGTGTACCACGGGAGCGAGGCGCTAGCAAGGATCGCCTCATCTGGGAAGGTCTCAGAAATAGAATCAATCTGCTCAGAATCCTCAAGATGCTCTAATCGGGAGAGATGATCCTCCACCACATTCTTGACTCCAGGCTTATCCTTAATCTCAATATCAAACTCCTGGAGTAGAAGGATCCATCTAGTCAATCTCGCTTTGGCATCCTTCTTTGCCATGAGGTACCTGATGGCGGTATGGTCTGTAAAGATAGCCACCTTAGATCTAATGATGTATGATCTGAACTTATCTAGGGCAAAGACTATGGCTAGCATCTCCTTCTTAGTGATGATGTAGTTCCGCTGGGCGACATCCAATGTACAGCTAGCGTAGTGAGTAGCAAATGTCACTCCATCCCTCCTCTGTCCCAACACGGCCCCTACGGTAAAATTGGAGGCATCCATCATGATCTCGAATGTGAGAGACCAATCAGGCGGTTGGAGGACAGGAGCCTCAACAACTAGACTCTTGAGAGTCTCAAAGGGCACAAGACACTTATCATCCACAATGAACTCGGTGTCTTTGGTCAGCAAATCAGTCAACAGTCGAGCAATCCTGCTGAAATCATGAATGAATCGTCGGTAGAAACCGTAACTGTCGCAAATTGGACGGTGGATTGAGTTTCCTAATGATATCCACCTTTGCCGGATCAACCTCCATGCCCCTGTTGGAGATGATATGGCCAAGCACCGTCCCTTGAGTCACATGAAGTGACTCTTCTCCCAAGATAGCACAAGATGGACATTGATGCATCGCTGAAGGACGCGGTCTATGCAGTTAAGACAAGCATCAAATCCATCGCCATAGACCGAGAAGTCGTCCATGAAGACCTCCAAGCACTCACCCACCATGCCCGAAATAATGGACAACATGCACCTTTGGAATGTCGTCGGGGCGTTACATAGACCAAAGGGCATCTGTCTGAAAGCATATGTCCCAAAGGGACAGGTGAATGTGGTCTTGTCCTGGCCTTCGGGCGTAATGGCCACCTGATTATATCCGGAGTACTTGTCAAGAAAGTAGTAATGACTCTTCCCAACTAGCCTCTCTATAATATGATCAATAAAAGGCAGAGGGAAATGATCCTTCTTGGTGGCCTGGTTCAATCGTCTGTAGTCCACACATACCCTCCAAGAAGTGGGTACCCGGGTAGCGATCTCCTCTCCAGACTCACTCACAACTGTAGTGATTCCCGTCTTCTTGGGCACCACTGATGAACGTCAAATTCGCCTCTATAATATTGTGGGATTATGCTGTAGCATAGGAGGCGAATTTGGTTCAGCAAAATCCACAGACTTTGAATGCTGTGGAATATTTATGCTTGGCAAGTCTACAAAGGTCGAACACAGGGATACGACAGCCTAATCTGAGTATTGAATTTTGATTCATGAAGCACATAGCGAT
Organism: Ottelia alismoides; assembly: GCA_037367405.1. Lineage (NCBI taxonomy): Eukaryota > Viridiplantae > Streptophyta > Magnoliopsida > Alismatales > Hydrocharitaceae > Ottelia > Ottelia alismoides. Next base: position 350,623 of record JAZKJV010010864.1, read on the forward strand.
TTAATCTCAATTTCGGGTCCATATGCAATTTATAAGGCAATGCAAGCGATGATACGCTGTATGCATTTTTTATTTTGTTTTTATGCAAGTTAAAGTGATGCATGGGCAAATAATGCAAGAGAATATGCATGATGAATAAAATGTCAGAATTATACCCTAAAATATGAACAACGCAATAAAGAATGAAATTAGAGTCAATTTGAACACATCATTAAAAATCGGTCATCAAATCAAGCAAGACAAGTAGAGCATGGTCCCATTTTTCACATAAAAAATCACTTATTTTAAAACAGTGTCAAACGGAACAAATAAGTATGCTAGAATGTAGAGGACAAAATAAGGATCAAAACGACACTAAAATCATGCAATTTGAACCTACGATGCTCAAGTTATGCTAAAAACAGTGCACGTGCATAATGGTAATAAAAATGCAATATAATAAAGGGATAAATATTACATTTAGGTCCCTGGGAGGACCTAAATGTAAATAATAAAAACCGCCTGGGCCCAGTTGTAATTTTTCCATTGCGCGCAGGGGCATATTTGCAATTCTTCAAAACCTGGAGGGCCTGCCTGTAATTTACCCAGGCACGTACGTGGGGGCACGTGCCTGGGGACCAATGTGTAAATATCAATTCTTTCGGGGTCTTCTCTGTAATTTACCCAGGCCCCATGTGCCTCGCACGTGAGGCGCCTAGGCTCGGGTCAGGCCTGTGGCTTGGGCCACGTGGATACGTCTAGAGGTTCGGCATTAGGCTTGGATGACCTGAGCCTTTAGGTTGGGAGCGAGGCTCGGGCGTCGACGTGGCATCATCACAACCGTTCGATTCAGTTGAATCGAATCGAACGACACCTGTAGCCTCTTCTTCATCGTGGGTCCCGGAGGAGGCGGGGCTCCGGCGACCCACCCTTGGCTCCGCCGTTGCTCAATGGATCATCTGAAGGTCAAAGGAGCTAGCTGGGCCTCCGGCGAAGATCTGTGAAGCGCCGCGAGGCTCCGAGGTGGATCGGAGGGGGAGATCGAGGGAGCCTCGCTGGCGGAGAGTAGCTTGAAGGAGCTCTGACGCGTTTTCCGACCATTGAAGGTTCCTGCATGGGTTAATATAGCCGAAGCGTGGTGCATGGTTGTGCGAGTTGAGTGAGGTGATCGGAAGGCCGTGGAGGCGGCGAGAATGGTGGCCAGAGGCTTCTTCGCCGCCGGAGCGGGAGAAGAAGGGGAACGGAGTGGTGGAGGTCCTGGAGAAGGGGAAGAGGGTCGGCGAGGTTGCTGGTGGCGTGGCGGATGAGGTCGAGCGTGTGATGGAGGGGGTAGGTGACTGACAGAGGCATAGTAAATCGGAGAAGTTGAAGAAAAACAAAGACAAAGATCTCCTCGCCGGAGCGAGGAGTTGGCGGAGGGAACTTGATCTGGGCTGAGCTCCGAGGAGCTCGGGGTCTTCGCCTCGACCTGGTCGATCATCCAGGGGGCTCGGCGGTGGCGGAGCCACCAGAACACGGCAGAATAGGCCGTGGGTCAACACCAGACCACCACCGTCGTCGCCTTGACAATTCCGCCCCTCCGCTGTCACCGGAGGGGCGGAGGAAGCTAGGTGGAGGCCCCACAATGGTGGACGAGGGCTGCCGGTAGCGGAGGTTGGCTTAAATAGACGGGGGTGGTCGGGGGGTTACGGTGATGGAGGCTCGTTTTTGGACGGGGATTTAATGGTGATGGAGTGATGACGAGGGTGGTTAATGGTGGTGCGAGGATGGCGGAAGTACGGGTTGCGAGAGGGAGGCGTTACGAGCGGAGGTGGGTGGTTGGGACGGTGGCTAAAAAAGGAAGGGGGCGGCGAGTCGGAGAGGCATAACGTCTGGAGAGGAGAGGCTTCGGAGGTAGGAGATGATGGAGAGCCGTTGGATCTGGCAATCCAATGGCCAGGATATGAGCGTGGGTGGAGGGATAGGATCAGATCCAAAGATCTGATCCGACGGTGTAGACTTAGATGCTAATGGAGGGGTAGGATGCGGACTTGGGATAGATCCAATGGCCTAGGGAGACTGGGGTACGTGGATTGCTATAGACCATTGGATGAGCATGGGATCGGGCGGATATAGTGAGTGAGTGACGTGGAGGCTTCACAGTCGTCGGATCACAAGGAGATCGAACAGATGAGATTAGAGCGCTAATAGATGGATGGGATCTGATCTGGGAGTCAGATCAGACGGTAGGCGATGGAGCGGGGTTCAATGGTTGAGATGGAAGCAGGCTTAAGAGGATCCAACAGCCCAGGAGGCCGCCGGGTGGCGAGAGATGAAGCGGGCCACGTGGGCGGCCCAGAGGGCGCCACGTGGCCCAATCAGAGTAATTTAAAAATAAAAACAAAGAAATTTAGAAAAGAAATAGTTAGAGGCCGAATTTGGAAAAAGTCAAAACATGAAAGGTTCTCTTCTCGATGAGATCTACAACTTTCATGTTGGTCAAAAAGCCAAAAGAGGTCATCTGTACAAAAGCTATTTTTGTGGGTATTTTCAAGGGGATAAAAACACCAAGTTTGCGGTTTTGAGATTTTTTTTGTATTTTTTTATCTTTTTAAGGGGCAGTGATCTATAGACAAGTTATCTACCTAATTTTTAGGGGTTTTTGAGTGATAAAATAGATACAGAAAAATAAGGGAAATTAAATACAAATAATTATAGGTTAATTATACACAATATAGTACAAGATAAAATCAAAGAATTAAAGGTGATTTTATTGGATTAATTAAGACAGGGGTTTTAATAGAGAGTTTTTAGCATGATGAATACGAGATTCATCATACCCCTATACTTAAACCATGCTCGTCCTCGAGCATCTAAAGAATGAATGAGTCGGATTAATTCCTGACAGTGCGCGTGAAAAATCCAAGGCTTGATCTTTCGAAGACCCTTGACCTAAGTGATCCTAAAATTCTGGGTTTATCCAAGCCTTAGTCAGAAGGAATCCAACTTCTCTGATTATCAGACTCTCTTTTTGTACATATAATATAAGGATATGACATTTAGTGTACTGCATTTCATGAGAACCGAGTCGATGCATCACCCAAAGTCCTAGTCCCAAAGATCTTCCTCTAGATCTAATCATCAATACTAGGGAATAAGTATGTTCTTGCTTTAGTCCACCGTCTCATTAGTTTGTCAGACTTTGAAATGTTGATGGACGGCCAGATGATGGAGGTACTGGGATTGTGTCTAATTTTCTCACCCTCACATTGGAACAAGGGGCCTCTCGAGTGCCTTTTACTCAACACATGTAAATTATTACTTTGTTGATCAATGTGTCCGTTAAGAGAGTTGGAGTCGTCTGCACTTGTTTTTCTGGGAGTACACCAGGGTGTGTCTTTTCTGAGTATCTAAGATACCTTCGACACCCAGACTTGTATCGCTTACGATGCAGGGTCCTTTTTGCGGTGTCAGCCCGACTCCTTGGTCCTAATTAGCGCTTGGTCCAAGTGGACACTTTGAAAATGTTTGGGAGCGCTCGCCATTGGTGGAAGCTCATTTGGAATTTGTCTTGGGATTTAGAGCTTTTCTTTGACTTTTCATTTCTTTTGTTGGCTAGCTCCACTGCTTTTACCAAGAGATTGGCGCACACTGATCAACAAATTCCTTTTAAGTTTCATCACACCCTGGCACTTTTAGGTAAATATCAAAGAGATAGCATATGATTCTTGTTCACATACTGGCTAGGGTTTTGCTGACACTCAGGTTTTCTGAAGCCTTCATTAACTTTATCCCATCCTTGAATATCATTAGATCAGGTCTAAATTTAAATCCATGGTCCTAGTTCCTCAAGTGATATCTCAACTCAGCTCATCAATTATGCAGTTGTGGAAGTGACTGTGCTGGTCATATTTTCTTGAACGTAGAGATGAAGAGTGGAATATAGCACTCAAATCTTTCAAACCAGAAGAGTGTTGATATTTAAGTCATGAAAACCCTAGTGCTAAGGCATGTTAACTCAGACTCTCAAGATCCCAGAGATCCAGTGTCCTCAAAATCCTCAAGCCTTGCGTGAGTGTGAATGTGTCAGGAATACACCAACTCCAAGGGTTAGTGAATTTTTGTGTGATTTTTATCTTTTGCAAATTTTTATGGGTTTTTAATTTTTAATTTTTTTATTCCTCGGAGAGATAATGACTGGCCCAGGCTCCAATAAAAGTATACACTTTCAGCCAGTATGGGTGTAAGTACGGGCCGAGGCCCGTGTTACTTGAGGACGGGGCCGTATGCGATGTCCTCTAAACCACCCACTCTGCTAAGGGAGACCGAGGTTCCCTCACTGAAAATGCCTACTAAACCTAGTAGTCAGAGTCAACCTCACAAGAAAGATTTTCAGTTTTTCAATTTTTTTTAATACAGGAATATTTACAAAAATTAAACCCTCAATTTTTAATTTTTACAGGTTTTAACTCAGTTCACTAGTTTACCAAAACCCAGCCCGAAAAAATAAAATTTTAAAAAGTTTTAAAAACGTGAGCTAAGGCTAAAGTAATATACAATAATATACGGTATACCCCCCTATACTTAAATTTTGCTATATCCTCATAGCACAAGTGCCATAAAGCCAAGGCTCGGTTCAAGTACAGGGTGATACAGCAGAACTGAGGAGGAGGGTCCCCCTATACTTAGACCAAAATTGGCCTAAGTACAAGAAGACGGGACGAGGGATGGAAGAGCAGGCAGGTACCCCCTATACTTAGGCTACAAATAGCCTAAGTAAGGTCTGCGTTAGGGGGGGGGTTCTATGATACAAGGGTGAGGGGGAGGGGGTTCGTGAAAAATAGACACACACACCCACACACAGAGAGAGAGAGAGAGAGATACAGGGGGAGGGTGGGGGTGAGTATGTGCATGTGCAGTATAGGTGTGTGTGCGTGTGAGGGGGGGGGATTTTTTTTTGTGTACAATATGCAAGACTGAAAATAAATATGCAGATGCAAGTTATCTATTTTTTTACAAAATGCAATGCAATTTTGACTGCTACAATCTCTCAAATCCTTCACAGGTTCTTTTGCGGCCTCTTCAGCGGAAGTTCTCGACTTCACGCCTCCATGAGGATCAAGCGTCCTCGATCGCCATGGGCCCCGCCACAAAAGATAGACGTTAGAAAACCTGGAGACATTAAATCAGCAAATGATATGCAAAGAAATGATGCATGAAATGGGGACCTGAAAATTTTTGAAATAAATAAAAAAATCAAAATCCAAAAATTAAGCAAAGCCTTATCCCCGGCAACGACGCCATTTGATGAACGTCAAATTCACCTCTATAATATTGTGGGATTATGCTGTAGCATAGGAGGCGAATTTGGTTCAGCAAAAACCACAGACTTTGAATGCTGTGGAATATTTATGCTTGGCAAGTCTACCAAGGTCGAACACAGGGATACGACAGCCTAATCTGAGTATTGAATTTTGATTCATGAAGCACATAGCGATTTAATCTCAATTTCAGGTCCATATGCAATTTATAAGGCAATGCAAGCGATGCTATGCTGTATGCATTTTTTATTTTGTTTTTATGCAAGTTAAAGTGATGCATGGGCAAATAATGCAAGAGAATATGCATGATGAATAAAATGTCAGAATTATACCCTAAAATATGAACAACGCAATAAAGAATGAAATTAGAGTCAATTTGAACACATCATTAAAAATCGATCATCAAATCAAGCAAGACAAGTAGAGCATGGTCCCATTTTTCACATAAAAAATCACTTAATTTAAAACAGTGTCAAACGGAACAAATAAGTATGCTAGAATGTAGAGGACAAAATAAGGATCAAAACGACACTAAAATCATGCAATTTGGACCTACGATGCTCAAGTTATGCTAAAAATAGTGCACGTGCATAATGGTAATAAAAATGCAATAAAATAAAGGGATAAATATTACATTTAGGTCCCTGGGAGGACCTAAATGTAAATAATAAAAACCGCCTGGGCCCAGTTGTAATTTTTCCATTGCGCGCAGGGGCATATTTGCAATTCTTCAAAACCTGGAGGGCCTGCCTGTAATTTACCCAAGCACGCACATGGGGGCACGTGCCTAGGGACCAATGTGTAAATATCAATTCTTTCGGGGTCTTCTCTGTAATTTACCCAGCCCCACGTGCCTCGCACGTGAGGCGCCTAGGCTCGGGTCAGGCCTGTGGCTTGGGCCACGTGGATACGTCTGGAGGTTCGGCATTAGGCTTGGAGGACCCGAGCCTTTAGGTTGGGAGCGAGGCTCGGGCGTCGACGTGGCATCATCACAACCGTTCGATTCAGTTGAATCGAACGGCACCTGTAGCCTCTTCTTCATCGCGGGTCACCGGAGGAGGCGGGGCTTCGGTGACCCGCCCTTGGCTCCGCCGTTGCTCAATGGATCGTCTGAAGGCCGGTGGAGCTAGCTGGGCCTCCGGCGAAGATCTGTGAAGCGCCGCGAGGCTCCGAGGTGGATGGGAGGGGGAGATTGAGGGAGCCTCGCCAGCGGAGAGTAGCTTGAAGGAGCTCCGACGTGTTTTCCGGCCATTGAAGGTTCCTGCATGGGTTAATATAGCCGAAACATGGTGTGTGGTTGTGCGAGTTGAGTGAGGTGATCGGAAGGCCGTGGAGGCGGCGGGAATGGTGGCCAGAGGCTTCTTCGCCGCCGGAGCGGGAGAAGAAGGGGAACGGAGCGGGGGAGGTCTTGGAGAAGGGGAAGAGGGTCGGCGAGGTTGTTGGTGGCGTGGCGGATGAGGTCGAGTGTGTGATGTAGGGGGTAGGTGACTGACGGAGGCATAGTAAATCGGAGAAGTTGAAGAAAAACAAAGACAAAGATCTCCTCGCTGGAGCGAGGAGTTGGCGGAGGGAACTTGATCTGGGCTGAGCTCCGAGGAGCTCGGGGTCTTCACCTCGACCTGGTCGATCATCCAGGGGGCTCGGCGGTGGCGAAGCCACCAGAACACGGCGGAATAGGCCGTGGGTCAACACCAGACCACCACCGTCGTCGCCTCGACAATTCCGCCCCTCCGCTGTCACCGGAGGGGCGGAGGAAGCTAGGTGGAGGCCCCACAATGGTGGACGAGGGCTGCCGGTAGCGGAGGTTGGCTTAAATAGACGGGGGTGGTCGGGGGGGTTACGGTGATGGAGGCTCGTTTTTGGACGGGGATTTAATTGTGATGGAGTGATGGCGAGGGGTTAATGGTGGTGCGAGGATGGCGGAAGTACGGGCTGCGAGAGGGAGGCGTTACGAGCGGATGTGAGTGGTTGGGACGGTGGCTAAAAAAGGAAGGGGGCGGCGAGTCGGAGAGGCGTAACGTCTGGAGAGGAGAGGCTTCGGAGGTAGGAGACGATGGAGAGCCGTTGGATCTTGCGATCCAATGCGGACTTGGGATAGATCCAACGGCCTAGGGAGACTGGGGTACGTGGATCGCTATAGACCGTTGGATGAGCATGGGATCGGGCAGCTATAGTGAGTGAGTGGCGTGGAGGCTTCGCAGTCGTCGGATCACAAGGAGATCGAACGGATGAGATTAGAGCGCTAATAGATGGATGAGATCTAATCTGGTAGTCAGATCAGATGGTAGGCGATGGAGCGGGGTTTAACGGTTGAGATGGAAGCGGCTTAAGAGGATCCAACGGCCCAAGAGGCCGCCGGGTGGCGAGAGATGAAGCGGGCCACGTGGGTGGCCCAGAGGGCGCCACATGGCCCAATCATAGTAATTTAAAATAAAAATAAAGAAAATTAGAAAAGAAATAGTTAGAGACCGAATTTGGAAAAAGTCAAAACATGAAAATTGCCAGTCTCGATGAGATCTACAACTTTCATGTTGGTCAAAAAGCCAAAAGAGGTCATTTGTACAAAAGCTATTTTTGTGGGTATTTTCAAGGGGATAAAAACACCAAGTTTGCGGTTTTGAGATTTTTTTTGTATTTTTTTATCTTTTTAAGGGGCAGTGATCTATAGACAAGTTATCTACCTAATGTTTAGGGGTTTTTGAGTGATAAAATGGATACAGAAAATAAGGAAAATTAAATACAAATAATTATAGGTTAATTATACACAATATAGTACAAGATAAAATCAAAGAATTAAAGGTGATTTTATTGGATTAATTAAGACATGGGTTTTAATAGAGAGTTTTTAGCATGATGAATACAAGATTCATCAACCACATGTAATGGACTAACCCACTTGGAGTCGGAGATGGGGTAGATAAAATCAGCGCTCCACCATTTTGAGATCTCCTTCATGACAACCTCTCGAAGATTCGGGTTCAGCCACCACTGGAACTCACGCGACAGCTTGATGTCCTCTTCGAGATATATATGGTGGGAGCACAGGGCCGACTTATCCCCTGGAGATCGGCTACGCTCCATCCTATCGCCTTGCGGTTTTTTTCAAGAACCTCCATCAAACAAGATTCTTGCTCTCAAGTCAAATCCGCTGAGATAATGACTGGGTGCATCTCATGCTCACCCGCAAGGAGCCTATACTTCAGCGACTGTGGCAAGGGCTTCAGCTCTGGACAACTGGGAGCTGGCAGATCTGGTCTCTGAAAGGTCTGCGTGAACGCAACTAGATCTGCATGGGAGAACTCTCGTTGAACCTGAAAATCTGGTGAAGACTGCTCTGCTGGTGTGTCTATGCTCTGAATGGGATCAGTCTCCACCCTAGCTGCTGGCTCTGTGGAAATCAGACATGGAATCATATCATCGAACTCTGCCCAATCAATATCTGACTTCGAGGGATCTGAATCTGAATCAAAGGAATAATCTGCTGCCTCAGTATCCCGAACGCGATCTGCTGCCTGAAAGGTGTCCTGTACCAAGAATGCGCTCTCCAAGGTCTCCTGTACTGGAGTCTGTGCATCAGCGGGATCTGAAGGTGAGAGGGTGGCTCGTAAAACTAGGTCTGACCAAGCTGCTTCATCATCTGTAATCACAAAATCGCACTCCTGGTGGATGTCTTGCTCTACCTCTGTCATCTGCTCTAAATCTGTAAGCGGCTCTGAGCAAGTTGAATCTCGCGCTCTAGTCTCATCAAATATCTCTATTTATATACTCTCACCCTCGACGCGAAAGTATACCTTCCTGCAATCATGATCGGACACTGTCTTGGCTGTGGCCAAGAACGGGCGTCCTAAAATGATGAAGGTGATTTCATATTTTATGGAGTTACGATGTGAAAGTTAGGTTTTGGACCCCTATTAGATAACTTTACTGATTAAAATATTCATTTTATTTATTATTCATTATTTTTATAATTTTATATTTTTATAATTTTATAAATATTATTGATAATATATTTGTATATTAAATCAAGAATAAAACACTAAAGAAAATATTAAAATAAAATCTTGTATAAAATACATATTTAAAATACTTATATCTATACTTATATAGAGAATATATCTATTTATTTAATTGTATATAATCATCAGAAAAATAAAATAAAAATATATTTAAGTTTATAAAAATAAGTTATATATAATAATAAACCTAATTAATAAAATTTAAAATACAAAATAAAAAATAAAAGATTAAAATATATAGATAAATATAACTATAAATAGCACTTAAAAGGTAACTTGTAATTAATTACCTCAAAAAAACAAATAAAAATCATAATAAAATAATTCATAAAAATAATTTTTTTATTTTATAATCTAAAATTAATAAATTCATTTATTATTTTAAATTGAATTTGCAAATCTTTTTTGCCAAGGATTTTTCTTGTTGGTCCACGTGGACCAACTAGATTTGTCCATTGGGTGACCTCGGTCAACTCTCTGACCGAGGTCTTTTCTTGTCAGAACTAATTTTTCACCCGTTTTGACCATTTTTCTAGGCTGCTTCTTGCATCCTTTCGTGTCGTGGTCTTCTCGACTTTTTCTCCTTGGTTATCCACCTTATACGCCTAGAGATTGTATCGATTATTGCATCACTAAATCGCGCGATTCACCTCATTCTTTGAGCGCCCTTCCCAGCCAGTACAAAAACCTACCCATCACCTTACTTCACTTTTTGAACCCTTTCTTGACCAAGCCTTGGCCCGTCCTGGTGCTCTGGATTGACTCCCGTGACAGGGGAGTCTCCAGCCTCTTCGAGTATGGTCCGGTGAGGCCTGGAGGGCCGGTTCCATCATCTCCAGCTAAGGTTCGTCGTCGAGGTATATCTCCCTGGTTTCGGGCTGGTTGAGGTCGTTTATGCCATTTTTTATTGCATGTTTTAGCCGTAAGGGTACCTAGCACGCCATTTAAATCCACCTTCATTCGCCTATTCCACCTTGTAGCCCTTTGCCGGAGCTCTGCTCCGGTCAGCTTCATCCAAACTTCCCCCACCGCGTTTCCACCATGTTCCACCACTTGGAGGGTCGCGACAGTTTGCCTGCGACCCTCTTGACTTTTTCTTGCAGGTCCAAGCACGTATGAAGCACCCAGGGCTCGTTTTGAAGTGCGACGTGGTTCCTGGAGCTCGCCTGCTCCGTCAACCTTGCGTGCCACCTCCGACCTCCGCCAGAGATTTTTGGAGACTCCAGCGCATAGAGGACCGCTGCAAGAGACTTGCGGGCCCTTTTGGAGCTTCTTAGCATGTTGTAGTGGAGTGGATTGGCCGAAGGAAGCTCGCCTTGGCCGACCTGCTTCCCTGCTTGTCCGTCGCCCTTAGCACTCGTTGGATGAAGGTCTGATCTTCCTGCGCTACAGCAACCGTTAGATCCCCTCGTGCCAGCGTCATCCGATCATTCATCACCATCTAATCCTAGCCGAGCATCCGCGAAGGGGTACCGTGCATTGTGGGACGGCCACGTGTCAAGTGGGAAGTTATCAGTCGTCGATCAGCCGCCTTAGCTTGGGCATTTTGCGGTTTTCTCCCAAGAAATTTTTGTAATTAGTTATTAATACTCAATCATTCATCTGCAATTCTTTGTATTTTGTAAACTTTATGAAAAGACCCTCGTATTTTGACATATTATATCCAGGTCCTGTCCACGTCACCTCACGTGCTTGTGAGCGTGAGGTGCGTGACATTTTGCGCCTGGGCCCTCACGATTTTGCGTATTTATGCTTATTCCATAGACTTGTTAATTAAGTAATAATTTTGTGGGAGAATTGCAAACACGCCCCCAAATTTTGTGAAAATTATGTATTGGTCCCCTGTCAGGCTCATGTGTTTGTACACGTGAGATTTGACAATTTTGCAGGCAAGGGCTTTGAGTTTTGGTTATTTTGATTGGCCCAAAAATATTTTTAGTGCATTATTTATTTCAATGAAAATAACATCCAGGCCCTGCACATTTTGATATTTACAAAAATACCCCTATTAGTAATGAATTCTCTCTTTATTTCTTGTATTTATTTTAACTAGCCAATTAACTCGTAAAAATCAAAAAAATAGGCAAGCTTCTTGTTGCATTAATCTTTCACGTCGTATTTTTTTATTTGCATTTTGAAGCATTTAGTATTTATAAAAAATAAAAAACTTCCATTTGTGTCCCTGCTTGCAAAAGAAAATACATAAAAATTATAAAATTGTTTTGAAAATTACCAAAAAATATTTTGTGTATCTTTGTGTTTTTGACCTTCAGATCAAAAATCATTAAAAAATATAAAATAAAATATAATAATTTGAAAAATCCTATAAAAATTTATAAAATCCATAAAAATCCAAAAATCACATTTTCTATTTCTGAATTTTCTTTATTTTATTATCTTTGATTTAAAATAAATTTGGAGAAATTTTGACTCTATTTTATATTTTGAATCTCCATTTTAATTTTGGGTATTTAATTACTCCTTGTGTTATGGTATTTTTTACTTAAAAAATACATAAAAATTAGCAAAAATTTTGGAAAATCACAAAAATAGTAAAAAATTATTTAAAATACAAAGATATTTTGTTTTCTTATATTTGATTATTTTTTTCACTATTACATCCATTGTAGCCTATATTGTATATATATCTCTATATAGCCTTATATTTTATTTAAAAGAAAAAAAGAAAATATAAAATTATATAATATAAAAAGAAAATACAAAATCAGGAAATTAAAAATCAAAATACAAAAATATAAAATTAAAAATAAAAAATATAAAATTAAAAACCCACAAAAAGCACACGTATAAACAAATTCATCATAGTTGCTTTTGTGCATCAATTTGCCTGATTTATCCTGCTTGTTCCATGTGTTCGACACTCTACACATACTTGCACCTATACACATCTTTGTTGTAGAGTTTTAATAAATTTTAATTCCGCATCTGCTTTTCATTGTTTGATCATCTATTGTGGGTTAATTATTATTTTAATCCAAATTTCGTGTGGTCGATTTGAGAACTGTGTTCCCACCTTGTGTGGAACATAAGAACACTTGATTTTTAGGTTAATCACTCATGCATTATCACGATCGAGAATATGGAGGACATCACTCCGGCAAAAATTACTCCAAAGTGGCCTCTAGTGGTAACCTTAATTAAAGATGCAGAAGACTGTAAAACACTGCACTGACTGCCAGAAAATGGGTGGAACAATCGGAATGATAGACACAAATACCCCTGGAATTTATTTAGATTTCAGACGTATTTGATGCACGTGCATTGATTTTACGGGTCCATTTCTAAATAGTCAGGGATATGAATACATTTTGCTTGTTGTCGATTACGTGAGTCGTTGGGTGGAGGCTATCCCAGCCTGAGCCGTTGGCAGTTGTACCGTCTATCGATTCATGAAAGATCACATCATTTCAAGGTTCGGAATTCTGAAGATTCTAATGTCAA